>CM074950.1:8028607-8067329 GCA_037577455.1 Pangasius macronema | reverse complement strand
AATGTGCCATTGCTGCCGAGGTTGGACGCAGTAAGACAGTCATTTTAAATTTCTTAAAAGATCCTGAGAGTTATGGGCAAAAAAATCAAGTGGTAAACCCAAAAGAATTTCACCTGCATTGAGCCGGAGGACAGCCCGTCGGATCCTCCGGCTCAGTGCAGGTGAAATTCTTTTGACCATAACAGTTCATTAGTAACAGTTCATTTATAGGGACTTGTATGACAGATGCTGCACATAAACTAAGCCTAACAATAAACAGATTTTAAAAAACACACACTCATTTATATAACATTTATGGAAGGAGTCCCCAGTGTCAGCGCTGTGTAACAGTCAGAGGTAAAGTTATAACTTTTATATAAAGTTTTCAGACATGGCAAAAGGTACAATGTGTCATTCTATAATTAATAAAAATTGTAATTGGCAAATTGCTGTTGCTTACGGGCAAGACGTTGGCGTGAGTAAACAGTCACACCACCTAGTCGATTATTATTCTATGACGACCTTACAAAACATCCCTATATTATTAGAGTTGACTATGACTCAGTTTTCTAAGGATATGAATAAATCTGATAACTGCTTCTCACCACCAATATTGTTGCTGTCCCACTGAGTTTGTCTCATGAGCCTGCAGACAATAAAGCAAAATTTTTCTCTACTCCCCAATCCCTTTCTCTCTCTCTCTCAGATCTTGGCAGTAAGCCTGCAGATCGAGCCAGTCGAAATGAGAAGCCACGTCAGGGGAGCAGAGCAAGTGACAGAAGCTCGGCAAGAGTAAATGGAAAAGGCTCAAGACGCCAGCTTCCTCAGCGTATCAAACCACAAGGTAAAAATACGCACACATTCGCACGTCCCCACAGATACTCTCATTAACACAAGCCACAACCTGCACACACTGTATGCTTTACCGCAGTATTCTTTTAGTTCAATGCATGCAAAGTTTATCTGAGCTAGGACATCAGGGGAAAAAAAGCCTAATAATAATAATATAAAGATTATTCATGTGTCAATAAATGGTATACACCAGAGACAAAATGCTGAAAATGCAAGAGTAGACCAGGCAATGTGAATATAGAAATTTTCTATCAGTAAGTGTAAATAAAATGTAAAATCATTTATGCTGTGTATTCCATACCTGGAAGTGTTTGTAGCATTCGCAGTGTCATTTGGTTATTGCTTATTCTTCACTGAACAGTGAATACACCAAGCACTACTTTCTTTTGCCCTTGAATGAAAAAAATCACAACGTTTTCAGTGATGCCCAGGTCACGTAGCTGTATCACACTAGCCACAAAGCAACAAAAATAAATAAATAAATAAAAAATAAAATGAGACAACTAGAAGCCAGGCTGCACTGATGGTGAACAGAATCACTTTTCAATGAGGACTGCTGTTTCCTATCGTGCGCGTGTGTGTGTGAGTGTGTGTGTGTGTGTGCGCACGTGGGTGGGTGTGGATGGATGTTTTGGTGTGGGTGGGTGTGTGTGTTTGTAGTGTATTATGCTCCATGGTTCTACTAGTTAGACTTCGCTGTATAGAGTGGTCTGTGATTGAGCGTTTGATTGGCTGTTTAGACCTGGAGAACGTTTCCTGGCTTAATGAGAGACAGTTCAGTTTAAATTAGAAGCTCATATGACCGGAGGATTTATAGCGCTATTCTCGACAGTTGTCGCATATATAAAAAAAAACAATAAAGCGAACAGGCGGGGAATAATGTTCTAAATAACGTTATGTTACAACATAACACACAGCCATAAAGGAAGACACAGAGCGAACCATTTAAAACAGAAAGCAGCACATCACCCAGTATAATGTGCCAGGTGAAAGCCATCTTGTAAAAATGAGTGTTAAAGTGTTTCTTAAAACCTGACTCGGAGTGTGCTGATCTTATGCTCAAAGGAAGAACATTCCAGAGTCTAGGCTCTGAAACAGCGAAAGCTCGAGCTCCCTTAGCTTTTCATTTAGACCTCTGGGATGATCAACAGGGTGATCAGTTTATGTGGGATTTCACATCGTAGGCAGTTATTTACAATGAAATGTTGTCGTGTTTGATTTTGCTCTTAGTTGCTGAAGCAAGCATGCTGAAATAAAGCACTTAACTGGAGTATAAATGAGGCTTACAAGCTCAGACTTTTGGTTTATCTTTTATTACTTTACTTTTCTGTCCAAAGCTTGGAATCAGTTGCAGGGTTTTTGAAACAGGAACTAAAAACAGTTTTGCGTAGAACATTATCACAACCCTGATGGAGTAGCGATGGTGTACAGTGTGTGATCAGAAAAGTTTCTCAGTCTTGGTTGTTTATGGCTATATATATATATATAGTGGCCGATTAGCCATGTCATCGTGCCTCGATTGCTAAAAAGATTTGAATCTCCTACCAAGCAGGGCGAGGCAGCGTCCTTGAACTGAAGCGCCGTGTCTGGTGTTTGGTAAAGCTCGAACAGAAATTGTGTTTGAACAGCGTTACCCAGTCAGAGATAAGACAGGAAATGGTTACCCTGTTTTTAAAGTTCACAGACAAATGAACCAGTTTAAGTTGAGATTAAAATGCACAGGATGAGTGCAGATAAGAGCTATATTGACTGCAGCTCTGTTTCTCACATTCAAGGCTGCCAAAGATAATAGAATATGACACAACAGTTGTGTGTTGATAACATTTTGGGATAAGAGGTACTCTTTAATCCTGTTTTGAGTTTTAGTGGTATAAATGAACAATATACAATCTGTGTATTTCTCTGGTCCTGCACTATAGTGCCTCCTAAACCAGCACACCTCCAGACTCCGGTGACCGAGCTGTGTAAGCCGCTGGGCAGGAGCTCACCCTTTAGCTCCAAGATGGAGGAGGGCGGAGGAGGAGGAGGAGGGGGAGGAAAAGGCCGGGTGTCTGACCTCATCAGCCGCTTTGAGGAAAACAGGTACACGTGCAAGGGGTGGCCAGTATAACGGCTACAGGATTTTCTGCTTGGTGGCTTCTTCTTGGTCTTTTTGCTGCTTTTGGAAAAGCTACAGAAATGCTGTTAGATGACTGATAAGCAAAATAATAAGCGCTTGATGTTAAAACTGAGCACTTTGTATTACGTGGCAGTTGCATTTTCATGTCCTCTATTGTAGTAGTTCTCAAAGACTCGTAACCAAGGAGTCTGTGATGATGTTTTTTGCTCCATTGGTGGAACTCCCAGCCCACCATTATCAAAGTTATTATATAAAGTTATATGGCCACTTTAGCAAGAACACTTATGCACCTGCTCCTTCATCCAATCTGTCAATCATGCAGCAGCAGAACGGTATTGGCTGATTGGATAATTGCAGGAATGAGCAGGTATATAGGCGTTCTTAATAAAACGGCAGGTGGTTTTATTTAATGTTAGGTTCTTATAGCTATTACCCTGTTTGTCTGGTCACTTGATGTGTGTGCGTGTATTCAAACCTCACTAACTTTAACCCTAACGAGTAGGTCTATAAATAACGACAACTTGGACGTAACGTGTTCTGTCGGTGGATAGCTGAGTAATAAAAAGTCCTGTTGTGCCAATAAATAGCCTGAATAATATTATACACGTTTAAGCATGTCACGTCTAATTTTTGAATAGGGGGGAAAGAAAATCTGTGTTGTGGTGTCCGTGGGATTTATTTTGGAGCTTTAGGGATAGGTGTCCCTGGCTGTAAAGCGTTGAGATTCCCTGTTCTTGGTTCTTGTAATGTTGATATGCAGCAAGAAATAAAGTCACAAGACAGCGCTGTCCGGGAAGAAAAAACAACATGAAATATTATTATTTTTTATTATTATTATTTTAGATATTTCTTCATCACCGTCATCTGGCTCAACAGCTGTCTGTGCAGACATTTCAGCCGTATGGAGTTGATGGTATTTATGTCACTGCTGTATGCTGTCAGAATTGTGTAGATCTATGAGCTGATGACAAAACACGAAACCTTTAATTCAGCCTCATGTTCCGTGCCTGCAGTCTTTTTATAGCACTGAGTGTGTAATCTGGTTATTGCGTGTTCACCAGCTTGGACTGTTTTTTTTTTTTTTTTTTAATTGGATACCTTACTTCAGTGGTATGAAAGACAGAGCATGTTACATGACCAGCCATATTATCACTCTATTTAGTCTTGTTGTGCTTTTTCCTTGTTGTGCTTTTTCCTTGTTGTGCTTTTTCCTTGTTGTGCTTTTTCCTTGTTGTGCTTTTTCGGGGCACAAACGTTTTTAAAAATCAACGAGCACCAATTCATTACCTGAATGTCCTCATTTAGGAAGAGCAACCCTCTGCCGTTGTGTAACGAACAAAGAGGCAGAAAGTGAAAATGTTTACCGTTAGTTTCAAAGATGTACAGGAAGACTTTATCAAAAAGTAGAAGTTGTGTGACTTCCAGTTGCTAGTACTGGTTTCTCAACAGTGGTGTTAAGAAGAGAAGAGCCGAGATTTCGAACGAGCAAGACGAGAGTCCTGTAGCGTTACTAACATTTACCTTATGAAGCCTAAACACTGGTAAGAATATATACTTACTATTTACTGCTGTTTTCTACTATTTTACACGGTTTAGTGAGGCTAGACTGCACCCTGCTGGTGGAATTCAGCAAATAACTTATACTCAAGTGTGTGTTTTCATTCTTTTACTTCATGTTCTGCAATCTTGCCAGTTGCCATCAGATATGGTGCTCTAGGCTGTAAGACATACACATAATGTAACTGTTGCTTTTACATTCACACAGGCAGATTGACTCATGGGTAATATGTATCATGCTGGTATAGAATGTGACGTGTGTGTTTGAGAAATAGACTAAGACTGTGAAGTCTTATGGCAGTAGGGAAACGCGAGTGTATATCTGTGTACTAGGAGAATACTAATAATGGTTTAAAGCAGGCGTTCGGGGTCTACGGAGCATAGCCAGGGCATCTGGGATTTTGTTTTTCAACCCATTATCAAAGTTATTCTGTTTAGTAATCAGTTTGAATAGTGACAGTCTGAAATTAGACAAGTAGGTCTATAAATAATGTCGACACGGATCTAATGTCTTAGTAATTTATTAGCTCCATAGAGTGTTTTATTCCTTAAAGTGAGTGGAACATTGAGGAATAAAACACTCTATTGAGCTAATAAATTACTAAGATGATATTATACACATGTAACTAATGTTGTGGTGCTAATACTAGAATAGCTTTTAGCTTAGGTTCTATTGGGGCGTGTGTAATTTATTTTTCCAATAAAAGGCTCCCTGACTTCAGAATCCCTCGTTTCACGTAGCAAAGCTCTTTCTCTCTGTCCTCATTTTTACCCACTGTTAAAATTAAAATGGATTCCCCTCGTATTAAAGCTTTGCTTATTTTTCACGACAGATTATCTTCTTGGAGCTCGGCACTGGCAGAAGTAATCTCTTATGGAATTATCTGCCACCCACCATAAGCCATCGATGCTGATATCTACTCTATAAATATGCACACGCACACACACGCACATCCTGTTTGTGTTTCAGGTCTAATGACGTCGTTTTTTTTTTTTTTTAACATTTTGTGTAGGAGTCAAGTTCTTTATTGTGTCACTAGACTCAGGTTCCTGTGGAGGGCCTTGAGACAGACAATGAAAATGTGTTGTAATGGTGTTAACAATAGCTGATGGTAGTTAAAGGGAGTGTTTAAGAGTTTGTGGATTCTGATTAGAGGATCCAGTTAAATCAGATTGCAGTTCAACTAATTTAACTCGTTCAGGATTATAAAAGGAATATAATAATCGCTATTCTGTGCCTGCTGAATTCAATAGTTATCATTGGATGTTATTTGTAGAGGAAAGCTTCTATTGTTACATATTATACCTCAGTGCTGTTGAATTCTCGACCGCAACTTGTGTAGTAGATGCTCCTCATAATCTAAGCCTGATAATAGGCAGATTAAAGAATCATGTTGTTATTTAACGTTTTTGGAAGGAGTCTCCAGTGTCAGCGCTTTGTAGAGAGTCTTCAGGATAGAGGACTTTCTGGTTCTTAGTAACATGACACGCTGCATTTTTGTCTAATTAAAAAAGAGAGAGAGAGACGGAGAGAGAGAGAGAGAGAGAGAGAGTCCGGTAAGGGAATGACTGTTTCATGAACATTCCACAACATTAAACGTAACTGATCATAAGTATGACACGTCTTTCGTTAATAAATTTGTAATTGGCAGAGTGCCGTGGTATAAAAGGAATAAAACATTTGGAGAATAATCACTTCAGGGTGGCAAGAGCACATGCTGTTCTAGGATTATTTTCCTGTAACAGCATGTTTCAGTGCGTTTAAATTCCTTACATACAGTGTGGAGTAAAAACTGGTCAATAATCGTCTCACCTTTTTTTTTTTTTAAACAACTAAATAGCTGATTGTAGGAACTGTACAGTGTCCTGGGGTGGTGTACTGCACCGACCGCACCACCCTCAGGTCCTGCCATCCACCCTGTACAGGAAAGGGCTGTCTGCAGGTGGGCCACAGTCTGGGAAGCAGCTGGAGGGCCTGCAGGATGTGTTTGTGTAGGGTGTGTGTTTAAAGAGAACTCAGTGTTTCTGTTCTTCTGGCCCTGTTTTTTTTTTTTATGTGAAAAGTCGACAGAAAGCAGAATCTAATGTGGATCATGTCTTCACTTTTTTGTTTGACACCTGCACTGATGAGCCTATGCGTGGAGAGTTTTTAAAAACTTAAGCAAAATGTAGTATCACTCTGACAGTAAGCTTGTGTGTGTGTGTGTGTGTGTGTGTGTGTGTGTGTGTGTGTGTGTGTGTGTGTGTGTGTAAAATCTTGGCACTTGCTCTGAAGTAGGGCAGCAGGCTATCTCTCGGGACACGGCGCGGCCGTACCTCTGCAACCTATCCTCTATATTTCCTTTGCCTGTTCCTCCCATCCTCCTCTTCCCTTTTTTTTTTTTTTTTTTTTACCTCCCCTGACCTGCATGCTCTCACATCCTCCGCTAACACTGAAACTCGCATGCGCAGCTGCGCGCACACACACACATGCGCACACACGCGCACACACACACACACACATACACACACAATGTACTGCCCTACATGATAGAGGAAGTTTGTGCAGCTAGAGTAGAGTATTTTTATCTCAGACACTCACATTCTCGCACATGCTCTCCCTCACTAGCTTTCTCACTGACTCACAAATTGCTAAGACAGTCACTGGAGCTCTGCGAATAGAAGAGGCTTTTTACTAATTCGCAAAAAGAAATTGACCCTACCTACTCTCTGTCTCTGTCTGTTAGCCACAGCCACACAGACAGGAGGGACGGCTCTCCTCAGAAACACGCACCCAAACCTGCTAAGTGCAGTCCGGTACAGAGGAGTACCCAGAAACCAACGGATACTAAAGAGCAGACTCAGGACAGCAGCACCAGCAATGACCACATGCCCTCTACCAATGGAGTGTTAGGTCAGATGGACAGAAACAGCAATGACAGCGGAGCTGCGAGACCAGACGGCGAACCGCTGCTGAATGGAGACATGGTGGAGCAAAGTTTGGACGGGGTCGCTGACGCGTCTCAGAGAGTCATCGAGACGCCTGAGAAAGAGGATGAGAGCAGGAGACCCGAGACAGAGGCAGAGACAGAGAATGAGGCCAGTACGGATGACAGGGGTATGGAACAGAAGGTGGGTGTGTGTTACAAGTTACTCTAGATATTTTTAACATGGACAGCTGTATTTGTCATGTTTGCATTTGTGTGTGTGTGTGTGTGTGTGTGTGTGTGAGAGAGAGAGAGAGAGAGAGAGAGCTGTGGGTTGTTTTGCTCGGTGCATATTTTCAGTGTCGCACCAGGGCAGATTCGTTTTTTTGACACGTCCTGCCTACTGGTGCTTGTGTGATCTCCCCAGAGTTGCCAAGCTGGTGCTAACTATAGAGCGTTCATCAGAAAGAGACAGTCAGCTCTTCCACTAGAGAAGCTTATTTACCTCATATAATGCTTCCGAGCAATGCAGTAGAGTTAGATATGCAGTATTTTTGTGATTTGCTAATCTCTCTGCTACCATTTTAAATTTCCTGCTCTATGTATGCTGTGAATAGTCTAGCAACCATGTTACAGCGATAATGTCTAAATGGTTACCTTCTTGTGCATGGCTGACATTAGATAGATTAAGAAGCCGTTAACACAGCACTGAGATAACTGACTTTCTCCATAGCTCTGTACAAAACAGATAGATATGTTACACACAAGCTCTTGGAGGATGACAACTAACTTAATGTTAGTGATGAAAAAAATCATGGTTTGTGGTATTCTGACAGTTCACTAACAGGTTACTAACCAGCTAGCACTATAATAAATAAATGAGCTGCGTGGACTTCACAGCACGTGCACAAGATGTATGAATTTGTGCGTATTTGCGTAAGCGAGAAAAAAAAAAACAGAGCATGGTGTTGAAAAGAGAATAAGGAAAGTTACTCTGATGAAATCAGTATCAAACGGATGGAAAAAAAGAAGAACTACTCAGTCTGAAAATGAAAATGAGGCTGTGACAAAATGCTGGTTTGGAATCCATCAGTCTGAAAAAGCTAGGCTTTGAGATGGCAGGAGGACATAGGGGCATGCTTTCATTACGTTTTCATGCATATTTACTGATCCAGGCCTTTTTAATGAGCGTAATGGTGTAGAGATGTTTCCAGGTCATTTTAGTAGTCTCCTAGGAAATAAAAAGTGCTGTGAAACACGTTATTGTATGCAGATTAATTTAACGTTGTGTATAGATGTTATTATGCTTTACTGCACTGCTGAGCTCTAGTAATGCATGCGAGCTGTCTAACCATGGGATTCAGTGCTGTGTGCAGCTTACATGAATGTAATTTATCTACTTGTTTATCACTAGCAAGGTGCTCAAGAACCTCCTTCAAGTTTCTTGAAGTCTAGCATTTCTACCTTTCTCTCCCTCTCTTTATCTACACTATATGGCCAAAAGTATGCCAACACCTGACCATGACATCACAAAGTTGGATGCGCACAATTGCCTACAATGTCTTTGCATGCTGTAGAACTAAGAGGCCCAAACCTGTAGCGGAATGACAGTGTTCCTGTGCACAAAGCACGCTCCATGAAGACATGATGTGCCAAGGTTGGTGTCGAAGAACTCCAGTTGCCTGCACAGAGCCCTGACCTCAACCCCACTGAACTTTAGGATGAACTGGAACGTTGAACACACACAAGACCTTCTCACTTGACCTCAGTACCGGACTTCACTAATTCCCTTGTGGCTGAATGAACATAAAGCCACACTCCAAAAATCTAGTGGAAAGCCTTCCCAGAAGTGTGGAGGTTAGCATAACAGCAAGGTGGAGGCCAACTCTGTTTTGAAATGGCCACATTTAGGTGTGATGGTCCACATACTTTTGTTCATATAGTGTATCTCTCGTTATCTCTCCGTCAAAACGAGCCCCTCCTTTACTGTATATACTTGTTTCCTCTTTACCCCACACTCTCATTTCCTGCCTGTCTGTCTGGTCTTTTAATTCCACATTGTGCCCTATATATCTTCTCTACATACCCTCTTGGTAAAAAAAAAAAAAAGGTACTAAACTATACAATTTCTTATCATTTTGTACTTTTAGTATATATCTTTAAAATGGATGTAACTGAATACAAGTACATTATTGAGAATTCTTTGCAGAAGGCTTGCCAGATATTTGGTTGAGGCTAGAGGTGCGAGACGGGCTGGGGTCCCACAGAATACAACCAAAAATGAAGGTTTTTACTTTTCATGTGGGCGACCTGTCATATATGAAGCTTGTGGGTGTGAAGATGTCCGATAAGTAGCTCAAGTCAGCACTGCATCATGCATATACAAAGTTCATTAATTCATTCTTAGTACCTGCCTGGTCTGGGTCACAGTGGTTTGAATTAGACTACTAGTTTGTTTGTATTTTGGGAAATAAAACCAACTAAATTCCTTAGAAAATACTGTAGGCAGACACGAAGTATTTGTGTTATTTGCTAATCTCTCTGATACCATTTCAAATGTATGTTCCTGCTCTATGTACAGTATGTTGTGAATAATCTAGCACCTATGATTTAGCAATAATGTTTATATGGTTAATGGTCGCAGTGGTTTATATTAGTAGTATATTTTATATAAATCAATTAGATAATATTGTAGGCAGGCACAAACAAAAAATAATACTTGCCAGAGCAGGATTTTAAAAAAACAGTCCTCCATGCATCTCTGGTTGAGACTTGAGTAATGTAGCTGAGGTTGAGGAACTGTCAGAGTCAGAATTCACAGACCAGTCCATGCTGACAGTGCTGCCGTTTTAACTTCTGTGGTTTTGCCAGTGTTTTCTATTGTCTCCAGGGGCAAAGTGGTCAGGTTTAATTTCCTCACACCCCTCTGACACTTGGAGCAGCACCGTGCTTTGTCTTTCTACACCAGGAAGTTCTCTCTACAGCCCTTAGCTAGCAACAATGCAACAAAGGCACTGTGTGTGTGGTATAGGAACCACTGGAGTAAAGTCACAGGGTATTGTGTGTGTGTGTGTGTGTGTGTGTGTGTGTGTGTGTGTGTGTGTGTGTGTGTGTGTGTGGTGGAGAATGAACTTTGGCTTTGACCTTTGGAGTCCAGTTTCCCATTCAGCTGCGACATCCTTATCACGCAGAATATTCACAGCCATACGTCTTGCTCAGTAGACGTGCTGAAGGATGGAATTCAGCTTGCACTGCACACCTTTGTGTTTTCCTGCCCTCAAGGCTTTATAGCTATCTAATCATATGACTTAGACTCAAGCTGTGTAGTGTAAAGTCATTCCAGGACAGGAGTTGGGGAAACAGTAGCTAAGGCCAATTCCGAGATCTTGAGAATGTAGTATGAGCTGGTAAGGAAATGTGCGCAAGTCAGTCATGGTGGATTCCGAGTCGTTTCATTTCTAGACTGTTCCACCTTTTCAGACTGCACTCTCTGGAGGCACTCAGGTATTTTTTCCTCAGCCTCGAGTTATCATGACTCAGGGCTGGACAAATCATAAATCTGTTATCTAGTTCACCAAGCAAGTAAAAGCTCCAGTGTGCTTCTCAGTCCCGTGTTCTTCCAGGAAACCAGATTAACTCGGCTAAAATGGTAGCTATCATAATGTATTCATGTATGGAGGCTGGGTTAGCCAACTAAAAGCATTTATTTATACTCACACGAGTATACAAATCCTTATTCGTGGTCATTATCCTTTTCTAAGGAAGTGTCTGAGGTCGCACATCATGTTTGTGCCCTCCACAAAATGTCAGCAAGTTATAATGTATAGTCACATGTAAGATATTGTGCCTAGCATCTTCTCACTGAGGTGTTTGTGTGTTCTAAGTGTTAAATGACACTGCACTTTTTGTTCAGTTTCATCAGTTTATATATAGACCTCCATTTCCTGAACAGATGATCAGTCACTCATGCATTATTAATTTACATGCACTTCACCCATGTGAATTAATCTGACTGGTAAAAGCCAGTGATTGTGCGGTTCAGCAGACAGATTTAAAAAGTGTAGTGCATGCTATAGTTACAGTGTACAGAGGTGAAGCTGACGTTCAGTGTGTTTTATTTATATGTGGCGAGTAGGTTTTTCATTCTCTGCTTGTTCAGTGAGGGAAGAAAAAACACTGGTGACCGCTAGCCTACTGAGCACTGACTGACGGATAGGGTTTGAAGGTTTCGAATTAAGCTGTCACTTCCTACTATTTCTCACTGCAGAAGTCAACTGTACTGTGACTGATTCCTTCCATAAGAGTTCAGTATTTCAGGCTACACTGTACTAAGCTGTAATGAGAGCAGCTCTGACAAACTAAGAGAGAGACGATTCTATAGGTCTAAATTTTGATTGATCTCCTTTGCTGTTTTAGGAGACCAATGAACAGAAGCTGTACAAAATCGCAAATGAGCTTCTGCAGACAGAGAAGGCCTACGTTGCAAGACTAAATTTATTACAGGTAAGTGTAGCTGTAAGTGTAGCTGCATTTTGTGAGTCGAAAAATGAAATGTTTCAAAACTGCACACAAAAAAAGTAATCTGATTCACTTCCATGGCTCCATTATAGGCAGTGGGATATATTCTGTGCATTTTACATATTTTATGTTTTATTCCAGCAAAAATAGGCTTTAAATGGGATTAACACACACATTCAGCTGGTTGTCATTGATAAAATGGAGAAAAAACAGCTAAGGCTTTCTATTAGCTACATTACTTGGATAATGTACAAATATAACACTGTAAAAAAAATAAAGAAGAAAAAAAACAAACCCTAGTTTGAATTTTATACATAATGTTAAAGTGCCATATTGAGAATTGGTGACTTAAGTTCAAAATGTACATCGATATTTACATGAGGAAAGTTCTCTGTTCTCAGAGTCGCACGGTACAGCTGCTTAAGTTGAGGCGCTGTGCATCCTGTTCAGATCATTAAAATCACCTAAACACATCCTCTTTCCTTTAAGTCTGAAAAAAAAAATCCAGGGCTAGAAATGTCAACAGAAGAACCAGATCTCCTTTTTTCTGTTTGCTGTCAACCGTTATCCAGTGTAACGTAAACGCAAGAACAAGTTTATAGTTGCATCTATCTTCTGAATACAAATGTGCCCAATGTCTGTATTATGAAGAATTTTACTAGTAAGAATTTATCCAAAATCTGCTTGGAAGGATCTGGAACTCGGACGACTTAACACGCAGAAAACTGCTATAAATAACTTGTGATATTTACACACACCCACCTTCTTGGCCCTGTTGTGCAGGTGTTTTGTTCCAAGCTGATGGAGGAGGCAGGAAAAGGCACGTTCCCTTTGGAGGTGGTGAAGAACATCTTCTCCAACATCTCTTCCATCAGTACCTTCCACAGCCAGTTTCTGCTCCCAGACCTGGAGAAGCGCATGGGAGAATGGTGAGAGAGTAGAGAGGCCACTCTGCTCAGTTTTATCCTCCATTAACCGACGTTATTCTTGAACTCAGTTACCTTTTGGAATTAAGTACACTACTCTAAAGATTATTATCTTTATGGTACTTTTCATGGTTAGTTATGATTGATGGGAAAATGATGTGGGTGACTAGTGCAGTAGCGTTTATTTGCAGTGATCTGCGAATAACCAAACATGTTATTTGTTTGGTGATCAGTTCCTTCACAGTGGTTAGGGGTTCATCTGCCTGAAACTGTTTCAATTCCTTTGTATTTTGGGATGTCTTGCTTCAGATCTCACCAGTAGTTTTTTTTTGACAAATGTAATTTCCTCTTAAGACACTAGAATCACTCTCTGTCTCACTGTAGATACATTCTGATGTGCTTTCAGAGTCTGATATTACTCTATGCCGTGCTTTGACCTGTTTAGACTTTGGTTTACGAGTGTCTTGTCCTGGTCTTCACAGGGAGACGACACCTCGTATCGGGGACATTCTGCAGAAACTTACACCCTTTCTGAAGATGTATGCAGAATACGTGAGGAACTTTGATAAAGCCATGGAGCTGCTGAAGCAGTGGACAGACCGCTCACCTCAGTTTAAGACCATTATTCAGGACATCCAGGTGAGTTTTAAGTGCATTTTTTTTGTTTGTTTTATTTCTTATATTTGTTCGTGTTTAAAACTAGAAGGGTATTACAAACGTTGACCTCTCACCAGCTGTTTATGGCTTACTTTTTTGTGTGGATGTTGTCCTGAGTACAGAAACAGGAAGTGTGTGGGAGTCTGACGCTGCAGCATCACATGCTGGAACCAGTACAGAGAGTACCAAGATACGAGATGCTCCTCAAAGACTACCTGAAGAAGCTTCCTCAGGACCACGTGGACCAGCGGGACGCAGAGAGTAAGTCTTCCTCTGAAGATAATTGGCTTTTTAGTCATCCCAGTCAAGTCTAGTAGTAGCAATTCAATAGTCTTTGCTAATAATGTGTTCAGCCTGCTTTCCAAATGAGGAGCAAAACATCTGTAATAATATACCGCAGAGCTCCCGAGTGGTGGAACAGATAAGAATTCGTTCTTTGAGAGATCACAGGTTCGGGAGCCAAGGGAGCAAAATTATCCATGCTATCTGTGTGGACGTGATGGTGATACTCTCTCTCCTCTGTCAGTCACTGTGACACTAGCCAATCATGCGCATCTGTGAGCTCGTGTATGCAGAAGAGGGTAGATAGCACTTTCTTCCGAGTGTGTTTACGCTGCCCTGTGACACAACATTGTGGGCCTTGATGCACAATTCCAATATTTTGAAACAGATCCCATTTTTTGTTCTGCCTCTTTACATAGTTGCAAAGGCCTGACCTATATCCGATTCGCATGTTTCCATCTTTCCCCTGCCAAAATGTACTACGCTAAAAACTGCTACCTTTTACCAGTAGCATCAGTGTGGTTGTAGAAAGGACGAGTGATGCTGTTGACTTAGATAAGTGGTCTTCAGCCTCTTTATCATTTGTCTTAAGGTCTTTAATATTACATTGGAGCAGCTGTATCTTTGCTCTGCCATAGCCATAGAACACTGTAAAACCTGACATCTTACCAAGAGAAAATATCTTCAATATAGTCTAATTTATCTCATCGTTCCCATTTTAAGATTCCAATAAACCTTAATATAAGATTATTAAACCTATTTTGAGACATTTTTATTTATTTTAAGCTTTATATTATGAAATTATCAAAATTATCTGCCAATAGTAAAAATGTTAATTAGTTTTTAAAAAGTCTATAATCTTATGTTTGGTTTATGGTAATCTTATCATAGGAAATAGTAGTTAAATTTGACTATATTCAAGATGTTTTCACTTGCTAAGATTTTTTTATTTGCCTTGAATTGTTTTTTTAGACAGTCCAAGTGATCAGTTTTGATCTAGTCTATTCTCACATAACAATGATGATAACTTCAGAATTAGCAGACAAATCTGAAGCGAGCGTTTAAATGCGAGTCAAATGACCGGATAGCAGATATGTTTCGGATTTAGAACTTCTGTGACTCATATTGGATATAAAAAAAAAAAAAGGACTGAGTTGTTTACATGTATGCACCACTATCCGATGGTGCAAAAATGAAAATGTCACGTGGTCTCTGATGTATAAAATCCTTCTTCACATTGTAGAATCGTTGGAGATTATTGCCACGGCAGCCACACACTCAAACACTGCAATTCGCAAATCTGTAAGTACTATTATTTTCTTCTTCTCACTTTTCCCTCCACTTCAGCGTAATCAAATTAGAGCACAGTTAAACTCCATTAGCCTCGACTTGCACCAGTACGGAATGACCCATTTTTATCACTTTAGTAGCAACCGTGTTGAGATTTGATAGGAATTATCCTGAGTGAGTGTTACTGTCAGCTCTCATGCTTCATGCCATTCCTCACAGGAGAATCTGAAGAAACTGCTGGAGATTTATGAGATGCTGGGGGAGGAAGAGGACATTGTGAATGCCTCCAATGAGTTTATAAAGGAGGGCCACATTCTCAAACTGGCAGCCAGGAACACTTCAGCTATGGACCGATACCTCTTCCTGGTGAGTGACTCTAGCTGCTAGTGCAATTTTCCCCTGCATCCATTTACAGTGTACACAGTTTACACTCGAGCGATATTCAGAACAGAGTAATAATCTGATATTATTTTTAAGAATTTTTATTTTATTCGTTTATTAAAGCTGCTGGATGTACGATTCTGGAGATTCGCCCCCTCTGGTAGAAAAATGTTACTGCAAACCACTTGAGGAAGAATGTTTCGTAATGTGGGTTTGTTCTGTGTCATTCTTGGTGGCATGGATTAATCACGTGGGTGAGAGCGCACACGCTCAGAGACCACATTATGAAGTATGCCTAAATAGTAATGACGCCACTGGTGTTCTGGCAGACTATTTTAGCACAGTCATATGTGGTTTGGGATGCAGCTCAAGTGTTGACAACACTGACATATCCTCAATATGTTTCACTCTCTCACTACTGTTTGCTGTGTTTATGCTCACGCTCTTTCTTTCTCTCCTCTGATTGGCTGCCGGCTCTCGTGTAGTCAGACTTCTTTCATGCCTAAAGTATAATGGATGTGTACAAATTTGCTGGTAATTCTTAAATGACACCCCTGACAACACTTTCCTCCTCTGACTCAATAATCATGCTTTTTTTTTTTTTTTTTCATTTTTAACAAGAAGGTAGTAGTAAAATAAGTAAAGTAGATTTGCATAATAGAGTAAAAACTGGTCTCTATAAATGAGAGAGAAAATGATGCAAAAACATGTCGCCTGTCGCTTCAGAAAACTCCATCTCCTCCGCTAGCATTCAAGTGTTTTAGGGCGTGGTTTTTCAGGGAGTGGCTCGCTGAGCTTAGCTTTTTGGGCGGTGTTGTTAGTTATACCATAAATTAACGAATCTCTTTACCCTGTCTCCAGTTCAACAACATGATGCTCTACTGCGTTCCCAAGTTCAGCCTGGTGGGCCAGAAGTTTACGGTGCGCACACGAATCGGCATCGATGGGATGAAGGTGGCGGAGACGTATAATGAGGATTACCCTCATACGTTCCAGGTGTCTGGGAAGGAGCGTACCCTCGAGCTGCAGGCCAGGTAAATGTCCGTTTAGCTGTTTCAGTCACAGGCAAAGACATTATTACTATAGTGCTTCTGGTTATAGCTGACTTGCAGCACCTGTCCCTGTTTAATGGCATTTATGGCAGGAATTGATCATCTGTAAAGTATATACAATATGGTGATAGACATATTTAAAACAAGCTGTATGTACAATTGTAGGTTATGACATGAAAATTTTAAATAAATACAGTACGAATCAGAACAAATGTCAAATTTATGTGCGCCACAAAATTGGCCGGGCTCTCAGAGAGGGAGGGGTGGTGTGCGCTCTCTCTCTCGCGCTCTCTCTCTCTCTCTCTCTCTCTCTCTCTCTCTCTCTCTCTCCCACCTATCAATCACAGTAACACCAGCCAGTCATGGGTGTCTGTGAACTCATGCATGTGGAAGTGGGTGGATAGCACTTTCCTCCAAGTGTGTTTCACAGCCCCCTGAAGTTGCATGGGCAGCAGTTTGAAAAGATGTGGTTGGCAAAAATGTGATGGCCTTCACTCTTCTGGCTGATAGCCGTCATGTGATAAGGGGGAGAAAATCAGGGGAAAATAAAAAAATAAATAAATATTATTATTTAATTTTAAATATGCATCAGGTCATTTTTACGTGTCTAACATATAAATGTTTGCATTTGAACTCCTCCTAATTCGTGTTTGTTCCCTCACTCCAGCTCTGAACAAGATAAAGAGGACTGGATAAAGGTAAAAGTGTGACTGAGCTCTAGCGCTAGTCTGTACTGTTTTCATTTATCATACGCCGGTTCCTCTGACAGCAGTGTTGTGTGAATTTTAGGCATTCCAAGAAACAATAGAGATCTTTCACCAGAAGAATGAGACATTTAAAATGGCTGCTAAAGAAGTGGAGGAAGTGTCGGTGAGTATCAGTGAAACTTCCAGAATCGGTTTGGGTCACGCTTTAGCCGCTGCGTGATATTTTTGACGATTGATTTCTGTGTATGCGTTCGCCTGTCAGATAACAGACCTGGGAAAACGAGCACCACGCTGGATTCGAGACAATGAAGTGACCATGTGTATGAAGTGTAGGGAACCTTTCAACGCTCTCACCCGCAGGAGGCATCACTGTCGAGCTTGTGGCTATGTAAGTGACACAATACAAAGTTTGCTTCTTATATAGCCGTGTGCTGTTTATTATTACTCCGTGCACAGGAAGCCTTGACGTGCTCTTTCTGATGTTTTCTTTTCTCTCAGGTGGTATGCTGGAAGTGCTCAGACAATAAGGCTCCTCTGGAGTACGATGGCAATAAGATGAATAAAGTGTGTCGAGACTGTTACTCCATTTTAAAAGGCCACACAGACAGCGAGGAGAAAGAGGGCAAGAAGAAAGGCATTCTGGAGGTGAAGAGATTAAACTAATTCACTAAACTAAGTGTGTTGCATCGGTTGTACAAGCATCCTGGCCTGTATTAAAGGCTAATATTTTTATGCTTGCATGATATGGCTGGGTCTACTTTTAATCACTGAGGACGATTCCATTAAAGCAGCAGTTTTTCATTTTTAGTCCTCTGCTGCATAAGATCAAATTACAACTGCACTCCCATTCAGTTCTATTTCATTTTATTTGCACTTTTAACAATAGTCACTGTTACAGAGAAGCTGGATGTAGGTTTAGATCCCTAATGAGCAAGCTAGATGTGACGAAAAAAATGGTGAGGAAAAAAACTCATTAAGATGACAAAAGGAAGAAACCTTGACAGGAACAAGACTCAAAAGGAAACCCATCGTCTTCTGGGTCACACCCAATAGTGGCATTTTAAATCATTACTCTTCTACCACTGTATGCTGTAAAGGCGAACAGTACTGTGTTGAAGGGATGTGCAGTATAAGCATCATAGTCTTTATGATTACAGCAGGAGTTGTTGTTAATCTAGACTGAAGCAAGGATGAGACATGGGAATAAACTGTTTTTGGAAGTGTCGATCTTTAGGATATCCGTGTGGGAACATCCGCAGCAGCAGACCCTACTAAAACTGTTAACAGTATGTGAGCTACCTTATAAGCAAAAGGAGAACTAGAGCTGTGTTCCAGAAGCCTTAAACAAAGCAACTAGCTGGAGCCGACCTTCCCAAAAGCATGGGGACACAATCATCATGAAATCGTATAAGGAGCATCACACTGAACACTCTCTCTACTCCTTAATATTAGTTTAACTTTATAATGCTTTTGTGAAACTGGGCCTGATACATATTTTTTGTAAACCATTTTTTAAGGTATGTTTTTGATGACTTGCATGATGATTATACATCTAGCTTGAACATTAGCTGTAGTCTATTAAGTGTTAGCTTACAGAGAGTGAAGCACTGCTTTGTTCCCCCATCAGAGGTGTTTGCTAGTGTGTGTGTACTCTCACTGCAAACCACAACGGCTTTTACTGTTCTGCTTCCCCCCGTTTTAGTTTCAGTTTAACCTTGCCCTGTTATCTTACGCGGGAAGTGCCTGACTCGCATCTCTCGTAAGATAATTGTATTTAACCAGTCTCTCTCTTACTCTCTCTTTTCATGTCAGATCGAAGCGGCACAGTTCTCAGGCAGCAGTATAATGTGTGGCTTCCTGCAGTACTGTGAGAAGAATAAACCCTGGCAGAAAGTCTGGTGTGTTATTCCTGAGAAGGAGGCTTTAGTGCTCTATCTGTATGGAGCACCGCAGGTGAGTGGAACGTGGCCACAGTGTATTACCACCCAGTTACTTTACAAAGCAAGCTTGAGTTTTGAATGCTTCCTGACACGACAGTTTGGTCACAAGTTTTGAGGGAAATCTCACTCGTGACTCATGGTTTAGGAAGCACTTCTGCTTTTGTTTAGACCGTGAGGACAGTAACTCAGGATTTGGTTGAAACCAATTTTTGCAGTATGACTGTGTGTTTAGAACTGAAAGATGCCTGAAATGTCATTGTAATATTCCTAAAAAAAAGTGTGTTTTATTAATGCTAATTACTAGACTTTATAACCCGGTTACTAATGCGAAAAGTTATTATAGTCATTTATTCCAAAGTACTGTTGAATTCTCAAATTTGATTGGTCAGACGGTGTTGATTCATTTTCTACAACAATAGTTCTGACAGTAGCACTAGAGGCAAGGTTTATATTAATGCCTCGCTGTAATTCATTATAATTTCTATAGTAACAGTTTAAACAGAGACTTGTATGGCGGACGTTCCACATTAACGGATTTTAAAAATGTGTGTAACTGTTGTAAATTCACTTCAGTTCAGTTTTATTTGTATAGCACTTTTAACAATGGACATCGTCACAAAGCGGCTTTACAGAAATAAATGGATTCACAAAAAAATATATTGTAAATATGTGAGTTAATGTTGATATGGTGAGCGTTTCCGTGAGGAGGTGTTTGTTTAGCATTTTTGGAGTCTCCAGTGTCAGTAGTTTGTAACAGTTCCTTTAAGTTTTGAGGATGGAGGCTTTACAGTTTCTCAGTAACGTGACAAGCGTTTTTTTTGTTTTATTAACTTTGAGAGAGACTTGTGAGGGAACAACTGTTTTTAGTACGGCTCTTATAACACAAGTGAAAGCAGGAACTGACTTGTACTGCAGACTTTCCCCAGCATTAAACGTTGTGGTGTAAGAGGAATAAACACTTTGGGATGTACTGTTATTAGAAAATAATCAACTTCAGGGTGATAAGAGTGGCTCTGCTTCATATCAGGCACCTGTATTGATTACTTCCCTATAGCACCATTGTGTTTTTTTTTCTTTAGTTACAAAAAGAGTTTATAATTTCTTTAGTTACACAGTCGTGTAAGCTCTAATTTAACAATCCAGAGAATAAACTGACCACACAAGAAAAATGATATAAGGCCAGAGTGCAAATATTTGTATACCCCTATTGTTTTTGAATGAAGGAAGGAAATTATACCTCTGTTTTACAGTTTATCTAAGGCTAAAAGAGAAATTTGATCTAGCCAAACAATACAAGAAAATGAACAGAAAATAGTTTAAAAAGAACGCCTAAGTTTTGTCATAAACCCCTCCGATGTGATTTAAAGAAGAAAACCTATAACATATGGCACACTTTTATAACAGCTGTGTCAGGAAGATTTTGCCTTTTTTTGAGATATTTTGGAACATTTGTTGGAGGAACATAAAAGCATTTGTCTTCATTTTCCCCTAAAATTGTCTCCATGCAGGATGTTAAGGCTCAGTCCACCATCCCGCTGCTGGGTTACTCTGTAGACGATGCTTCCCGACCCACCGATCCTCCAGCCAGTTTCCGTCTGTCCCAGTCGAAGTCTGTCCACAGCTTTGCTGCTGAGAGTGAGGAACTGAAGCAGCGCTGGCTCAAAGTGATCCGAGTGTGTGTGACAGGAGAAGTGCCCGCAAGCCCGCCGCCTACAGAGACACACGCCGCAGAGAGCAGCCAGGAGCCGAGCACAGAGAGCCTCTAAGAGAGGAACGAGAGCACACTGTTGGTGCCAAAGACACAGACGGAGAGAGGAGAGGATCCCAGAGACTACACACAGACAAGGCTGTCAATCACTAACATGCAGCATACAACTCGATGGGGAAGAGCTGTATTATGGCCAATGCTGGATTTAATCTTTGAGCAAAAAAAATGATGATGCTCTCCCTCTAAAGCTGCTCTGAAACACAGCAGTCCAAAGATGGCACACACAAGTGCTTTGAAACTATACTGGTGCTCTAGGACGGTTAGTAAAATGATATGTATATGTATGAATACGCGCTCATTTCCTCACATCATGCTCTCAACCTCAGCCTCTGCAGTACATTTTAGTGCAGGCAGTGCTGTTATTCTAGTGCGGTTATAATTATCTACGCATTGTGTATATATCGTAGCATTCCGTCTGTACGTATGGATATGCCCTCACTGTCTCTTTTATAAAGATGGGAAGTGAATCCAGGCCTCTTCGATGCTGAAGGCAAGTCTGAGTTTAAATTCAGGCTGCCTCAGTACCCTAGGAAGAACCATTATTGTTCTTTCTAGGATCTTTTTTTTTCCCCTAGACGGACCACAAATCACATTTAGTTACCCCTCGCAATAAACACTGATCACGTCACTGCACCTGGAGAACGGCAGGAGTCGTGATGCCACACTTACTAACCAGCATCTATAACCTCATTCCATCCCAGCACAAGAATCACTCGGCTAATATGTGCTCCTTACAGACTGCAAGCAATGTGCAATGAGAGTCGTGCACTCTCGTGAGCAAAGGACACGGCAATGCCACAGTAAAGTGTTACATAAGCTGGGTAAATCCCTCCTTTATAATAGACTGTCTACTGAATGGTCTCAAACTATAGTTTTACCCAAGCTGGTGCATGTGTTGCCTTCAGTTTTAGAAAAAAAAAATCATTCTAAATATCAATGACGATTAAAGGAATACTCCAGTGTTTATCAACCTAATATCTATGTAAAGCATCTGTAACATAACAGTTATCGTAAATAAGAATGTATACACTTTACCCTGTACAGAAAAGAACAAAAAACTAGAAATATAGTTCTAACTGAAGTTTAAGGGCAGTTGTTGAATCCTGTTGAACACTATTTTGTATTCACACCAAACTTTACTCAACTGGGTATCGTATCCTAAGAGCGTTGTTTCCATGTCAGAAACCGTGTTGTATTCTGTCCAGACATCCTCCTGCGTGTTAAATCTAGAGAGAGCTATGTGTAATTAATTTATGAGCCTTATCTCATCAGTTATAACGTGAATGCTTGATTATATACTTTTAAAAAGAATTTAATCCTGTACAATATACACTGTGGACCATGATTAGCAGCCGCAGTGTTGGGTAACCTTGTTAAATTACTAAAACCAAAGCCAGTTTTAGTATGCGCTGATGACACTGATTTTAATTATGTGCTACTGTTGGTACCAGAGTTCTTATGTATTTTCATGTAACGTTTGGTAGCTCGTTCAGTTAATCAATTTTGTCACAAGTTTTAAGGTATAACTTTTAATTATCAGACCTCAAAACATTACATATTTTCTATCTCTGAAAGGAAAAGCTTAGCTTAATTTATAAATACTTAAATGGAAGAATCCGTGAAAGTGTTCTATAACAGTCTGTTTGAGATTCAGCATTTATAGACTGCCCTAATAATTGCCCTTAGACTTTCAACACATTTCCCAGTACTGATTAGTCAAACCTAATCAGATTAGCTAAATGTGCTGAATTTCTTAATCACACATACACTTCACGCAGACTTAATAGAGATTAAGATTTTAAAAAGTATTCATTACACTGAAGTATTCCTTTAACATGTGTATCATCCACAAGCACAGATCATTTTATTTCTTTTTTCTATGTTGGCTGTGTTTGTACGTCTGCTCTGCCTTTAGACACATGCTGTTGAGCCGGCCAGTGGGATGTGTTTTAACGCTACTGATCAGTGTCTTAAATAAGACTTCCTGTACAATCAAGGACAAATAGACCCACGAGCTGGGAGAAACATGTAAATGTCTTATGAAATACTGTAATTAATTTTATTATTTAAGAGTAATTTATAATTGATGTGCATGATTTTGAAGAACAGTAGCACAAAGAATGGTTTCTTATTTTTTTCCCTCTTCCTCAATTTTATTGTCCATTTACCAAGTGCTTGGTATGCAGAATCCCATCATAAACTTGGTCCTATCTCTTTTTCCTTCCAGTCAGTCTCGTATTATTTCCAGCTGTATGAGAAATGGTCAGTGTTTTATCAACAGTATATTGTACCAGTGACATTCTCATTCAGAACATTTTAGTGTTATGCACAGAGACAAATCCTGAGGCCAGACTGCAGGTTGCATATACAGCATAATGTCGTGTTTCAGATGTGTAGAGGTCATGCATAATGCACAGTACATCACTGGTGTAACCAGGCAGGCTTGCACTTTTGTAGCTGAGACTTCACTGTGTTGTGTTCTTGCAGGAATCCTTGAGTTTTCGGGCCTCACTTATTAAAACGTTCAGTCTGGTTTGATCTAAATATCCATTCATCTGATCTCATATTAAACAAGACCAGATTAATGAAACCTAAGAGTGACTAGAAAACGAGAGATGTGGAAACATGCACAACAGACATCAGTAGCAAACAAAAGTTTTGTACTGAATATTAATTTCCAAGTAACAAATAGATCCATAGTGAATCAGACAAACACTGAGTGAATAAATAGCGTGTTACAGAGAAAGATTTCCAGCATCTCTTTTCACCACAAGATGAGTGACTTATGAGTTCCTATCAATTAATAAACAAATGAATGGATTACATGAATATAATCATTTGAGTATAATAAAGTTATAAATAAGGTCATGTGTGCACCTGCTACTTCTTTCTGAAATTAGGCCTCTGGTTTATTTCTCTCATTTTCCGGCCCTGTTCCGTAGTAGGAAACACTCTGACCTTAAAGGTATGTGGACACCTAGCTTTATACATCTGTATTTATTTCCTTCTCTAAATCTGAAATGCACTTTACCATCTTCTATAAAGTGTACATTGTAAAAAATAAAATAAAATCAAGAGGATTATTAACTGGATGTACTGTAAAGGTTTTAATATTCACAAGGAAGTTTGGTTGGTTGGTTCTTGGATGCTGTGTATGTGCTCTTATTAGAGGAAGCAGTGCTGGTCGTACTTGAGGGTCTTTCGCACCGCTTTATTTCCAGAACTAAATGTACAGTACTAAAGTAGTGGCTGATTTTGCGCGAACTATTTCCCAGCATAATTTAAAAGTTTGCTTTCGCACCGACAGTGGGCACTAGGAAGTGACGTAATCCGGTCGACAGCGACGTCATTTGTGCGCGGCGCTCAATAACGGAAGCAAAGAAGAACAACGTAAACAAACGGAGGATGGAGGACGCTGTGATCGGAGCTGTGTTGCACTTCCGTCCATCTATCGCTGTTCTCCATACTTGCGAAATAAGTTGACAGTACAGTATGTTTACACGGCGTTTTAAATCATGGCTGGTGAGGGCGTTTCCGTACGCGTTTGGCCAATCAGCGTTTACTTACGTCACGGATAGTACTAGTTGTGCTGGTTAGACCCTGCTCCGGAGTAGGAGCTGATTTGGTTCTCGAGAAAGGCAGTCCGGTCCTAAAATCACACCCAGTTCCGGAGGTGCGACAACGCCAAAAAGTGATAGTTCCACAATTAGTTGAGGTACTATGAAAAGGTTCCCGCGGTGAGAAAGGCCCTTTGGTTACACTTTAAACTCACCTTAACATCACCACTAATCCTGTGAGGAGAGAGGAAACGTGACCCTGGACTAGGACGGGCTGCAGAGTAACTCTGTAAATGTGAGGGAGAAATGAAATGCCAGATATATTCCCTGAGAAATTCATAGTTCCTGAGAACTCTTGCTCGTTTTCTAAGTTGCCTTCCAGCTCATAGGAAAATGAAATATATTACAGTATGCTGTGTGTTTATTCCTAAATGTACATAGAATGTATAGGATTATTGCATTTTAGGCACCGTTTTACCTAGAAGTTAGTCCAAATATGTCCTCTGTTGTATATATGGCAAAGTAAAAGAAAATGAAACATCTGGGTAGGTCTTCAGCTCAAATGGAAATTAGCTGTGGCTGGTTCTTTTTTATTATTATTAATTAAGAAAATATTTCTATGTGGTATTTATGTGAAAATGTAAAGTGTAGTATGGTTTTGTGCCATGTGTACTTTCTCTTGTGAGCACAGTAGCTGTAAATGTGCCGTATTACTCCATAGGGTGCGCAGTGTACCTTCTCCTCAGTGTGGTGTATCTGTAGGCGTCTCCATTGGCATCTTGGACAGAGCAGCTACTTTCAAAAGTATGAGTGTGTAATGTGTGTGTGAATGTGTGTGCCTGGTGCCCTGTGAGGAACTGTCATCCCATCTGGGGTGTAATCCCACCTCAAGCCCAGTATTCCCATTATAGTCTTCAGATATTATTATAATTACACTATTGCTACTAATTGTCCATGTCTTACAAATGTTCAGAAATACCACATTTACTCTTCTGTGTCACAATACACATTTATTCCACACACAGTTTAGAAAGCAGACATGGCTTCTTAAGGGAGCTTACCTTTAGAAACTCCTCAATCTGATGGCATAACTCCTTCATCTCATTGTATGTGGGAATGCCTCTCTCACTCACACTAAAACCTGAGTGTTGTGTAATTCAAAATACAGTGAAAATACAAAATACAGTTTATCAAGTACGAAGTGAAGTAAGAAGTGAAGTGAAGTTGTTAGTGGGATCCAGCATCTAAATGATGCTCTAGTACCAAAATAAATGTCTTCCAGCTGAGCATTGGATGCCTCAAGCTTCTGATTTTTCTCCTCATCTCCTTATCCGAATGTTGTTGGGTTTATTTACTTTACACTCAGATTTTGGGGATATGTACAAGTGTCAAAGCATTATAAACAAGAACAAATAAACACACATGTATACTGGGGTACACAAACGCTTTTAGAGACTCAAATCAGGCAGGCAAACAGACTGAGATTTGCTAGAGTCACACATAAAGGACAAAAGGTCTCCAAAGAGTGTCTAATCCAAAACTAACACACTCAAAGTGAGACAAAATTGGCACTTAATTGAATAAGAATTATTTTTATCTCCTCAATGGAAAGTTCACTCGATGATCTACACAGCTTAAGAACAGCTTTACAAACACAACTAACCTCCAGGAAGTCCAGACTCTCACGCATCTAAGGAAAAATGACCGTGTCAGTTAACTGGCTTCATGAAGATTAGATTAAAGGCTGATACTGTACCTAGGGGACTGCTTTAAAATTGCATTTGAACTTTTTGAAAAATGTAAAAGGTTTCCAAAAGCAGCTAAATGCCCTAACTCATTTTTGGCAAAGGCTACACATATATTTTCATGACAGGTGCTCTACCGTTCAGTCCAGTCATGTTTAGTTGCAGCTCTCTCTGATGTATCTAAAGGTCATATGGCCTACAAATATACCTTGTGTTAATCAGAATTGTGAAGAAACTTTATGCATGAAACTGTCCTTTTCTGAAAAACTGCAAGTCTGGATTGCTGTTCTTAGCCTAGTGCTGGAAAGCTAAATACATTTCCTCCTCCACAAGCACCAAACCCTTCAATTTAGATATTTAATATGCTCATATGATGGTAAACTGGATTTTTGGATTGGACAACCAGCAGAGACTTTTATTAAAATGTGGATTAATGTAGTCATTATTTTCAGTTTCTAAAAAGGTCAGAAAAACACTCAGAAAAACTTTTCCAGGAACAAAAAATGGTAGTAATTGAAGTCACACTTTGGTCCGGGGTTTCTGTGACTTCGTCGTCGACTGGGATTAAAGAAAACTGTTTTGTGCAGAGTTTCAATAATATCACCAAACCAGAGTATATGAGGAAGTTTAAACCAGGAGGAAAACTATGCAGAAGACCTGTCAGCCTTTATTTAGCTACCTAACTTCTGTGTTCTGTGGCCTGGTCCTGAGGAACCTCCATGTCTAGGTTTTTGAGTTCCGTGGCTTGATACTGAAGAAATTCCATGACTAGATCCTTGGAGAGATTCGTGGCCTGGTCGTGCACTGGCATAAATCCATGGACGTAACCTGCCTTATGCCAACAGTCCAGGCTGGTGGAGGTGGTATACTGGTGTGGTTGTTCTTGGTTTAGCCAAGAATCTGAGGCTCTCATGGGCACAGACTCACCCAAACTAGAGAGTTGAAGCCTGTGCCCACGATAGCCTCAGATTCCTGATATTTACATCTAGATGTGTTAAACAGCTTAGAACATGTGACCTTTGGCAGCAGATCACCCAGCTTTTTGTTGAACAAAATATTGGAACAGATAGTCTTGGATATCCCTTGCGTGCAATAACTGCATCAAGCCGGCGACCCACTGACATCACTAAAGTGTTCTTCTTTTGCAATGGTTTTCCTGGTTTGTAGCGCAGCGTCGTTCAGTGGTTGTTTGTTTTGATCCCATTAGATTGGATGCATTTCTCTGTAAATTTTTCTGCTGCTACCATCATGAGTTATATCATCAATAAAGATTAGTGAGCCTGTCCAGAAGCAGCCACGCAAGCCCAAGCCATGACACTACCTCCACCATGCTTGAACAGTGAGCTCGTATGTTTTGGATCATGCGCAGATCCTTTCTTTCTCCACGCTTTGGCCTTTCCAACATTTCGGGAGAAGTTTATCTTGGTTCCATAACTATCGTGGCTCATCTCTGTATTTCTTTGCGAATTCCAATACGGCCTTTCGATTCTTACTGCTGATGAGTGGTTTACATTTTGTGGTATGGCCTCGATATTTAAATACCCAGAAGTGAAAGCGGAAATTCTGGTCTATCATCTCATTTAATTTTGATCTCTAAACAAATGTTTACAGTATATAGCAAAAACAAAACAAATGGCCTTGCCATTCCAATACAATCCCAAGAGGGGACTGTATCAGCAATCAGACTCATGAAACTAGGCAGCATCACAAATGGAGGCTTAGGGTTTTTTTTAGTAATTTTATTCACTTCATTAGAAAATAGTAATAGCCAAAGACATTGTCAAAAACATTGACAAAAAATTGGAAAATACCATGACAGCATTTCATAAACAAAGCAGGAAAATGTTATACAAGTCAGATTTAAATTACAGCACAGAAGTGTCATGTTTATTGTACTCTTTCTCTGAGAGCTGATGTGTTTAGTTCTTGCAGTGGTACACAATACTGAAACTGTTCATGCAGGGTGTGTCTAGCTCTTGGCGTGGCGCACCAGGCCGCGGATCCTGCGTGTCAGAGCCTGGATGAAGGTGTGGCGGGAGTGGCTTTTGCTGTAGAGCCCTTCAACCTCCAGCAACTTCCTCTGTAAGTGCTCTGTGAAGCTGCTTGCCACGTCGCTCTGCAACTGCATGCACAAACACCCCACTGTTAGTACAAACTATAGTTTAGACAACATGCACAATATAACTGAGGGACTGGTGAAGAGGTTTGTACCTGCTCCAGATCCTGCTGGCTGACCCTGGACAGGCCCAGACCTGCAACACCACCATCTACATACAGAAAAAAAAAGTGAACTTCCGCAATGTGATAAGTTTGGTTTAAGAATACTTTATCCAAATTGTGTCCTCGATCAGCCTGAATCTGTGCTGGGTGAGACTAGACTGCAGGTCTTTGGGGCAGTCAGTAGCACAAAAAAAAATTGTGCAAGGGACGTGCACTCCAAGTGCGTGCTTTCTGATTTCAAATTCAAATTTCACTGGTTCAATGCTGGTCAAAAAAAGTTAATACAGGAAGACGATACAGGGTGTAGGCAGGTTTCCTAAAATTAAATGTAATAATTGTTAAGACTTTTCTGATGTCATTTCAATTGTATTTAAGACCAAATCTGCAGTTGTGCTATACCAAAACACATCAAAATAACTGACATATAAATCAAATTGTTTATTTATGACATCGCTGCTCAATTCTCTAGTCTGGCTGGTCAGAAAGTGTGGATTAATTTTCATAAGTCGTCGTGACTGTTATTTCCATTTCCGATCAGTCTCCAAATATACTTACACGAGTAAGATTACAATAACACCTCCAAGTAACAGCAACTATTATACCATTTCTATAGTAACAAGACTACTTCCTGTTCTCCAGACACTTCTAGATTGTATTTACACTTTCTCATACTGTTATCTCTGAGATTGTAACATCAATAGCAGGAAGCAAACCTGCTCCCTGAAGTTTTGGTAGAAGCACAAGTGTCTGAACCATGTAAAACTACAGAACTATCACAACCATCCTGACGAGTCATAAACCCTACAGGTGAGACGTCCGTGTTTGTTTTGTTATGGCCGTATCCTAGTAACGGGAACATGAGGGTATTTGTGAAACGCTTTGGTTCAGTTCAGCAGCTTACATGTCAGGTAATGTGTGATCTCTAGTCAATTGTGCGCTCTCTAGCTGAACTATTTCTTATCAGTCGCAATAAAAAGAAGAAGTATGTGATGCTCAGTCTGTTCATGAACTCTCAGGGTTTTAAAATGCGTGTAGTGTTTGCAAGACTTCAGCTGTAGGTAGGAGGTGCAGCTTCACCTCTGTATCCTGGCAGAAGCGAGTCTTTGGGGTCACTGGGTGTGCAGTAGAGAAGGTAGTACTCCAGGTGGCGCCAGATCACAAACAGACAAGTCTCAATGATGTCTTAAAAACATAAGGTCAAGAAAAACAGTGGTCAAATGATACAATTCATACTAAAGTACTAACACTTCACAGTAGAAGGATACATGAGCAGAGCGCCAGCAGCTTGGCACGGTTATTGATGAGCTGAACAAGACGCCGTTTGGCCAGCACGCTCCTTTGCACTGACGGGATCTTCTCCACTCCACCCGAAACTGACACCAGGCCCTGGCACAACTGCGCGCAGATAGACAGAAAAGACTTTAAATAATGTTTTGTAATCAACCAACACACGTGTCCCCGTAACACTAACAAAGTAGAATACCTTTATCATACCTTCGTTTTTTTCTATGAACAAAAGATGTTCATGTTAAAATAAATTGAATTCTTAAAGAAATTCAAATCACTGAATTCATAACAGTGAAATATATTACTGCAGAAACCACACATCTCTTTTTATTTGTCTTCGCCTAATGCTGCTTAAATATATATTTCAGTGCTCTGAATTCAATGCCATTATTAAGAATTTCGGTGGCTTTGTTGCAAATTTGTCAGTTTTAGAACCTGGACTACGTTGTCCAAACAAACATCAGATGGAGAAACTCGAGAAGACCTCGGAGTTGCTCCAGCCTCTCCAGCTTGCTTAGGCTCTGTCTGTGGCTGTCGTGGTATCTAAAGAAGTCTGTGGTGCTGTTCTTCAGCAGGAGCAGGACAAGGCCCAGGCTGGGCACCCGAGATACAGACGGCACTGCCATGTCTGAGCCACAAAGAGGAACAAAGCAGACAGGACAGGTTTAGGGGAAGATCGCAAAGCTAGACGTGTGTACATTGTGCGTATGAGATGAGAGAGACAGCTGACCCGTTGGCTCGCTGGCTGAAGGGCTGAAGAGGCAGACAGTAAACTGGGCCTCAGCTGAGCTTTGCAGCAGCAGCGTCTGACAGTACTCCATTATGTTAGCACAGATCTGACCAAACAGAGACGCAGTGAGACAGATAAGAAATGTGTAAGTGAAGTTACATGCTCCGATTAGTAAGTAGCTGCTTTACTGTGTCCTCATACCTGCTGCATGGCGAGTTCCATCTCCTCTCTTTTGTCGGCAGGGTCACCAGGCGCAACACTCTCCTCCATCTGCTTCAGGTAGCGAGCACGGTCAGTGCCAGCCAGACGCACAAGCAGGGACAAGCACTGGCGCTGAGAGAGATATAAAGAGATGTCAGAAAGCCAGTTCTCTCTGGGAAAAGAATATAAAAAAAGCCTCTCACTTGGCACCGAGTTCATCTGAACTTTACAACCACAGCTTTGCAAACCTCAGACACATCCGTAAATAGAAAACAAGTCGTGCCCCGACACCCGAAGGAAGAAACTTGTTCATCTTGGACTACGGTTGACACAGCTGTCCCTACGAAGGTGACGCAACAAGTCTACTCCTTCTTGTTACTAATGTGTATAACCTTAAAATATACTACAAACAGAGAGGAAGGTATTGAAAAAATAAAAATAAAAAATTCAGACATGTGGCCCTGCTGCAACCTTGACCCTGTTTAGATCAATTCCAAAATCTAATCAGTTCATCTGTTTAGACTGACTGGCTTCATAGCCTTTTGATTATTTACCCAATTATCTTGCTGCTGCTCCATCTTTGCATTATGAGTAACTGAGTAAGTAACTGATGAAAGCACAACCTGAATTGCTTTAGTTCTCTTTCTCAAAAAGCACTCAACATTTGAATCTAGTAACCGACCCCTAGCAACTACACTGAAGCACAGATGTCAGTCAAGAGCTTTTTAAGTCTGTACCTGGAATCTGCTGATGTGTCCCTGGAACTCCAGAATGGCTGCACTGTTGACCTCCTGCCCCAAATCCAGTGCCCCTGACATCAACACATGGGGTTATTTCACATTGTGCATATATGGGCATTAACATTCGCGATGTATTTTTGGGTGTGGTCAGTACCTGGGAGTGCAGTTTTACTGATGATGCCCGTGAGCAGAGACAGCTCCTGTAACGACCCCATGCTCACATCCTGACTATGCAGGATCGACTGAATGGTGTCCGAGTATACAATCAGCCACTGGAGCACCTGGACACACACACACACACCCCCACGCACGCACACACACAGAGAATAACCCTTTACACCCCAGCTAGTGCTGACCATATTATCCATAACTGTGTATGAGTGAGAACTGTACCTGCGCTGCCCCCTGCTGGTGGTGTGTAGTGGTAGAGGTGAGGATGACCTGCAGGAGTCGGAGGGTAGGCAGCAGGATCTGTCTGTATCTCTCTAGAGGACTGGGGATGAACCCTGATTGGTCTCTCTGTCCAAATACTCTACACAGAGAAAGAGAGACAATGGAAAAGCTACAGGCACTGACAGACAGACATGATCTCAGAAATATATTCATATTCACTCATCAGAGGCTAATTTAAATAAATAAATGTATTAAATATTATCGTTATTCACCTCAAGTATGTTACACTCCATAACTATAATGAATACAATTTATGAAGAACAAACAGATTTCTACACGGACAAAAATCCATCTCTTATGAGTGTTGTGTATCTAAGGTATATCAGGAGATTAATAGAGAAGACAGAAGGCAATCTGTAAACTACATCTCCAGTGTTTGTCACCTGGTCCCCCTTCTCACCTGAGCGAGTCACTCTCAGGCAGCATGTGGAAAACCTGGCACTCGACCAGCTGAGCCACCAGGCCACAGCACAGCAGCTCCACAGCTCCCTGTGCCGTCTTAGCCACGCGGGTCAGCAGCGCCTGCATTTACACACACCCATGAGGCATCAGAAACATAATGTATGTATTTTAACCTGGCATACGACAGGAAAAGCAGGAGAGTGCTGACTCACCATCTTGGACTCGTAGATGTATAAAGGTTTGAGAAGAGGTGGCTGGGGGATCAGCAGGGTTTGCAGTGCAGCGTCGTCCTGCCTCAGGCTCTCCACCAGGACACGCAGGTAGCCGCTGTTACACAGGTACACCAGCCACTGGCTCTGTCTGTCTATAGACAACACCCTGTCCAGCACAGCCAGAGCCAACATCTGAGAAACAAAAAGCAGTGCATCATTAATATTGCACACTTACATATAAGAACAGAGAATTGGGAAAGTACATGAACAATGCGATTACACTGCTTTATCAAACCATTCGATATTGTCTGGTCACTAATGGATATTTTCGAATATTACCCATATTCCTCAACTTATAATAACTTGTATACCACAGAACTGTTCAATTCTCTATTCTGACTGGTATGAGAGTGTTCATTCATTTTCTATAAACAGCACGGCTCTGACAATAGTGTCAGATTTAATCATTTCTATAGATACAACATACACCGGGATTTATATGCCAGATGATTCCACATAAACAAAGAGAAACTTAAAGAAAGTGCGTAATTGCTGATATGGTGAAGTTTTCTATGGCATTTCTTTAGTATTTTGGAAGGAGTCTCCAGTGTCCGAGGTGTGTAACAGTCAGATGTAATCCTATAACTAAAGTTTTCCCAACATGGGAAATGGGAAAGAAACTTTGTTTTTCAGTAACAAGCTTTTTTTGCCTCGTTAACTTCAAGAGAGAGGAAAAAAAAGAGAGGCTAATGAGGGAAAGGCTGTTTATAGCTGTTATAATGCACGTGATAACAGGAAGTAACTTTTCTCGGATGATCCATAGCATTAAACGTAACTGTAGTAAATGGATCAAACATATGATGTGTCATCCTTCAGTAAATAAATAAATGATCATCAGTGGTAACACTATGGTATATAAGAGGAATAAACCACTTTACCTACACGACGATACCCTTATATTAGTTGTAGTCCCACCATTTCCGTAGTGTGGTGAGACAGGAAATAATAAATGGGATAACTGTTGGGTAATATTCCTACAAATACTTACATTTCCATAACGACTTTTACGGCAGCATTTCCATAGACAATTAGCTTTTTTTTTTTTTAAATCAAAATTACGTTCGTCAAAGCCTACCATCCAGTAGTTTGCAGAACAGATTGAAACAGCCATTTTTAATCCTTTCAGCATTTGGACTAAAGACAGAAGATGACTCTGGAGTTTAACAGGAGACTAGAGTTTTGCTCCTACCCTGCCTATTTCATGACCATCACAGGCGTCTCTGCACACCACCTCCATCAGAGCAGTGCCGTAGCTCTCTATGATGGCTAGGTTCTCTCTCTGCAGCTTAGAGAAACCATCCTCTGGTGCGGTTAGCCGCTCCCACATAGATGCTCCTGCAAATGACACACACACACACAAAAAAAAGACTTTCTATACCCAATTTGTGTCAGAGCAGCAAATGTCACTTAACAGTCATATGCATGTGGTCTACCTGTTTGCAATGTGTCTGGCTCCTCAGGTTTCTGTGCGATTTGCAGGTAATAGAGTAGCGAGCCATACAGGTGAGCACGCAGACGCTGGAATCCTCCACCTGGAATAGCATATAGAAACACCTTAGATTAACTTCAGTCCATCAGTCCATATGTTATGGTTTAGCAACTTAGAAATCAATAACAAAGTAGTCCTAATGCCTGCTTTTACAAGAAGTTTACACACCTGTGCATATGATGAAGTCCAGCAGCTTCCTCAGAATAAGGTGAAGGGCCGAGTTAGCAATAGAGGCGAACCCTGATGAAGAGCCACCCTCCAGTCCGGCCCCTTGCTGCTGCTCAGACAGCACTGATTGGCTGAGGTGAGCTGTCAAGGTGAACACTGCCCCAGCCACGATCGGCATCAATTCAACAGCAGCATCCTCTGATAAAACCTGAAAGGAAGATGAGAGACCGGGTGTGAAATAAATATACACACCCATCACGCACTGAAACATAAATGTCAGCAGAAGGGCGTAAATGTCATCGTGCAGTACTTTGTCGTGCAAGTCGAGGAGCAGGTCTCGGATGATGAGCTGTCTCTGATCTGCTGGGATGAGTTCAGCAGGACATGCAGTGAGGATGGTCTCCACAAGACTCCTCCAGCTCTGCAGAGCATGGCGCTTGGCACTCAGGCTGCGTCGCACACGGTTCCTCTCCACCACCTGCTGCAGGATGGAGTTCACCTCCTGTCACAGAAAGAGAGAGTACTGTATTTCAAAAGGCACACTGCGTATATTATAAATTACTACACCCCACCCAAAAAGCATGCAGTACTCAGTATTTCAACAACAAAAATACTTTCAGTATGCCAAAGACACTCTGATGACATACTATGGAGCCGAAGTTATCTGTGTATTCCAAGAAGGAGTTTCATTTTCAAAATAAAAGCCCAAAAATGCGCAGAAAATATTAACAGTAGCAGCAACATAAGAAATACTAACCTCCAGCAGCAGAGGCCGTTGCCCGATAGCAGCCATCCCCTGCAGAGAGTTGATTTCTGCAACCAAGACTCTGTGCAGCAACTGATGCAAAGAAAAGCAAAAAAATTTTAATCTAAATCCAAGCATGTACAAGAGGTTTGGCTTTCTGGAGGAAGAACATGGGAACAGCACACAGACAGAACACGCACGGCTGCACGGCTCTGTGCTTGCACAAGGCACACAAACCTTGACGTTGCAGACGGTGTGTCCTTGCTCGTTGACATGTTCGCAGTTGGTGATGACCTGCTCGATCTGAGCACGCTCAAAAAAGTCCTCGACGTCGACGAGTCCGTGGAGGACTGACTTCAAATATCGCAGGTTTTGTGAGTCGTCGAAGGACGCGTGACTTTGATACGATTATAGCAGCGTTATTTTTACTTAGACACCTCAAATTGAAGACTGTGTGCGCATGTAGGCTGAGGCTTTAACCCACCTTTAGAGACTGTGTCAAAATGCAGGAAGCCACTAACAGACCTGCTCTCGTCCTCCATACCCATCTCTCCATCTGTAATAAGCAAAAAGAAACAAAGCATCAATAGGAGTTTCAAGCAATATCTATAACCAAGTGTTGACAGGTTGTGCCTTTGTCACATGCCGTACATTACAGTACAGTGAAACTCTGTTCTTCGAATATCCCAGCTTGTGCATATCCCAGCTTGTTAGGAAGTGCTCTTGGAGCAATAAGGGTTAATGGCTTTGCTCAAAAGCCCAACAGTGGCACCAGCGGTCGCTCTGCTTTTGTTGTTTCTTTTCACCACATAGTGCTGTTTTCATCTGTGTTCCCCATACTGCACTCTTACGAAGCTAAACTCATTTCAAGTCCTGCTGAGTTCAAAGCCAGTAGCCAGCTACACTACAAATATGACAGGTAGTAGCTAACGAACAAAGAAATGAATACGCATTTGAAATCCACTTTTGGCATAGAGGTTTTCTGTCTGTCGGCTACCTGCGTTCATCAGCAAGGTTCGAAAAAATATAGCCTACACAAAACTTTACTGCTTCAGCCCGTCTTTGCACATGTCACTCATCCGAGTTCATACATTATTTCATTGTAAGTCTCAAACGCATCATCTTCCACTTAGTAGTACTGAAAAGGCATCAGCGCTTTGTACAAATCGACTGTATTCTTCTCTGCTGAAGTGGGCCATCAATATGAAGCTGATTTGGAGTGTTCCATCTGTGCTCATGTAATACCTGCATGCTGCATGTGTGGCTGGTCATCCAAGAGAAGGTTGAGCAGCCTTTGTGTGTGCGAGCGCTGACGGTTCAGTGAGGTCACTCTGAGCTCTATAGCTGAAGTCTTCATAAGCCAGGACATCTGGTTAAGTGCAGCAATCTCGTTCCCTGCAACATCAGGAGAAAGGTTGAACCAAGGAACCACTTGATGAAGAATGAAGTGAGAGCTACTAGTGACTGGAGGCACCAACCTGCTATGACGAAGGGTAAGTGCTTCAGGTGAGAGAACAGGAAGTCCTGACTGGTCCTGTCCATCGCGTAGCAGCCGGGTCTCCACAGACGTGTACGTGTGTCGACCATCTACTGGATCTCGCGTGTCTCGTACGTTACTTTAGTAGAATAAGCAATATACACAACAGTAACTACAACAGCACTGACGCATATCTGTTATCAGTTAAGTTCCTTTTTGGACCTTTTCTTAGTTTTAAACTTTACCTTTTTATTTATTTATTTTTAACAAGGAAGTGTTTTGTAATCTTTTGTCACATCCTGCATCACTGCTGTTATACTTTTGTAGCACATAGCACATATGGGTATAAAAAGGCTGATTATAACTAAAACGCAAGTTATTATTATTATAAAAGAACCATGGACTATCGTCTCAAGTCGGTTCACACCCCGAACGACCCATTCATGTCCAGGTCTTGCGGAGAGTGACGGACGCTGCAACAAACTTAGTATTGCATGCAGGCAACTACGCGGACAACCAAGAACCCCTGAAGTAAATCAGAAAAAATGCAAAAATTCTCAGCTTCATAAATTTTAACAGATGCAAGGCAACAACATGTCTGAAATGAACAGTGAATAAACTGACCTGGGTCCTGTAAATTAGTTGACGAGACAGGTTTCTTGACCTCGTAGCCTAACAAATAGAGGCCCAAGTTAGGACCACTTAGCTCCAGAGATGTGATCAGTAGGTTCAGAATGTGGATCTGTGTCTCGTGGCGGATTCTGGCCACACGCTTCTCAGGGTCGGAGTCTGATTCACACAAACAGATAAAGCAGTGCAGGGTTGTCTCAGACTTGTATAGAGACAGTAAAGAGATGTGATTCACAGTCTATTACCTACAGAAAATCTCTAAGAATTGCCATTTGTAAGTGCGAACCCACCATCGGTCTTTTCCACACCCTCCTGAGCCTCATCGTTGTCCAGGCACTCCACAAATCCAGCCATCAGCTTCTCACTTACTGCCTGCTCACAGTACAACAAGCCAGCTTTTAGAGTAGACTTCCAACACTACACTGACATGAGTGAGTGAATATGCATTTTCTTTTAGCGACTCGACTTTCGATTCTATAGAACCATCAGGTGTTGCTACTGAATAGAAATATAACCAAATACTGAGCAGTGACGCAGAGGATCAGGTCTCTCACCTGGTCATGGGTGAAGTCTCCAACTAGTCTGGACTGGATGTTTGGGTAGCGTGCAATATGCCTCAGGATCTTGGCACTCAGAAACGCAGCATCAGGGTTGGAACTGCTGTGGTACAGATACCTGTAGTTTGAAGCGTGTCAAGCTAAGTCTAATACGTTCGTTAAATATAGATTTTGGAAGTTTGGTTTTGTTCACTTTAAGACTTTATGTATTACATTATTAGACTGCATAATTAGATACTAGTTGAATTTTGAATTTCATGGCCACACTAATACTCGCACTGTAAACTGTATATCATCTATTCTTAATATGTGGCGCTGAACTGCATCTTATCAACAGACCTCAATGCTTTTTAATGCTTTCTGAATATCACTGCCACTTTTACTATAGGCATCCACCCAAAATGCTGAGTGTGCTGCACTTAACACCTTAAAGGTACAGATCATGCAGCGATTTTTGAATTAATTCCTGGATACACCACTGCAGTATAGTGAAATTCTTTCCTTTGCATATCCAAGCTTGTTAAGAAGCTGCGGTTCCTCGTGAGTAGAGAGCGTTAAGGGCCTTACTTAAGGGCCCCACTGTGGCAGCTTGGCAGTGCGCGGATTCTGATCAGTAGCCCAGAGCCTTAACCACTGAGCCATGGTCTCTGTATGCATGCTATTCAATCAATACACTGTCGCCAACAATATACAGATAGAAGTATTGTATAGTATATATTTTTTCAACAGTGTAATATCATAGTGTTGTTCAACATGTGTGTATAAGTGTGTTAGGAAACGACACAGACCTGGCGATGTTAATAATGTGGTCAGCGCGTCTGCTTTGGGCATTGACACCCTGCAATAACTGCTCTAGTGGAGAAACCAGCATTGAGGCCTGGCTCTCTCTAAGCAGGTCCATGAACAGCACCTCCTTCTGCAGGGCCAGATCCAGCAGACTCAAACAGTGCAGCACTGCTGACTCCAACTGCTTCTTACCTACACCATCACCAAATACAGGCACAATTTACAAAAATGTTCAATCGCTGACTAGAGGAAATTCACTTGTTATCAGTGATAAACTGACCGGGAAAGGGGGCATAGGCGTCAAGCTGACGAGCTCCCTCTTCCAGGAG
>CM074950.1:7955996-7996848 GCA_037577455.1 Pangasius macronema | reverse complement strand
TGCACTCTACAGTAAACAGTGCACTCTACAGTAAACAGTAAACAGTGCACTCTACAGTAAACAGTAAACAGTGCACTCTACAGTAAACAGTGCACTCTACAGTAAACAGTAAACAGTGCACTCTACAGTAAACAGTAAACACTGCACTCTACAGTAAACAGTAAACACTGCACTCTACAGTAAACAGTAAACACTGCACTCTACAGTAAACAGTAAACTATACAGTAAACAGTGCACTCTACAGTAAACAGTAAACAGTGCACTCTACAGTAAACAGTGCACTATACAGTGAACAGTGTACTATTCAGTGTACTGTGCACAATGCACTATACGGTGAACAGGATGTGATTTGACATGTAGCACGAGTTGCTACTGTAGTATTGCTTCACTCCCTACACCATAACATGTTGGAACCTGCACCTCTATGGAGACATGGTGTCTCCATGGACCACATAAAGATCCTGAGTGAGGAAACAAAAATAGGAAGGAAATACGGCAACATATATCCAGTGCCTATTTAAAAACGTGTAAACTAGGTGGAGAAGGCTTGGCATTCCAGACAGGGATTTTTTTTTTTATTTGTTTGTTTTTATTTATAATCTAAGATTAAAGGGAAGAGAAAAATGGCAGCCAGGACAGAATGATAAGATATTACCTGTTCTGTCCTGCCCATAGACCAAGCAGAGCAAGTAAGGATCACCTCACCCACTATGAAATTGCCACACAGACATATATTTTAGCCCACACAAAATCTATTCTCACAGACAAAAGGCCTAACATAACAGGCTGTCTATAAATGTTCACACTCACTTTCACAATCAGGCCTTTTCTGCTGTGTAATGTGCTAACAAAAAATACTGCCTTAGTTAAAAAAGCAAGCCACTTCCCCTTCTTCTGTCACTTGCTTCACTCTTAATTCTCAACTGATCTGGCTGCATTTCCAAAATGAGCAAATGCCAGAGGGACACAGATATGATAGCCAAGATATTTCCAATACTACTAGTTACTAGTATTTGCTCTTTATGTAATTGTATATGTGAAGACCCTGACTCTATATAAACTTGGTGTATGTTGCATTCTGGGGGCAGCACATTTCTTCTTCCCTGTACACATATTCACAGAGTGGCAAAAATCTACTCGACGTGAACATCACCCAAGTGAACACAAATTACTTTAAACATTCTACAGCAACTGGTCTGGCACTAGGACCTGCATTAGTCATTCCCAAAAAACAGTTTGAAATTTATATTCTACTTTTAGAATACTTTTAATTTCATTCAAAAGATAAATATATATAATAGATAAACAGCTTTCCTGCACTAACAGGCATTCACACAGTCCACAAATCTATGACAAGATAAAATCACATCAACGGAAAGAACACATCAACAGAACTCTTCAAGTTTAAACATGCAGTAATTTACACGTTTACCAAGTTGTATTGCACAACTTTGTAACTGACACAAGACACCCAGACGCCTGCAGATGTTCAAAATAAATCTGCACCATCAAAAACTTCTTTAAACTCATAAGAATAAAAGATCTGTGTGTGTGACTGTTGGAAAAGAACGCATTGTGATTCTACAGGTTGAGAACTACTGCTCCAATATATGTTTGTGTGTGTGCGCGTGTGTGTGTGTGCGTGTGTTTGTGGTCTGCCAACACCGCAATGACTGACTAGAGTGAATAGACTGACGATCACACAATTTACGTCACAGTGCAGGAATGTGATGAACCTGCAGAGGCTCTTTATTGTGCTGCTGCACTCAGAGGAGCTCAAACAGCAGCCTAGGCTGTGCAAACAAAGATACACACACCCCATTGCATCACTACTTGTTGGGGAAAGGGGTGGGGGGGTAAATTATTCATTCTTGGACTTAAATAAATCCAACTATATATATATATATATATATATATATATATATATATATATAGTTATAGTTGGATTTATTTAAGTCCAAGCATGAATAATTTACCCTTTCCCCAACAAGTAGTGATGTATATATTGTATATATAGTAATCATGTAGATCACATGCAGATCTGTCCAGCTGGCATTTGGGGTCATATGACTCAATGGCCTGTACCACTGTGTTCAGAGCACTATATCACTTTTAAACGTGAGGTCAGTGGGTATAGCAACTGTTCAAAAAGGGGTCAGGTGTGTGTGAGTGTGTGTATATCCACTGTAACAGCTGTGTGCTGTAGAACAAAGGCTGCAGTATATCGGACCTATAGATTCTTTTCAGCTGTGGCAGGCACCTGTTACGTCACAAATGAGAGCTGTGCATCTGTGTGTGTGTGTGTGTGTGTGAGTGACAGAGAGAGAGAGAGAGAGAGAGATGAGAGAGATGAGAGAAAGTAGATTTTAGGACATCAAATAGATGGAACGCTCATACACCACAGTATTCAGTTTGGTATTACACTCAGTTACTGAGCTGAGGAAATAAATATCAAATAAAGGTTTTCATAATAGACAACATATTATTACACGGCCCCTGCAGTATGTCAGTATACTATACATAGTGGTTGATTTGCCCAATGGTGGGGCAATTACTGGTCTTAACCTGGCACCAAAGCTGGAGGAAAAATCCTCATCCCAGGCCTCTATGATACAGTTAGTTAGCTAGGCATACTAATTTGACAGCCAGATTAGTTTGACATACCATAATGAAATACTATTAAAAGTATTAAGAAGTTTTATTCCATGCACTGGTTAATCACTGTTATATTCTTGACTGTGATTGGGCAGAAAGGATTGATTAATATTCTGCTAAGCAAATCACAGGTTCATATTAACGCTCTCCTTCTAATATGTTATTGTTTCTATGGTAACAGCTCATTCACAGGCACACGCCACATAAACGTGTGTGACTGCTGATATTGTGACGTTTTCGGTGGAAATTCTTGTATTTTGGTAAGGAGTCTCCAGCGTCAGAGCTAGAGCTGTATGTTTTCTGACACAGGAAAGTCTTCGGAGTGGAGGGCTTCGAGGTTTGTTCATATCATGCTACATAGTTTTGTCTTATCAAGAGAGAGAGAGAGAGAGAGAGAGAGAGAGAGAGAGAAAGAAAGAGAACAACGATGGAAAAAAAAACAATGAAAATGAAAAAAAAATACAACATGAAATGTAAGTATAAATGGCTATAAAGTAGCACGTGTCATTCTTTAATCAATAAAAAATAGAATTGTTGGCAAATTGCTGTTGTATCACAGGAATAAAATGCTTCGGGACATCCTGTTATAAGAAACCATCAGCTTTGCTTTGTGTTATGCCACATCACACCACACGGTCATTGATTATTCTCTTATAATATCACACCCCGTTATATTTTATTCCTTACTCATTGGAGCCATTTACCTCTTTAATCAATGAAAGTCATCATATCTTCTCTGTCACTATCTTCATCATCATTAGATGGGGTCTAATGGGACATGCTGTGTTGTGTACACCTCATTAACAGAATTAGAGACATCAAGTGACAAATGGATAAAGATGTAAAGAAGGGATGGAACGTAGTAATGACGATTTTACAAGGTAGTGAAATTTGTTCATTTCTGTGATGGTGATGTTGTCATGGTTTTATAAGAGGAGAGGGATCTGAGATTCTCTGCTGTGTCTGAGACTCTCATTGGCTCTCTAGCGCAGAGTAAGAAGGATTAGTGGAGACCCTGAAAACATGTGTGCGCGCACACACACACACACACACACACACACACACACACACACACACACTCTAAAACCCACAACTGTTCTCGTTATCCAGACAGTGTGTGACTAAGCCATCAGACTGCTGATCTGGCACTATCCATCAATATAGGCAGGTGGCACACCATCTCTCTCTCTCTCTCTCTCTCTCTCTATCATACACACACAGTATTTTAATGGACTACTTATTTTTAAACATGTCTTAAAATGTAACATTATAATTTTAGAATGAACAAAAAAATAGCTTCAAAAGCATAAAAACCTGCATCGTTACAGTTATAGATGCTTTGTGTCGGTGATTTAGTGTCGGCGTCCTCTTCCAGCATATATTTATTTTTAGGCCTAGATATTAAACTTCATCAGTACTTTCTCCATGAGCTTAGGAGGAAAGAAAAAAAAGGAAAATAGTAGAGTAATTTTTCTGCTCATTTTAAAGCTATGAGCTGAAAGAAAAAAAATCAATGTGTACCACAAATGTTAAGATGGATCAATTACTCTGTGGATCCCCACCCACACACACACACACACACACACACACACACACACACACATACACACACACTTCACATTACAGCAACTCATATACACAGGAGATGTGTCTAATGGCTCAAACACGTAATGATCACTAACATTACATAAACCACTCCATCACCTCAACCATAACATCCTGATGTTCAGTTTTACTTAAGTTCACTTCCATATCATCCAGCTGTGTAGCTCAGACTTTTTTTTTTTTTTTTTTTTGGTGAACAGGAAATCTGCATTGTGTCTCTGAACACAGGCCAGATCAAGAAACTCTTGCGTCATTCTGTATTAGTCTATATTAAACATCCTACCCGACGTGATCCAGACAGCGCCTGAGCTCCTCCCCCTCCTCCATATTTCTCTCTGCCTCCGATCTCTCACAGCTGTGGGATAGTGGGCACGGGCCAGCGCTTCTTTGTTTGTGGCAGAACAAAAACAACAAAGCTATGCTTTGGATGGAAATTATAATACCAGCTCAATACTGTATTTAAGAAAATCTCTTGAGGTTATGCAGAGGTTATACAGTTTTACAGTATAGCCATGGGTGCTCTTTTAATGAGCTTATCTCCTGCCACACATATGCTTGTATAGTCGTACCGCTTTAACTGTTAACAGCACCTTTTTAACAGTTTTTAACATGTGAATGCTGACCTGCAGCCCAGATTAATGTCTCAGTGTGTTAAAGATGTATAAGGGTGAAGAATCACATGACTGCAAGCTAAGAATTGGTGAACTTTGATTCCACACTACAATACCAGACAAGACATGTTGTTACAGGAAAATAATCAGCGATCAGATTCACCCAAAAGCTTATTATTGTCCTATTAGCCCCCACCCCAAAGTTTATTATTTTCCTGTTAATCCCATGGTTGTTGAATGTTAACACAAGATTTGAAGAGTCAGAGAATTTATTGTAGACAGTAGTACGAGTCAGAGAATTTATTGCGCACTGGAGTTATTTATAATGGCAATTCTTGACCTGAATAACGGGTCGTAATGAGTCAATTGCGACCTAACGAATCAATTAAATTCGGAGACTATACAGCTGGAAGTGTCCACACTTTTGCACATGCCACAATTAATTTTTTTTCCAGTTTTTAAGTTCCTCAAATATAAAATAACCGTGCATTAACGTTTGCAGAAAACTGTTATTACGTTCACTTCTTTGCATTTCAAAAAAAATCAACAAAATATATAATTTTGGCCAGGGGGTGCGCTACTGCATAAAACTTTATCAGAACACAGCACATGAATAATAAACACTACTGTCATCCATTAACTACTGCCATCCATTGTGTGCATGTCTATAGCCTACAGTATCATTGTTCTGAACAGGGCATTTATAAAACACTCTCACTTACACAGTCTGCTTTCTAATGCAATCATCCAATCATAACACACGGCCGAGAGTGGAACAAAACACCTCCGCCACGTGTCAAAATCCGGTCCCTGGATGCTGATGTCACCGCAGAAATCCATGACAACTAGAAACAAAGGATGTAAACAAGCACCTCGTGCTTTCTAGTTGATGTAGGGATGCTGGGTCGTGACTTACTGCTTAAGAAAAGAGATGTTAGCAGCAGAGAGGTGTTAGCTCAGTCAAGTTACTCTTTCCGGAAGGTACAGTGAGAGAGATGTGCAAGAACCTGGGGACAGAATTAACACTCAGAACCACCAGAGAAAGGAGGAAACACTCAAACGCAGAGAGGTATTAAAGCTCAGCTCGACTACAGAGGAAAGCTCATGTGACGTCAGTGTGAACTGCAGATCAAGACTAATGTAGCTGTTTCCACATTGATTTCCGAAAATTCATTTTGAATCTTTTTTTATTGTAGTGCAGTATATACAGCACACCATCTACGCTCAGCTAGAAATGTACTGGCACCCTTTGTGCAATGTACCATGAATAGCAGACAATTAAAAAAATGCTTCAAGCATACAATGAGGGTTACCCCCCCTCCCCCAAATAAATAAATAAATAAATAAATAACCTAACCAATAATTTTTGTGGTTTTTTTTGGTTTTCAACTAATACTCTTTTGTGACACTTCCCCTTTAATGACCCCCGTCTCTTCCTGTAACGTCAGCCAAGGCTGGAGATATTGTAGAGGCTCTTAACCCACTCTTCCATGAACATATCAAGCTCCTTTATATTATTAGATTTGTGGAACATGTGGACTGTCCTCCTCAACTCACACCACGGATTTTAAATATCAAGAGACGGAAATAGCTGCTGCCAAACACTGATTTTGTGTTCCAACAACCATTTGTGTTGATTGAGTTGGTGCTTGGGGTCATTACTTTGGCAAATAGGATTCAAGAGCATTCAAAAATTAAACAAAAAAATAATTAGCTTCACACACACACACACACACACACACACACAAATGCAGACAATGCGTTCTTGCAAGTTGTTTGTTCTCTTTAATCTTGATGAGATTAAAAAGACCAAACAACTTCCCAACTGTTGTATGCACACAGTAGATAAATCTAGCAAGCGTGAACACGCAGGTCCGCACTCGAGACTTGAATGTGCGGTATGGACAGAATGCAGTGTGGACCACAGTAGCCTGCTGACTCATGGGAATGTTTGTGTTGAGAGCTATCTGAGAATAAAGCAGGGATTCCAGCCATCAGACAGACACAGCTGCATAACTGTCCAACCAATTCCACCAATGACTGAGAATGACTATCACTATCATTCTCACTGTTCTTTGGTGCATAACAGAGCTAGCTTTTTATTAGTGCCAGTTTGCTTAGTCATAACAGGTTTCTGAGTAGCCATGACACTTGTTTCAGAATGGGTCATTTCACACACTGGGAGAATCATCAAACAGGACAGACTGACGAACAAGTGCTTGTTTTTATATTTCTCCAAAACTGAGACTAATTCATTCATTCTTCTTCAGTAACCACTTATCAGGGCTGATCAGGGCTGCGGTGGATTCAGAGCCTATACTGGGAACATTGTGAATACACATGGGATGGGTGATCAGTCTATTACAGGGCACCATGCACACACACACACACACACACACACACACACACACACACACACACACACACTCATTCACACCAAGGAGCAAATTTAGCTTAGCCAAACAGTATGTTTTTGGGAGGAAATTGGAGAACCTGGAGAAAACCCAGACTGAGAATGTGCAAAAGTCGTCAACAAGGGAGCCATAGAACTGTGAGGAGGCAACTCTACAAAATAGAAACTAATCCATATGGGTAAAAAGGATGTGTTGGGGTAAATCACTGTGTGACTGTTTTGATGTCTACATTATGGTTGTGCCACATAGTATATTCCAGGATATACCAGTACAATTCCTCCCCATGATAAGAATTTGTCATCCCGCGATATTGACAGTATAGCTGAGGATGTGTTTACACGCTGCAATGTGGGTATCTTATACACAACAAGAACAAGCACTGCGGAAGGTGGAATTCCAAACCTAGACCAAGAAGAAGAATTAATCCCCCCAAAAAAGGAGCTTCCTCTCTAATGTGGAAGTGGTCCGGATACAGAAGATCAGACGTGAATTCTGATGTAACTTGTGGCCAAAAAGATAGAGCTGAATGTTACTATTTTCATTTCGTCATCTCAAAAAAATACTATGAAATATCGTGATATAGTTTTAAGTCTATATCGCCCAGCTCTAAGCTACATACATGACGCCAGATCAGTGCTGTGTCAAAATGCACTTGAGATTGTATAGAGATGACTGCTCAGTCCTCTTACCATTCCTGACATTACTGCACAGGAAAGAAAAGGACATGGCCCGCTCTCTTACTCACATTCCCACTGTTCTTCTTTTTCCATCATTTCTATCACCCACATGGGGTCGTGTACAACGACAGACAGAAAACTAGAAAGAAACAGAGGAAGAAAGAGGGAACTACAGAAAGAGAGTTGAAGGGGGGTGGAGGGAAACTAGTTCAAAGATCACAAAACAGATGTAAGGCATTTGATGAAATACTCTCCAAATAGCAAACACATGTGCTCAGGATCTACCCCTCCCAGCCCTCTATGTCCCCACTAAACTGAGGAAGTCACTCTGGTACACAGTGCACACTGTCACTGGAGCTCTACTACAAACATTTATCACCGTCTGATCACGGCAAGGGTGTAAGATCTGAGCAACCTGGGAGAATAAATACTTTAAGACTGATTTCACAACACAGTTCTCTTTTTTTTTCCGTTAAAAAAAAAAGCACTGAACTATTCACTATGTCACTTCTGAGAAAAGTGAAAGGAACTTACAATCTTCTGATGTCTAGATAGATCTGTGTTCCAGAGAATAGTGCTTAAAAAGACAGGAACTGTGAACAAATGGAAAATCTGACCATACACTTGCTCTGTCAGACACTGCAGAGTACATGACATGTGGTTTGATTCACTGTATCTACTGCTCTCTCTCTCTCTCTCTCTCTCTCTCTCTCTCTCACACACACACACACTCTTCTGGGCTAAAACTAAAACTAAAGCAAGCATGTCATTTAGTCCACACATCTGTCTTGACTATACACTGTGCTCCTAGTTTATCACTTACACATCCACTGGTGTACCTAATAAATTGGCAAATCATTGCATATACACACAGAGAGGTGTAATACAGAAAACTGACAAGTGGAAGTGTATCTTGTTAATGTTTTGTTGATCAGTTTTCTAATGCAAATGAGTGATTTGACTGATGAAACAGCACACACACGTCAGGAACAGAGGACCTGCTGCAGTTTATTCACAAAAGCAACCGCTATCAATGACTCAAAGCAGAAACGCACGCGGACTCATAGATTTTTGGGGGATTTTTTTTTTTTAAACTATTGTTCCAGTTAGAACCTAATAACCCAGACTTCATCTTCATCTGTCTTTCACTTCTCGGTGTCAGAGCAGAAAGTTACAGGGTGATATCATGAAATGAAGCGTGCTTTTTCTTCCAGCAGAAACGACCCCAACACCCGCGCGCCACAACAACAACATAATAGATGCGCGTGCTGTTAAAACCTTAAAGACACGTACCTTAATTTTTCTCTTTTTTTGTACTTTAAACCCCACTTTTCTGTCGAAGGAGTTCAGAAGGGCGGTAGGAGAATCCGCAGAAGACGCATGGGTTCGTTTCTTTCAGGCACTTCTGTCCGTTTAGGTGTGTCTTCCTATGTGTCCTGAAACAGTTGAGTAGTAAAACCCCATAGAGAATGTAAACGCATATTTAGGGCGGGGAGGCGGGGGGATGTGAGCCAGCGCGTGAGTCATGTACAAGACTCCGCCCACTTCTTTCAGCGTGAGGGGAGACCCGTGCGTGAGCTGGGCGTGGCGCAGACACTGTGGGCGGAGTCTTGAGGGGTACAGCACACACAAAAGGCTACATCTGAAACAGCACGTCCTACTACAGGATGGAGAGAATGGTATAGTGCCTTTCCAACAGCACCAAACTGGCTTTGTTTGAAACCGCACACTAAGATTAAATATGTGCATGAATGATATGTGGGTTTGTACAATAACTTGCTGCCTCTATCTTGTTACTGTCTTATAAATCAAATTTTCTGCGATTTTAGATCAATCTACTCAACGGGATATATAATCTGATTATTATTTCCTATTCTTCTTCTTCTGCTGCTGCTGTGACCCTTAGTTATTCTGTGTGGCGCGTGATGACCGAGCTACAGATGAAGATGTGTCATGCACAGGCAACATTTCCCGTAAACATCATGAAGAGTCAGAGAGAGAGAGAGAGAGAGAGAGAGTCAGAGTCAGGCATACAGACAGGCAGCGTGAGAGATAGGTACAGACAGACAGAATGAGAGAGGGAGTTAGAGAAACAGACAGAGAGGCAGATAGACAGACAGAGAGAGGGGGACAGAGTGAGTGGGAGGACAGACAGAGTGAGAGAAAGAGTGAGAGAGGCAGAGAGATAGGCAGCGTGAGAGAGAGGGACAGATAGACAGACAGACAGATTGAGAGAGCAACAGAGAGAGAGGGACAGACAGAGTGAGAGAGAGAGGGATAGACAGACAGATTGAGAGAGAGGGACAGACAGACAGAGTGAGAGAGAGTGCGAGAAAGACAGACAGACAGCGTGAGAGAGAGAGAGAGCCAGATAAACAGACAGTGTGTGTGTGTGTGTGTGTGTGTATGAGAGAGAGAGAGAGGGACAGACAGACAGAAAGAGACTGAGATCTCAGTCTTATTTTACAGCTGAACTGTTGTTGTTGCTTCTTAGACCAAAACTGAAAAGCATGAAAAGAAACTCTGTGGTTCTATCTTTCTCTAAAATGTATTATTAAAAACCAGTTCCTCAGACATTTGCATCTTACTGTTTAGTAATATCATGCTAATGTTATGCCTTAAAGGAATGCTCCAGTCAGAGGTTTTGGGGGACTGGACCCTTTAATTAAGAAATGAAGAAACTGAAGGCAAAAGTTTGGAGCCGGAGGTGCGATATGTTCTAAAAAATCGCACAAACTAAATTTAATAGTAAATCATTTTTTATTCAGTTTCAGTAACCCCTTTATCGTGGTCATGACAGATCCAGAGCCTATCACAGAAACACTGGGTGAAGGCCACCATGTGCACATAAAGGTAATTTAGGTAGAAGGAAACCAGACACCCAGGAGGAAACCCATGCACACACAGGGAGAACTACGGATCGAACCAGGGACCCTGGAGCTATGAGCTGCCAACACAACCCACCATACCACCATACCACTACTGCTACAATGCTACATAAAACAGCTTTATCCCATGCTTGTCTCATCCTAAGACCTGTTGTTAGACTGTAAACGTTCTGAGTTTCCATTACATTGTGATTTACTGACAGAATCCAGCAAGTGCCCTTAGACATCCACGATAAGTCTGTTTTGAGTAAACAGGTTTCCCATTCTCTCATCAGCTCTTCACGTGTCAAAACCTGTGTCTGTATTTATCGCCCATACGAATCATTCGATGATACGGTGTATGCAAATAAGAGATAGAGCTCATGTGACAGGGGCCAGAATCATGATTTTGTTTTGTATATACAAGCACCAGTAATTTCATACATTTATTTTCCATTGTTAGTCTCAGGCAAAATACGTTATCTAAATATAATCTCTGGATTATAAGTATGATTCCTAAAAAATACATTTTCATAATTCTTAAAAAAAAAAACTGGCCCAAGTATATAAAGGTTTATTTATTCCACTTTGTTTTTTCTACTTTTAATTTGGCTCATTTTGACCAGAAAAGAACCCGAGGGTTGAAAAGAGCGCCACCCTCCATAGTTTCAGAATGAGCTAGCCCTCATCCCTCTGTCACGCACGCAGTAACGTAATGGGACAATAGGGAACATTATAAAATTATTTAACTCCAGAGGGGTGACTCATAGCTGTAACAGCCAGAGAGGTTCATCAGTAAGCAAGCCCCAACCCAGCAGGAAACAGATGTGGGCTGCTTCAGGGGAGCGAGGAGGGTCTTGTTGTGGGAGCTGACGAGAATGAGGGGACCTCCAGAGATTCTGACGGGAAATTCAAGGCAAAGCCGGCTTCTCAACAATTTAGGTTTAAGAAGTTCAAATGAGAAATGTACACTCAAGAAACACACAGCGAAGTTGGATGAGGAGGTCATGGACCTACAGACTAGTACTGAGCATGACAATAGCGTCACTCATCTATTTCACCATTTCACTTCTGTCGCAACTTTCGCTTTTCTGCTCTTGTACAAGCTGTCCTCACTGTTGAAGAGGAGGTTTGTCCTCCATTGTATCAGTGGGTCTGTGGGTTCCTGCAGGTTTGTTTGTTTGCCCTTAAGCAGGAAATGACAGTTTTCTGTAACTATAGCAATGTATTTGACTTCCTGTTTTACAGTTCTCTTTGTATAATGTTTTTTGTTAACAACCCATAGATTAGCAATACTTTGCACATTCTTTTCAACTTATCCTCAATGCCGTTTTAGGTTCGTATGTTATTATTCAACAGCAAAATCGGTCACTTTACGTATCTCCGTCAAGCAAGAACCAGTCTTCAAATTCTTGTACTCATATTAACTACAGCATAGAATTGGATACTGTAATTGCCAATACATAGTCAAACTTTATGTTAGACATTAATGAATTATGAATAATTATAACACAGCACTGCTGAATTCTCAAATCTCATTGGTCAGAAGGCGTTGATTCATTTTCTATAGCAGCAGCTCTGACAGCATTTCCAGCTGTCATTTAACTGATAGGTTTATATTAATGCCCTCGGTCTAGTACGTTATTGTTTCTATAGTAACAGTTCATTCACAGGGATTTGTATGGCTGACTTTTGGGTGCTTTTGGGATCTTAACCAGCATGCGGTTACATTTTACTGAACTTAGAAGTGCAGATACCAGAAAAAGGGCATCAGAGATTCTACTGATTAATCCTGAAACCTTTAAAAAGCTCCAAACTCCTGCAAATATTCCTTCAAGCAATTATGCTAGTTGCAAGTTGGATATTTAATGTATTCTAAATGCCCAAAGGTTATGTGGAACAAAAATAAAGCCCTGTAGTGTTAGAACTCAAGCTGAATAGCACTAATGTTATTATCTTCAGTTTTACATAGGAGCGGTAAGCTGTTATTTTCTGTTGGAAACAAACAGAACCTTGTTTTACTGCTCCGCTGACCATGTGTGCTAATAGTATTTTGGAAACATTTGTACGCTTTATAAGGAGGGGGAGGGGATATGACAATGGCAAGTCGTTGATACACACAATTGCTTGCATTGCTTGTTGCTTGCATCAATGGGGACCAGTGCACAATAAACACCGATCTGATGTACAACACGGTGCCTTTATCACGGTGCACTTTAGACCAACCACATGCATTAAAAAATGTACGTGTGCATGAGCTAATGCAAATGCAAACCCAAGCTTCTGATTTAAATGACGATATAATCCAGCTGGCTGACCAAAAAGCATTTTGCTATGTCAAATAATCAATAATGAATCAATACTCGTTTATTTTCTGACTAGAATGTATAGGTCCAGCATTTAAAACAGCCGTGGATGGTATGCGCTTAAGACATCTTTATTAGCAATGCGAAATGAGCTCATGACTAGCTGAAAAAGAGCTTTCAATCAGAGCTAAACCCAGAGCCCAAGCTTTCCATCATACTCTTTCTGACAAGCCCTGCACCCCAACCACACTGCTTCAATACATACGTCAGGGTTCGAAGAAAAGAAAGCTGAGAGTAGAATAGAGGAGAAGAAAGAGGACAATGTGGCTTTACTGTAAAAGCCCATAATGAGTCAACCTTGTGGAATGTGTCACAGCCATGTCACGAAATGACCTCACTGTGATCTCTATCTAATGTCTTCAGCCTTGTATTAATCACACAGTTGCATCTGCAAAAAAAAACCTGAACTTGTTGCTAAAGCACATATCAAACATTTGCCTTACAGTGGGCCTCCATTTGCAATCTGCACCCATAATTGAGGGTGGACATTCCCCAAGATACCAACGTACTAAAAACCACCACCATTCAGAAGTAATCCAAGTTTAAATCTAAAAAAACAAACAAACACCCAAATTCTAAATATAAGTAAAATAACTGGAGTATTAAGTACAACACTAGAATATTATTGGTGATATTTTAATACTCATTCATCTTTAGTAACCACTTTATCCTGGTTAGAATAACAGAGGATCCGGAGCCTATCCCAGGAACACTGGGCTCAAGCCAGAAATACCCACTGAGTGGGCACCATGCACACACACACATTCCCTCCCAGACGGCAGTTTAGCCAGCTCACACACTGGCATGCTTTTGGCAAGTGGGGAGAAACCGTAGAACCCAGAGGAAACCCAGGAGGAAACTCTGCAGACACAGTAACCCAGACAGACAGGATCAAACCAGGGACCCTGCTGCCCACTGTGTCACAGTGAATTTGGGATTCAGTAATGGAAAATTTAAATATGTTCATAAATGTCAGCATTTTTTGGTACAGAATATTTGATCAAATTGTGATCTGCCCATTTACATTACAGTTCAAGACTCAGCATATAATTCTAATAATCTGAATTCTATAAGTCAGTTCAGAACTGTAATTCTGCAGGTTTGCACAACCAGGGTTTGTTTCTGAAGGTCACTTGTGCAAAATCCCCACTCTCATTTCACATCAACTCCACAAATTCACAAAGTTTTTTTTTTATTTAGGTATATATACATATATACATATATACATATATGCACAGATGATTAAGGTCTGGCCAGTCCAACCAGCCCAACATCCAGCATGGCAGAAATTCAGTTTTCCATTCATTTTAAAACCCATAAACTGGTCCTCAGTTATGAGGGTATTTTACAGTGTTGTAAATAAAAAATGATGCTTGAGCCAATTCCCTCATGGTGGATTCAACACTACTGAAAATGTTTATTACAAGCGCTCAGTCCTTGTACATACACGCGGTATCTCTTACTGACTATTCAGACTCCCCAGATCTCCATTCCGTTCACTTTGGCAGCTCACATTCATGCTTATCAACCAGACAAAATCATTTTAATTATTTTATTGTTTGTTTTAAGCAAAATGTTTGGAAGAAGGTGAGGTGTTTTGGCAAATACACCACCTCTCTCTCTCTCTCTCTCTCTCTCTCTCTCTTTCTTGTCCTTGGCTTTAAAAATGTAATTTCTTTTAAAGGAGCCATTTGTCATTTTTAGAGACCTCTGCTGCCTGTGAAATTAATTGTAATTGCAATGAAAATATCTCCAAATTACCTAATCCCTCTGTTAAGCATGAGCTTTTAGAGAAAAGGGGCAGAGCTGAGCAGCCCTTGTTCTAGTCAGGCCTTGGAGTCATTTCTGGGACAGAAAAATGTCACCATAAACCTAAAATGAACAAACTAGTCACATTCATTACATGGTGATATGGTGTATCATATATTAATAATATAATCACTAAGAAGAGCTCTGTAATTATAAGCTTGAAACACATTAAAACATAGCATAGTGCACCTTTAAATTATTCCCACACATAATTATGTGCTCAGCCTCAGATCAGGATCTGAGCCAATTAAGCAGAGGTGAGTCGACCTTGTTGTGTGTGTTCTATATGACAGCAGATGATGTAGCTCACTAAGGTATATAGCATTGTGTTTACAGTGAATGGGTTGGTCTGTGTGCTTAAAGACAGCACTCAGTCTTAAATCAGTGCTGGGTCTAGGCTGTATCTGTCATGCACACTGCCTCTGTTGTGAAATACACTGACACAGAGCTGCTTTCTCAGGATATGCCGAGCACTTAGGCTAATGGAGCTAAGTGAAATGAATGGAGAAAGTGATGCAGATGCACTGCACATAAGGAGATGTGGAGATGATGTAATAGTGTTGTTGTTTTTTCTTTTAGAATGTAAATAGCAATCACTCAGGCCTGATTGTGGGTATTAAAGGATGCAGAGATGTTGAGGAAACAGAGGACGGAGGAGTTCAACACTAAACTTCACAAGAGAAATAATACAGGAAATGATGGTAAAAGTGTCAACCTGACCACACACACATTCTTCGAGATGTCCTGTTTCTCTGGGGTTACCAGGATAGCCAGTAAACATACAGTGAGTGCATCATATGTGACGCAGTAAGGGACAGCTGATGTGCAGAGAACAATGGAGAGCTGACTGACCAAATGACCACTAACCGCTATTAATATGCTGAATCAGCTTGACCTTCAGCGCAGAAAACAGGATTTCCACGCTCGCATACACAATATACACTCAAATTCAGTGTTTTAGCCTTAACACCAGGAGCAGCTAGTACAAATGAGCAGGCAGGGCTAATAATCTGCCTCTGCTAGAGCTAGATTATTAGCTCTTAACAAATGTCTTAAAGCGGATTATTTTGGATTTTTGTGCAACCGACCTCAACAGTGCCACCAATTGTTGTAAAAAAAATACATAGAATGGTATGAAGAAATGACACAAATAATGCTCTGCTAGCTTCATGCCATGTTTCCTCCAAATACCAAACATGGTAAAGAGAAAAGTTATAAATTACATTCAAACCAGCTCTGTTTTGCTTTTGTGTGATTTGTACTTTGACTGGCCAGTGTTGACACTGGGCCTGATTTGTTTCCAGCCCACTGTAGACTAATTAATCAGTGACCATTGTGTCAGGTGATTAAACAAAGTGAAACGCCACCTAGATTTTATCTCCCTTTGGGCTGATATTATTTTGTCATCAGCAGTCACTGAGAAGTGCAATATAGTCACAAGTGTAATGAACACAAACAAGGTGGATTATTTACTCTATCAGCCTTCTTTCCCTAAAATGCCATTGGAGGAGAAACTAAAAGACTAATATAATAATGAATAATATGAGACGAAAATGCAAGCCCTGGCCAATCAAAGTACAAATTGCACAAAAGGACAGAAAACAGAACTAGAGTTAGAGGTTACAACTTTCCTCTTTACCATGTTTGGTATCACAAATCACAAATGCAAAATGCAAAGCCCTAATAGTTTCATTGTTTAATTATTGTATTGTTCAATAGTTTCAGTATATTAATATATATTAGATTTTAGCCCTCATGTCTAATATCATGACCAGCCATCATTAATAACACAAAGAGCAGCTCTGCAGCAATAAGTCTTTAAAGGTAATGGCTAAAAGCCCAGTTAATGCACGTAAATGAAGTGGGATTAGACCACAGAGCCGGACTCTCTAATTGGTTACAGAGCAGCCAGTCACAAGGCCAGTGTTCACTGTGTATCTGGGGAAGTGGCTCTGGACAGTAATCAGATCAGCTGCTACTCTGGTCAATTCCACAACCTGCATGCTTGCAGACGTTCTTTTCATCCTTATCGAATCAATGGCCTACTTTCAAGCCAAAAAAAAAAGCTTTGACTTTTTAACTTAAAGTATTTAATTCTGAATGCAGGGAAATGCTGCTGTACAGACGCACTTGTTCTCTATTGTACCCTCTCTAACATTCTGTGTCTGAAATGTAGGCTGACTACATGAAATGACAGAAAGATATTGTTAAAGGCAATGATGAAATTTCAGATATTTAAATTTCAAGGGAATACTGTAGATAGATAGATAGATAGATAGATAGATAGATAGATAGATAGATAGATAGATAGATAGATAGACAGATAGATAGATAGATAGATAGATAGATGGATAGATGGATGGATGGATGGATGGATGGATAGATAGATAGATAGATAGATAGATAGATAGATAGATAGATAGAAAAACATTACTCAGAATGAACAGATAATGTATTCTAAATGGCTACAAATACAGGCAACAATAGGAGGTAAACTATTCGTTTTTAGATCGCTTGCCAGAAAGTCTGGTTGAGAGTAGAGACAAATATTATCTAATAACTTGTCCACCCTTTTGCTTCACAACTGTGTGCAAACTTTTTCATATCCTCTGAACAACACCCTTTATCTACAATCTTTATCTATTCCTCTTGACATATCTGTTCTAACTCTACCGGATGTTAAACACAACCCTCTTCAGATTAGATCAAAAAACCAAGATGGTCATAACCAAACTACATTTCACTTTTGCATAGCTGTCTTGTTTCAGAATACACCCATATTTCATTTGGGGAAAATTGTGAAGTATGGCTAAGTTACAGTATTATATGAAACAGGATATTTTAATAAACATAAATACGCATATTTTAGATACATTACATGGCCAAAGAGTATGTGGACACTTGACCATCACAACCATATGTGGGCCTCGACCTGACAAAAAGTCTGAAGCACACAGTTGTGTAGAATTTCTTTGTATGCTGGACCTTTTAGGTTTTCCTTCATTGACCCAAACTTGACCAGCATGACAATGACAATGCCCTTGTGCGCAAGGCGAGCTCCATGGAGACATGGTTTACTGAGGTTGGAGTGGCCTGCACAGAGCCCTGACCTCAGCCCCACTGAACACCTTTGGGGTGAATTGAAACGCCAGCTGTACATTTAAGCAAACCAGCAGATATTCACATGCGTAGCCTTTTGGGGTAAATGTTTTTCAACTTAATCTTTATCTCCTTCATCTGTATCATCTCTGTGGTTACCACACCCAGCATATGTGCGATTACCACAGACAAGAATTTTGTCATGTTTCCTTGTACTCATGAAAGAACGGAAAAACTGTTCAAACAGAAGTCAGTTATGTGAGTGTGTGTGTGTGTGTGTGTGTGGGGGGGGGGGGGGGGGGGGGGTGACCGTGGGGTGAAATTTTATATAAATAAAAAAAAAAAAAAANCCCCCCCCCGCCCCCCCCCCCCCCCCCCGCCCCGCCCGGGCGCTTGACCTTGTGGAGACATTTGGCTGGTCCCCACAAGTAAAAAAAAAAAATCCAGAGTGTGTGTGTGTGTGTGTGTGTGTGTGTGTGTATATATATATATATACACAGGTCAGGTCGGTCGAGGACGGCCCACATATGGGTGTGATGGTCAAGTGTCCACATACTCTTTGGCCACATAGTGTATCTAAAATATGCGTATTTATGTTTATTAAAATATCCTGTTTCAGATAATACTGTAATACTATGCTATAGAGGTGGAGGAAGAAAACAATAAAAGAAAACTAAAGAGACAAAATGTTGGGGTTAGGGTGAGGTTTAGGTGTAGGCATAGCATTAATTAGCTGCATTATCCACACAGGATACAGGATAGTAAGACAAATGTATGTATGGGTGTATGCCATAATCCTGCAGTTTATTCAAATGCAAAATCTAAAACACATCAGTCAGGCTTGTTACAAAGTGCATCTGCATTATTGACTAATGTGCTGACTGATCGACAGTGTTGCAGAGCAGATTTGGTCTAACACACAGCCACATGCTCCATGCTTTATCTCTCAGGGCTTTCCACTGAACTGGAAAATGTTCCAAAACATGGACCTAATAAAAGTAATAAATGCCAGAGGTTCATCAGGGACCAGAAAGATTACAAAAGGGAGAGTGAGAGAGACAGAGAGATAGTGAATAGTACACCGTGTTCCTAAGATCCTATAATCCCAAAGTTTCCTCTTGTTTATCAGGGCTGGACAACTAAAGGACATGAATAACAATTAGACATGCTACATCCACCATTATCCTCAAGATAGCCCACTTTCTGACAGTATGAGCTTATATTTTCCACTGACACTACATGACTACTGCTCTTTTTCCCCTGAGTGTGTCTGTTGGTGTGTGTGTGTGTGTGTGTGTGTGTGTGTGTGTTTTCCACACCATGGAGGAAAAGGAAGAGAGGAAACCTATGTTTTTTTCTTGATAACTGTCCAGCCTCTGGCCATGGAATTTTCTCCAGCTATTGAGGATGTGTGTGTGTGAGTGTGTGTATGTGTGGACAGTTATGCATATCTTCTGTACCTGATAAAGGTCCATCCTCTGTCTCTATATAATCTGTGCAGTTTGACTGCACTTCCTGGAGAGGACACTCCTGTTCCTGGCACAGAGTAAGGAAATAACACAATCTATCAATCTGTCAGATGTTTCACACACACACACACACACACACACACACACACACACACACACACACACACACACACTTCACCTCAGTGGTTTAAAAGGGCAAGCGATTAGTACAGCCAATGATTATACAAAATATTTAGAGAACTTAGATATCAGGGGATCTAAAAGTAAAGTGATCCATTTGAACAATTGTGGCCTAATGCTCTAACTGACATCCATTTCACTGCTGTAAAAATCATTGAGCCAAGTAATCCCTCCTTTGAGACAGAGCTGTTGGGGCTAAGTGAAGCAAGGGATAACACTTTCCCTCTTCGAAAAGGCAACTGTAGTCTTTTACCAGAATCAGAAATAACATGATAATAATAACATGCCTCTACGAGTGGAAGGGCATGGTCTGAAGGGGCCGGTTTGTGTGGAAAGAGAAACGGAGATGGAAGGGATTCCCTTCCAAACCTAGGTTTTCCTTTAAAAAATGGATCACAAAAAAAAAGATGGAATCGCCTACCCATTCTGTAAAACGTAAGTGGAAAACATCATTTTAGCATGCTAAATTCTTTCTCTATATTTGGTGACCCAAATGATAGTCTTTTATTTCAAGCAGTGTTAAAATAAGAGTAATATTAGTCTCTTGCAGGCCTCCTTCTTCCAAGCAGTCTCACACTCTAGTGGGGATTATAGCCTTTTTACATCAGCATATACTCTTAGATATGACTTACTATTACAGTGTGGCCTTCATCCGAGTTCGGTAAAAATATATCCATCACACCAGACCACAAATGTCTTGTTGTATTATAATCTTTCCTGACCACCTACACTAAAGTTCTTCAATTGAGGCTGTAGTCAGGGCTTAATCTGATGGAAATACAAGAGCATGGAATGACTCCATATAAACAGATGTTTAAAAAAAATCCCCTTTTCTTAAGATGTTTATCACTCATATTTTAATTTCACCGGATATCAGGGGTTCATCCCAAACCTGCAAATTACAGCTATGACAAAGCAGTATACATCAGTATACTTCACTTTTAGACATTTAAGGTTATTTGGAGGTGAATGGTTTTCCAAAGTGTTTCTAATTGACCCTCTGTTATAGTTTTCTGAATAGAGACTCTAAGGGTTGTTTGTTAGAAGGACATACCAAAGATACTAGATTTTTCTGCACTTTACTGTACTGTACTCATCAGGTGATCAGAGATTTAAACTGGTATTGCAAAGTATTCCTTGCAACATAGATTCAACTTTCAGAAACCGAAAACTGTGGGCCGTATTCAGAGTTGTCCAAAAGTTATGTCAGTATTTACGTGGGGAGATTTGCACAGATTTATCCTTTGATTATGTAGGTAACAAAGTCAATTTTCTGGATGTGCATCAGAGACTTTTTTTTTAATAGCGTCTAGACCACCGCCATTAAACACGAAAAAATTCAGGGATAGAAAATGTGGACTGAAGAAGGAAATAGGAGTCTAATAGTAATCTAGTATGTTGCCAGTTATCACAACTGCTTGTTTATCATCTCTCATATGTCATCAGAACTCACACACACATCCCAAATAGCAGTCCCCAGTCTATTCTCTTCTACTTTTACTTTTCATAACTTTTTGAAGTATTAAAATCATTCAGTTATCACAAGCCCTTGCGAAATGCACATCACAATATGTACATTTGCGATATTTCAATCATTCCGATATATCGTCCAGCCCTAGTTGCCAATATACTGGTGCATGAATAGTCCTAATTTTAATTATCACATTAATCACTGCAAATTTTATTTAATTTAGAAATATGGCTTCCACCTTCATTATTCATCAACTTATAAAATAGCACTTGATCCAGTGCATCCTACTATTCTGTATTTTATTTTTGTATGTTATTCTGCAACAGTCACTCATGCGCACAAATGAATGAAGGCATAAGATGCTAAATTGGTGTCAGGGTAAAACTGGTGGATTCACTGCCATTGATCCAAACCATCCCCTTCAATTTATTATGTGTGTCTGTGAAGTTGGGAAAGATGAGTCCCCAGAAATGAGTTAGTCAACTATAGCCTGGACTAAACACAGTGTGAGGGTTCAGCAATGATTAAAATTAAAATTAAAATAGTACAGTGCTTTAAAACTCTTGGTTTCAGTGAGTAGGCATACTGTACTATTATTTACTCTAGTAATTACTCTAGCCAATCATCACTCTTACCTGTGGTGTTCTGATGATGGATGGTCGTGGTATATGCGGGTACTTTGTATTTTGAACTGGACTCTCCTTTTGAGGTGTTTCTTCCTCTGAGAACCCCTCTGAACTGGGGGAGGAGTGCAGGACGTCCCCCTGAACCGGTGCTGGCTCTTTGGACCCAGTTCCATTGGTTTTGGTGTGTTGTGATATACAGCTGAGTGCAGGCTGGTGTTGGGGTTCTGTGAGATTGGCTGCTTGAGGCTGGGTGAGAACGACAGGGCTGGTGCTGGCATTTGGTGTAGTTCTGCAGGGTTCAGAGCCCAGATGGGGAGCAGGCTCAGGCGAAACATCTGCAGGAGCTCCAAAACAGTACTGGAGTGAGGAACATGGGAGCCCGTGCATCACAGCACCGGATTACAGCTTGTCTATGATGTGAAAACAGCAAACACGAAATCCATGTGTTTTCACTAAAAAGTGTGATAAGAGATCAATTCCAGAAATGTGCCAGAGCTTGATAATGAATCCAGGTCATTCTTTAAGATCCATAGGTGTAAATTCAGTAGGGTCTCTACTGGTTCTCTCTTGAGGAACCTGTTTGTTCAATGGAGGATCCTGATAAAATATCAAAATGCTGTTTTACTAAATTTCACAGATGCTTCACAGTTCCAGACGGCTGTTAAAAAAGAATTCCAATGGCCTGAGGTACACTGGGTCAGTTATAATCCTCTTGCCTCATTGGTTTTCTTGAGGAGCATGTCCATATCCAAGTCTGATATGACGTCTGGTTGGGTTCCACGCTTTGGCACCTCTTTGTGACTGGTGACAGACCTCATCCGCATCCCTTTAAAGTTTTAAATAATGAACCAAATGGTTTACACGATGGACCGAACTGCCTCTGAGGCTCAAACGATCTTGGTACTCTCCATCCATACCATCTTCCTCTCACCGCTGCTGTCTAAGAGCTGGTTTGGGAGCAGCTAGAGAGTGATATGAGCGTGGGGCATCCGGTTACGTGAACAGGTAGTCCCCCTGCCAAGACTGGGCTGCATTGTCCCTCTCTCGGTGCAGCTCAGTGACTGTGGGGCTGGTGAGGTGTCAGGTTTCTGGGCCACAGTAAGTGATAGCCCCCTGTGTAAATTCTAACCATGCCAAGCAGGAATATAGTGGCGAGGTCTTATCAGAGTCATTGTGCGGCAAACTATAAGGACAAAAGCAGTAAGCTGAAAAATAAAACAGGGTCAAGTGATCTTGAGTTACTGAGAGTAAAATATTCATGTGTTGAAATAGTGAGAGTGTTAACAGTGTCCAGCTAATTTGTTGTAGCTCCTGCTAACTTTATATGGTAAGAGATAATAAACTAGATTAATAAGTTGAGAAGGGAACTTTATAGAGGGTGGAGTTAAATCAACAATTTCAGTGTTGCAGGTTTGAAATATAAACTGAAAAAACTTTTATAAACTGAAAATTCACAGATCAGGAAACATTTTTCTAGAGTGACTGACTGATGTAAATGTAAGTATTTATTCATCACTACACAATGTACAAATTAGACAGTAGAGAGCTAATGAAACATTGATGAACTCTTTTGTCTGATGATGTAAACAGGACTTTGGTTTCCACTCTAGCAAGAGCACATGGACTCACCATATGCGCACGGCAGAAACGTGAGCTGAGTGCTGTGAATGTACTCTACTGGATCATGGATGTGACTAGCACTCTCATGTGGAACATGTATTGAGGAGCAAAATTAATTAGCTTATTACTAGCACACTCTGTGTTTCATTTAACTAACTTCATTGCTAATATGTTGTTGTAATGCTCTTGTAATAGCAGGACTCGTAGTCCAGATGAAGGCTACTCATGGATTAAAATAGCTAAGCTACAGCCGAACTACACTAGCTACATAACACACTACTAAGAAAAAGTTGCTAACTACACTGAAGCACACTTTTTGTGCAGCAACACATAAATGCCATAATAGAAAGTTTGTTTTTTCTATAAGATACTGTATCATACAGTGAACAATATGTAACAGAAAAACAGCAATCACATAAAAAATAAACAGATCCAGAATCTATCTAGCTAGTTAACATTAAAGGGAATATAACAATGAATTAAATAGGTACATTTTTGAGTTTGCTTGTTATTTCAAATTGGCTGATGCTACCTATTAGGTTAGCTTAACTACATTTTTAGTAGCTGATTGTCATGCTCTGTCATACACAGTTATCTAGTTTGATAATTCACTGCCTCATCGCATTAATTCCACACGTCATATGCAAGCAACCACATACGATAGTTTGTAAATTAAAAATAATGTTGAACTGGTTATGTGGAAAAGGAAAAGGCTGCATAGCATTTTGTCACATGAGAGCGCTACTTGGTGAAAAGGAACTACTGGAGAAGCTACATTATTACGTATGACATGCTACTCAAATGTTAAGCTAATTGTAAGCGAGCTACTCCCAAACAAGAGGATCTTTAACACAATTCAATCAAGCAACTCCAATAAACCAACACATTCAATGAAACGTTTTATTTAAATAAGGAAACTTAATTACAGATAAAGGGAGTTCCATTGAAACAAACAATTCAACAACAATACAAGGCAAAACAATGAAACAATTCAGAAATATAAATCTTTTTTTTTTCCTTCATAAACTGACCAGTCAAAACAGTACTTCAGTTTCGCCACTTTAACACAGGATTTGTACAAGTTTTGAAAAAAGCAAGAACACACATCCGAGCACAAAACAGATCAAAATAAGAGGTGATGGTTAGTACCACAGACTGAGCTCATCCCAGACTCAACACTGCTGAATACAGTACTCCGCTAATACACGTATTTCAAATACAACAAAAGGTGAAATGTACAGTCAGTTTAGCATTGACAGCTTGATGGAAGAAAAAATCTGAATAATAAATATACTGTAATGGAATAAACTGCTAGTTTTGCGAAACTTCACTGGGAGGTTGTCTCAAGCACTACATCAGTCAAAAAAAAAAAAAAATCAATAACACTAATCAGAACTTCAGTGTGGCAATACTTTGGTCCTCGAAGCAAATGACTTTTTCATTTTGTTCTATTTGGAATCAATATTGTTTGACTACGACTTACAGGACATGTCTTATTTTATGAAACACTATTCAGTTACAATGCACTAAGTAACAACTGTGAACATGATTCAGCATCTTTTAGCACTGAGTAGTTGGTTCAGTAAAAAAAAATTATCACGTAAACAGCAGAGTAAAAACAATGAAGCAGGAAGAATTTTAAATATAAAAAAAGTGTGTACTGTTGTGAATTAAGGTCTTGAGTAACAAACCAAATCAAAAGTCAAAATAAAGATGCACTTCAATCACACGGTATAAAAAAAAAAAACTATAGTACTATAGTCTGAATGTTTTTTTTTCCCTATTAGAGGTGCTAAAACTTATATTGCCAAGTGACATTCAGATGGGGGACGAATTAAAGACAAAAAAAAAAAGGAAAAAAAAAAAGATGGCTCTGTTCTGCTGCAGGGGGGCATTTATTTTTGCTGCCATGGTTTGGGTCTCTTCCAGGATGACTCCGCCCTCACCCACAGGTCACCAGGGCTCACTGAATGGATTGATGAGGATGAAAATGATGGAAACCATGGAAACCATGCCCAATGGCCATCACAGTCTCCACACCTCAACCCAATTCAACACCTATGGGAGTCAGGTCTTTGGCAGAGCTTGCCACCATCACCAAAACAGCAAGTGAAGGGAAAATCTTCTGAAAGATTGGTGTTCATCTCTCCAGTACAGCTCTAGAGACTTGTACAATCAGTGCAAAGGTGCACTAACGCTGTTACAAAGGCTCGTGTGGCCCAGTGTTCTGTCTATTTGCTAGTATGTATAGAGAATTATGGCTGATAAGCATTCGCAATAGTTTGCTGCCAACAGACTATCTTGCTCGCACACACCAAAACACAGTTGTCATGGCAAGTTAAAAATCACCAAACCGACACAAGAAAGGTAAATAAAATTAATCTAGACATGGTTTGGTGATTTCAGCTTGTCACAACCACTGTTCTTCTTTGCAGGCGATACAATACTAACTATCAGTATCAGGCGTCATGGTGGTCTCAGATCAGATTTTCAAATCTGATCCACGAATGTGTTTATGCTGCTGAGTGTCAGTACAGATCATGCAGGTAAACAATGGACACGAATCATGCCTGTAAAGTTTTGCAAACTTGATAGGATATTTGTACAACTACTGCAGTGAGAATGGAAAAAGTAGACTTTAACATGCATGGTAGAAACAGTATGCGAAATAAAAGTGTCTGGTATGCTAATGCTATCATAAAGCTGTACAGCAAAGCAGCGGCAGATCTTACACTCTGCAAAGGCTAACTGTCTAGAGAATAGCGTGAAGTGAGGGGTTTGTAGTTTAGTTAATCTAACGCTCACCTATATGCAGTTTGAACATTCAGAAGTCCATGCATATATTCTGAGATTTGTGTGGACAAAGGGCTCTTTTCCTTTACAGCAGAAGGCAATGTGTGGTTTATGGATAGAAATTTAAACAAAAAAAAACAAAACAAAACAAAAAAAATACAAAATTAAAAAAAACAAAACAAAACAGTAGCACCACAGCAGGATGGAGGAAAGCAGAAGATTATTAGAATTAAAAACAATTAGTACTGCTACTGCAAATATGGAAAAATAGTGCACAGTAAAGCAATGGCTGCTGGTAAAAAATAACAAAGATTAAACCTTACGTTATTCAGTGATGGAGGTCCACCCAAGCAAATGCTTTGCGAAAGATTGCGAAAGATTGTTTGCATAATGCAAGGGTAGTTAGAAAAAAAAAAAACAGTACTGCACACACAGACACCACTTGTGACAGCGAAGGTCTTAAGGAATGTGTGGTGGTGAGGTTTTGGCTGTCTTCTCGCCAGTCATCGCAAAGACAGTACAACAGTTAACTGCTACCACAAAATTCTGGGTTGCCATTACGCCTCAGTTAAGTAAGGTAAACACTTTCAGTGTAAAAACAATGAAATGACTTTAAAAAAAAAAAAAAGGTACAAGTCCAGTACTGAATCAAAGACAGTGTTGTTCGTCAGTCGCAATACAGTGCGTGTTTGTCCATCTGTGCTAAAAAGGGGCCAGGATGTGACTGTTAAAGGGTCTAAGTGATGGGCTTTTCACTCAGATACAATGCTTAGCACTGACATCAGATAAAGCTTTGGCTGCCAGTGAAGTAGTCATGTCAGAGAGTTCCTCTTTTTCTAGCACACTTCTCTCGGCTTCCTACTCAAAAACCACTTCCATAGGAAGTACAGTGCAGTATTGCTGGCGGGGTGTCAGGAGGAAGCGGGTCTCAGCTGTGGTAGCCCGCGGGGGCCGCTTGCTTCTGGGAAAGGCGCATCAGCTCCTCGCGGATGGCTTTGATGAGCGAGGCAGAGGAATGGCTGGGGGGAATGGACTCCTCAGGAGGAGCAGACGGAGAGAAACCCAGGCCCATTGTGTCCAGGTGGGCAGGGGGGGCGGATGGCTCTCTCATTCCGCTCCTGGGGCTCTGGAACACAGAGACGAGGGGGTAGTCGAAAGAGTTGAGAACCTGGACAATGGATGCAACGAGACAGCAAGGAAGGGGAAAAAGGAAAAAGTCAGCAGGAGAGCAGAACAAGAACAAGAAAGCAGACAGAGCAAAAAAGGAGAAAAGGAGAAAGTGAATACAGCATGGAAAGGTGACACTTACAGGATCTCTGTTCGCAGGTCTGAAGTCTTCTTCATGATAAGGCCCCCAGTTTAAGGCACCAGGTTGCCTGCTCTCATTCACACGGCCTGACAAACCCACCTGTGTCATGTGGTGTAGCTGAGCACCTACACACAAACACACACACAAAACTGTACCATCATAACCACATATTTATAAAGACATTTATACCGTATTATTCTCTCATCTGACTGATTGTCGAGACAGCTCAGACGGTAGTGCTGGCTGTAATTCTTCACAGGGACTTGTGTGGTGGGCAAGTCACACAGAAAACTAGACTGATAATAGACAAATTTAAAATTGTGTTGTTATTTAACAAAGAAAATCTTATAATGTTAGCAAAAATCGATTTGTGGAAACAGATCACATTTTTGAAAATATGATAATTTTAGGTTTAGGCTCACAGTAACGGAATAAGGAATGACACTGGAATCATATTATGGGAATCATAAGGCGGTTCTACTCTGTTTATCACATTGATATCAAAGTGATTCTGATGTGATTATGAAAATCACACTACAAAGGTGTTCACGCTGTACAATACCTTACAGCGCAGGTGCGCACACTATAAACCTGCTGGAAGTTAAATGCCAGTGATGCGATTAGTCACTTCAATCTGCAATACTGATAAGTGAAGTGAAGTGTGGCCAAGTATAGTGACCCATACTCAGAATTTGTGCTCTGCATTTAACCCATCCACGTGCACACACACAGTAGTGAACACACACCCGGAGCAGCCATTATAGCTGCAGCGCCCGGGGAACAGTTGGGGGATCGGTGCCTTGCTCAAGGGTCTCACCTCAGTCATGGTATTGAAGATTCAATCCCCCCACCTACAATCTCTGCCGGACCCGAGACTCGAACCCACGACCTTTGGGTTCACCTTCAGGTTACAAGTCCGACTCTCAGACCATTAGGCNAGACCATTAGGCCTCGACTGCCCCCAAAGCAGTCAGCAGCCAAATGATAAAGACACGGAGAAGATTCTATTCAATTACTGCTGCTTATGTACTCAAGCATTTTGTTTTATTCTATTTTTTTTTTGTTTTTACTTTGCATTCAACCTCAGGGTGGTCATTTGCCGAGTGCAGCTTTCAGCACAGTTACCACACCACACTGATAGATAGTTTCCGAAATAGACCGACCCTATTGATCCGATTTACTACAGGCTAATGTAATAGACTGTAGTCTTTAAGTAACTGACCTGCAACAGTTCAGTGGAATCCATCCAGGTGCCGTTTACCCTCTCAAAGTTTGCAAGTCACATCAGTGGATTTATCATCCAATTCACACACAATTTAGCCACAATAAATGAAACCGTTGGAATCATCAATTTCAAAAATCGTTCCAAAATTGTAAAGTGTAAGCCTGGCTTAAATGCCCAACACTGTTGTATGGGAAATTTAGATGTACAGTGTGGCAGTAATTTTGCGAAGTTTCTGTTTTCCTAATTGAAAGCCACTAGTCATAATAAAACGCTGATGAAATGTTAAACTGTGAGCAGGGACTGGCCATAGAGGCCTTATTTCATTTCATTTCATATGGGAAAAACAGATTACTAAGAACAGAAGTAATTCATTACTTAGGATTTTATTACCAAATTTGCTATACACTCTACTTCCAGGCCCTGCTTTCTATGTGTAGCATGTACCTGTTGTGCCCCCTACTGGCCGAGGCCTGGCAGAAGAAGGCGGTTCATCAATATAGCCCCCTCTGCTGTTGTACAGCCCCTCAGACTGCAGCTGCTCTCCACCAACTCCTTCTCCCTGAGGGTAACCACATCCTAAACCCGGCCTGCAACGGTCATGTGTAAACATCAGTGAGTGCAGAATGCCTCGGTATGATTCATGTATAACACTGGAATCAAGACCACTCTCTTCTGGCATACGGAAATCATTTCAGAAAGTTCTTGGTAATTGGAGTTCAGTGTAGTGTTCAATCAGGTATGTTATGTTTCCACTACTGAACTCTGCACTGCTGTGATGCTTAAGGACTGGAGTTTACCAAACCCTGGGTTAGAAAAATATACGACTGTTATTTCTTAGTGGGATTTTAACACGGATTTCAGATGTGTCATACAAAATAAAGCACCAAGAGCACAAACATGCTACACTGAATTGATCAAATAAAAATTGTCCTCTGGCTAACGGGAGACAGAGAGAGTAGCACTAAGAGAGACTTAACAGTGCAACGTGCACAGAAGATCTTCTAAATCATCATGCAGTTAATAAAAATGGCAAATCAAGCCAAAATGCTTTTATCTGCAGGAACTTAATTTCACAAATGAGGCACTCATGAAATAATAATGTTATATTTTGGGAATAAAAATGTTACAAATGAACCGCGCAATCAGCAGATCTTCATTTGCATCCCAGCTTTCCATTTCAACATAAAACGGATGTTTAATATTTCAGCTCACCTGTGCATTAAGCCTTGCACTGCTGAAGGAGGCAGGCCTAAATCAGAGTATCTCTGAAAATAAAGACACACACACACAATTAGACATTTTAAAACACACTTCCAGTTATAGCATGAAGTGACATCTGACTGGTTGCCTCATTGCAAAATAGCATATGTAAAGAGAAGAATGTCAACAGGAAGTGGACTTGGCTGCTCCACTGCACATTTATGCCATTTCTCTACCCACTGGCTAGACTAACTTGACTCCTTGTGGGTATGTGTTCTAGATCAGTGGCAATCTGTTTGTTAACGAAATGCTTTCTGTAGAGCGTCCCACATGTAAGGAGTGAGCATTTAGAATTATTTCATCTTCATGTTGTACATAAAGGACTGTGTGAAAGAACCTTTCTGATCACATGACCTCGTTCGCCTGCAATTAATCAGCTTTAGTCATTTTCACTTGGCTCACACAGAGCTGTTAAAAAAAAAAGGATGTAATAAAGATCAAGCATTAACCTAATTCAGATAAAAGCACTGTTAGCACTCCTTTCACTTCAGAGGCCAAATTATTGAGTGCAGTTAAAAAGTGCAGACTAAAAAAAAATTGCCCCCCTTTCCCAGGCAAAGGAATACTAATCACTAATGCTGCATTCTAGGCGAGGTTGCAACTTGTAATTCCCTGCCTCCAACCAGTAAAAGCCACAGGAAATGCCCCCTCAACATAAAATTTCACCTGGCTTCTTGTCAAGGTCCTTCCCCTTTTATGGAGTGATGTCAAATCAACATGGCAGAGCACATTGTAAACAGGGTAAAATGTAATTTTAAATTTGTTTATAACAGTATTGGCTTTAGATCAGTTAATATACAGACACAGCACTCGGTTAAATCTAGAACAATGACCATACTAATCGCTGTTTTGAGAAGGTAAATCATCAACGTTTAGAGTTATCACTCATATAACTACTGTTAGCTGGCTAGCTTGTTGCTAACACTGCTCACTATTGTCCGCTGTTGCTGCTGTCTTGCAATTTCAGTTCCATGAATGTTTGAAGCTCATTATGGTAGAACAGTACCAGCAGTCACTCAGGCCTGTAACTGGAAACATGCAGTTATAGTAGCTTTTTATGAGCTGTATGTGCTTTAATAGAGTAAACAAAAGACACACTTTCATGGAGTGTTTTTTTCCCCCACTGCACACGTTGAATATGCCGAGGTAGGAAATGACATCATTACGACCTGCAAATTACTTCTTACAAGGCACCAAAGAATGCAGCATCACTACCACATCTGTAGTGAGAAATGTACGGAAAATCTGTTTAAGCGAAACTCACTTATAACAAAGGTCTAAGGGCAGTTGTTGGGGCATTTAGAAACATTTATTAAATATAAATCTATATAATTGATTTGAAAGATAAAAACCCTGAACCCCTTGTTCATGCCCCAAGTCTGTTTGCTGTGATTAAAATGTAAAAAAGGATCAGTGTAATCTTGGCAAAAAAAACCCCAGAAAATCTTCTTGTCATTCATGTCATTTTGTCACTGTTAAAAGTATATCTTACCCCAGAGAAGGGGCTGAGCGCAGGGTATGAAGGCCCGCAGGGTCGTGGGCCGCGTGATGGAGGGCTGGAAAGAGCTGTGTGTTCACTCCTGACCCCCAACCCAGGCAGCGTGATGCCCGCATTGGTGGCCTGTGAGGAGGGAGACACCAGGGCAAAGGCATCATCAAGCAGTGAGTGCATTTGCTGCCGGGCCTCCTCTATAGAGGGCTGAGGGGGCAGGTAGGGTGGAGGAGGGGCGGTGTGGCCTGCAGGGGGCGACACTGAGCTCAGAAAAACATCATCAGTCGGGGATGGACTTTGAGCTTCAGGGCCCTGGTCAGGATCCGACTGAAAAGAAAATGTCGAAAACAAACAAACAAAAACAAACAAACAAAACCTCAGTAAGCTCAGATTAAATGGTTTATATGATTGTCAGCATCGTTAACCAGTGTTCATACCACATATGCTACATTGTTGACTCCTGGGTATTTCTTGTATGTGCCGTCACTGTCATTAGTGATAAGTCTGTCTCTGTCTGCGTCTGTCAGATCTCCATTGATCTGCTGCTTCTTCCTCTGCTTGGGAGAACGCTTTTCTCTGCCACTGACACACACAGTTATACTGAATGAATCTACACGTACTGAACGAAGTAAACAAGTAGAACACACCCTTCCTGTTCCTAACCTTTTCTTGGGCTCGGTGTAGAGGGGGGGCACGCGGCTATCAGGGTCCAGGATCTTATCGATCTGCATCTGAGCCTTCTGGTAGATGCGGTCCTGCTCTTTGGCATCCCCGAGGCTGTCCATGAGATCGTCCATGGCGGGGAAGTCATAGTGGCCCTTCCTCTTAGCCCTGAGACGGATCTTATTGCGATGGTGCTCGATCTCAGACTTCTGCCTCAGAGCAACCTGGATCTGTGTAGGGAAGAGAGCCAGAAAACAGAGCTGAGAAAGAGAGAGTGAGAGCTATAACTCTCTACAATTCTGGCAAAGTTTTCTGTTGTGTAATGTTTTGCGATTTACTGGGCAAATGATTTCTGCCACGCTGTCTTTGGTAAATGGTGGCGTTAAAGGGGAAAGTCTGGCAGAGGAAAAATCTAATTTACAAAATGGTTCCCTCAGGACATAAACATATAGCCCAAGCTACATATATTTGCTCCAAAAAATTGTTAAGATATACAAGTTTGTTTTATTAGAAGTGAAAACTACGTTAGAATTCATGTTTCCGGCACAATTCCATTTTCAAACTTGTGATTGATTTTTATTCATTTGACGGATTTATGGAAATGTCAGTACCGATAGGCTCTTTCTTAAAATGGATCCAAGAACGTCACAGTGTTCAGCTACACAGTCACATTCTACACATACATTCAAGAAATGTATTTCTTAAAAACTTTTTCTTTATTGGACACTACACATGTCTTGAATGATCGGCTACACTCTGCGTGCAAGACTCGATTTTCCGCTCCAGTTTTCCTTTAAGAATAACAAGAGTAGTCCTGATATACTGCTCGGCTGGTTAATAAGAGGTGGAATCGTACCTCCTTGTTCATCTTGGCGTTGTCGGCAGCCTTGGTGTCGGTTGCAGGGCAGGGTAAGGGCAGAGCAGGCATGGGCTGCATGGCGATCAGCTGGATCTTGCTGGAAAAGCGCTTGTTGGCGCCGTCTGCTGAGCGAGACATCCGGTCCACGTGCTCAAAAATGGAGGCTGATGATACCTGCTCATCTGCACCATTCAGTGGAGGAGGACCTACAGAGTGCAACGTATTATTCTAATGCGGTCATATAAAAATGGTACATGATAAAATAAAGCACATTTACAGTGTGTGCGCACTGATTTTTCACTTCTCCATCATTTCAGCCATTCACACTGAGGTAATGAGTGTATAAACCCAACCAGCATGTTATTTTGTCTCATGTCTTTCCAGCAGGGGGCAGTGTTTGCTGTAATTTTATACATACTGACTTTCATTTATAATAAAACATTTGTTAATCTGCTTGTATTATAGGTTGAGGGGATGATTCATGAAGATGAATGATCGGTTATGAGACAGAGAGGTCAGTATGCAGTGTTCCTGATTTAAATTCACACTGAATAAGGATTAAAATAAGGTTTATAGTTCTATAACTACAACTGCATGCCTAAATATGATTCCAGAAAAGATCAGTCTTGTGAAATAACAGATAATTTAGAAGACTACCAAAAGATGAATTAAAAAAAAAAAGAGAGAGAAGATCACACAGGTCTACTTAAACTGCACTAGCTCTACATAATAGATCAGAGATGCTCTTACCAATCTTATTTCTCCCTGAGAGCCACAACAAAAAGAAAGAGTGTGAAGACGTGAGATACAAAGAGAGCCTTGTTATGTCTCTAATTTGTGAATATTAAGAAGAAGGAATGTATAAACAGCCAGCTTTCACTCCATGAGTCATTCCTAACAGATTTGGAGGTGTGAAAGAGTGAGTACAAGTGTGAGACAGAGAGAACACTGAAGAGAACTGAGAGTAACACGTGTTAAGGCTGATTCGGTCAGATTTCAGGCATTAGGGAAAGCGGGAGAGCTTGATCAGCTCATTCCTCAACACTGAGCCGGGATTAACTAGCACTGGCTGACTGGAAAAGGTGGAGGGGGGGGGGGGGACGTGTGACATGAGATGGTTCAAGAACTCATGAGAGATTAACATCTTCTCCATTTAAGCATTCTTTAACAAACACAGACCAAAGAAAGGAAGAGAACACAGAGAAAAGAAAGACAATATCATTTCCCACAATATCACTTCAATCGCATGCCCTGACTATATTGCTAAAGAAGGACTATAAGTCATTGTTTGCTCTCTTTTCTCCCTCCACACAGTGACGTCATCTCATTCTGCCACATACACATAATCACGACTCTGTTACAGAGCTATACCAGCAGGAGAGGTGGAACAGTTATCTTGCCGTTTAATCCATTAGGGGCCATCTTACGAGGTTGCTTGGGATCACTGGCCAGTCCGGCTTGTCTCGGGTTCGCCTTCGGAGACTCCCTCTCGCTGAATGGCTCGCTTCCCAACGAATCCCCATCGGAAGGAGAGATCCTTACAACACATAACACACAGCAAGGGATTCATTTACAGTCAGAGCATGGACAGAGCATGGACATAGACTTCAGTAGACATTCATAAAGGTTTCATGATGTGAACTGATTCTTAATTTATTTGCTCAAACATTAGCAAATCATGTCATGATTACTGAATTCTGGCTTATATGTATTATATAAGCGTAATAAATTTGGACATAATACATACATCTTATGAAGAACAGTACTAACACTGGTCATACTAGTTAAAATTTAGATTTTACTTTTCCACTGTAAAATAATAATAATAACAACAATAATAACTAAATATTTTACTGGAACATACAAATAGGTTACTGGACAATAAACAGTCTTCTTCTTCTTCTTTCAGCTTTTCCCTTCAGGGGTCGCCACAGCGAATCATCACTCTCCACCTATCCCTCTCTTCNCAAACCATCTTAATCTGGCCTCCCTAACTTTGTCCCCCAAACGTCCAACATGAGCTGTCCCTCTGATGTACTCGTACTGGACAATAAACAGTGTACTATAAAAATAAATATGGATTATTCTGTATTAATGTTCTATGTCTTACTAAGTAGTGTTAAAACTACACTAACGTCATTGTGTTTGCTCAGAAAACGTCTCAGAGCCTTTGAGAATAATGACTAAAAATAATAGTGCAGAGATTTGACTGTGTCCAGAGAAGAATTGAGAATGAATGTTTCCTGATTATATATATGTATATATATTTAGCTTGAAACATGATTGTTGATTTTAACAATTAACTAAAATGTGATTAAGCAATTATGTAGTAATTGTGACACACCAAGTGGCTGCATTTACTCTAACAAAATTACTGACAAATGATTCCTAATTTAATAATTTAGTGAGAAATGATCCCTAATTCTCATTATTAAAAGCAAACTCTGTGGAGTAATTCATCATTAAAACATCCCTTTTCTTGCATAATAAAACAGCACTGCGTTGATCGCTGCTTTGATAAGACAGCTTGCATCATCACCGTACCAAAACGTGACAGCACAATGCAGTCCAAATATTTTAGAAGGAGATTGATGGAGATATTGATGTTTCCGGTCCAGCTGGAGAGTGCTCCCTCAGTTAAGATATTACTGATTGCCTATTAATTAAAAAGCTAATCAGTTAGGCCTATCTGGTCAGCTCAGAAGTTTAGGATGAATTATTTAATTACAAATTGCAACATCATATAGAAAAATACATCAAATAAAATGTAAAATAATGCCATGGTTAGGTATTAATTTGGCTAAACTGTCCCAGTCGGAGAATTGTATTTAATTCTACTTCTATTCCTTGATAATGTCGTCGCAGCAGATGATGTGAATCATGTTTGTCAGTTATCTCTGATTTGCAGTGTCAGATGATCTGTGCGGTAAGTGAACAGGCCTAGTCCCTTGCCTCGTGCCATTACTCTGATGCATGAGCTATTGATCTGTGGGCAAGATAGAAGACGCTTTTAAAAAGACCTTTATTGATTCACGGAGACCTCATTATTGATGCGAGCTCTTTCTTAACATGTGTTATTTTAATACGAGTACCCTTACGAAGAAGTTCATTTAAAAGGGATGTATATGACTGTCCCATAGACCACTGTGTCTAATTACAGCATGGCTGATTCCACTATCTTGGACCACTTAAATGGAGTTGCTTACTGTCCCCTCCTGTGCTGGCTGTTACGCGAGGCCTTGGTGGAAGAGCCTTTGGATTTGGGGGTGGAGGCTTCGGTGTTCTCATTGCCACTCGGCTCTTTAGCTGGTGCTGGTGCTGGTAAAGGTTCCTGGATCACCCTGAGGTCATCCTTACTGTGCTGGCCCAGGTGCAGCTTGGCAAAGTCGAAGCCCTTCACACTGGGAGTCTGCAGCTGGAGGGAGGGAGGATTTAATGTGCATGGATGGAAATAACAGATAAGTTCAGAGACGTAAAGGTGGAGCGAAAGAGACTGCGGGGCCTGAGAGGGTTGGGAGAAAAAGAAAAGCTTGGTCAGGCTCTGATCTATGGGTTGTTACCAGGTGTGTATGTATGACAAAGAACCCTGATTACAGAATTACACATTCATAGACAGAAACTATGAATGTCAAATGAGCTGAGCTTGAAAAGCAGAGCAGAATGGTGGTGTAGGACTGAGTATTGGCTGGAGGCAGAGCAGACAGACAGACGGTAAAGAATACAGTGAGTTGGTCTTTCTGCTAGTCTGTCTGCGGTTGGATAAAGGACCAGATGAGCACAACAAGCATGGCTCTTAACAATGCAGCTTAGTGTCAACAGCACGTTATCTCTAGAGACAGACAGAGAATGTAAAACCCATCCATAACAAGTGGCGAAGATTAATGATTACAGAAGAAAAGCTGAAATTCTTTTGTTTATATATATATATAATACATGTATTAGCTGGTATATTAGCTGGTGCTGGTTTTAGACAATGAAAGTCACTGACTGGCTAGCTTAATGAAAATGTCTTAACCTGTAAATCACTGGGGAATGTGTACAGTTCACTATTTTGAGTGTAAATAAGGCAGTTTATAAATAGGACCAAACCTGAATACAATTAAAAATGCCTCTTCCCCATGTGTAGTATCTGAAAACGGGGACTGAATCTAGGACAGCATTACCATGCAGAATGCTCTAATGAATAGGGATTAACAAAGAAGCATTCATACACATCTGGTGTTCTGAGCAATTTTCCAATTTCTGCTTATCACATTTATTACAAGGGGCTTGCCAGCTACAGGGCACGCAGCTAGCACTGACTGCAGCAGCTTAGTGAGTTACAGCTCGTGTACCTCTGCTTTTTCCACTTTCAACTTTTTCTCGATCACTTTTTTGGGTTCGCCTTCACAAGGAAGAGAAACCTCTTCCTCTTCCTCCTCCTCTTCCTCTTCTACACTGTCTTGTTTCTTACTGCTTGTGGCAGTAGAGATAGGTTTCTGATTTGGCATTTGGGAAAAAAAAAACAAAAAACAAAAAACATGACATAGGTACAGGTATTTTTTCTAATGTTACATGGTGTCCCAGCTGACCACTACAACAGTGCAAAACTACAGACTCAGGATGACTACAAGGCTCCTACAGGAAGACAAAAAAAACAACAAAAAAACACCATTATCTACAGGGGGGAGAAAATTTCACAAAAAAAAACTCCTTAGCTACCAACTACCTCCTCCTCCTCTTCCTCCTCCTCTTCATTTTCCTCATCCTCCTCTTCTTCTTCCTCTTCTTCTTCTTCTTCCTCCTCCTCCTCCTCACTACTCTCTACTACTAATAGTTTCTTACTCGTGACTGGGGTCATTGACCTCTGGAGTGAGGGTATGGATTTCTGTATTGAAGTGGTGGACTGGATGGGGATTGGAAGTGAAAATAAGGTGAGGAAGAGAGGAAAGAAATGGAGGTCAATGGCAGAGCCATAAGAAGGGTATGAAAATAAAAAGTAGTGGTAATGGACCCAGTTAACACCCATATGAACACAAACTAATGTCAACCTTATAGCATTCAATTGGATTATTTATAATGAATAAGAAGTGACGTTCCAGATGCAAGCCAGTGCCTCAAATGTACTTACTTACTGTTTGATGCACAAAAATGGAAGAAAAACATACAACCATCTTCATCTCATTAAATGTGTATAGAAACATTATGCAGTAACAAAGCTTGGAAAGAAGTAGCAGAGCTCGTTGGTGCATCTGGTGAGCGTATGTAGCTAGTGTAGTAAGTTTAATCCAGTACGACATGAGCATAAAATGCCACGTGGCTTCATAACACACTTGGAGGAATGAGCTATCTACCGTCTTCCACATACATGAGCTAACAGATGCTCATGATTGGCTAGTGTTACTGTGATCGACTGAGTAGAGAGTTTGCCATCCTTCTTAGAGATCACAGCCAACTTTACTCCCTTGGCTCCTGGCTAGGGATGGCTTTGGGATTTGATCACATTTTTCTGTTGCACCACTCAGAAACCTGCCTATTACCATTTCTCATCGCAACTAACAAAAAAAAGCTGAACAGTGCACATCCACAAACAACACCAGCAGCAGTCACTATACAACCCCAAGGGTCAAACTACAAGTGACACAAGTGCTCACTGATGTAAACACAGGGTTAGGAAATAACGTGTGTGTGTGAAATGAGATTAAGTCATGGCACTCTGAATGGTGCAGAACATCAGGGTAACACAGGATAAGAACCCTGCTGCTGTGCAGCTATGCACGTATTCGCCATATACTACACAAGCCAGAATGGATAAAACTTGTCCACTTGTTTGGGGACATGAAACAGAAATGTATTGGTCAATTTGATGTCATCCACACGGACAAGTTTTGAATTGTTCATTATGCCTTTATCCAGAGATAAATACCGCATTGCTTTAAATATAGCCCTGGCTCAAATGTTGTCACCAGTCTGGACTTCGGAAGTACAAAGGACTTTTGAGGATCTGCAACACCTGAACCAGCTCAAGCAAGTATTTTAACTCAGATATGACCTCAGACTCTGGGGAAAAATAGGGATTGGGAATCAATATGGCATTAAACTGCATTATGGGATTGTTCCACCCTTTTGGTATGGTTTGTTTTTTTTGTTTACATGCTATAACATACTGTGAGAGCTTCAAGAGATTGCTGTTTTATTGTGGTTTTTAGGACTTTTCATGCTTAAAAGTGAATCAAAGCAGAAGGGGATGCATCACAACAAACAACAAACTGGAGGGATGCCAAGCAACAGCATATGTATAAAATTAGTCTTATTGACTGAGTGGATCCATGCAAACTCCCAAACAGAGTGGAGTAACGCTCTGACTATACTTGATCATTCTACATTATCAGAATTATTTCAGAATTTCTGGCATTTGGCTCGAGTGCCTATTCTTCTGAGCAATTTAAAAATCTAAAGGAAGCCATAATGTCATAACAGTCATTTGAACCAATATATGTAGCTAATGTTAAAGGTTGCAGGATCCTCCAGCACTTTTATCAATAGCTGCCCTACTGTGTTATAAGTTTACATTTAAATATTAAATAAGCATATATTACCTTGAAATTATATACATTACCTTTGCTTTCCTAGTTTTGCCTTCCCACAGGATTTTTTTTTAAATCAAGGCTGTAATGGGAGCTGTTGTGTAAGTTTATAATACAGCAATATTGCGAAACTCAACGACTATCCAGGCTAGCTATCAGACTAAATGACTGTCTAACCCTGCCAAAAAATCGTGGACTAACCATAACACACTGCGTCAAGACATCACATTCCTTATTCCTATACAGAAAAATGAACTTGGAGACTGGAGTGGCACTGAGTAGGCCAAATCAGTCCCACTGAGATGAGATAAGCAGCAAGCAGACAGATCAGAGACACTCAGGAGCCCACTAGACTGATTAATCGCTATCTGTTCTGTCAGCAACACGACTGGGCAGACGCGACAGACAACAATGCTAACAATGCAAAAAATGCTTTTCCGTCTGTGTGATTTTTCTGTTGCTCCAGACAACATCTGAGTGAGCATTATCAGAGCGGACTTTCCTCTCTTACCTTCTGCCTCTGTTGCACAGTGCTCATGGTGTCTGGTTGAAACTCCAGTTTGTCCGTCCGGCACAGTTTCCAGTACAGTATGCTTATGATGATCATCACCACCAGCACAGGCACCACCACTCCTACTATAATCCACGTGTTAGTATTCTCTGTCTCAGATGGCAATGATGTCTGCTTCTCCACAGCTGAAAACACAACACACAAAAGTGCAAGCATGATCACATTCCCATACATTTACATTACTACTTATCGTTAGCCTCATACCATAATTGCCTAAGTCATATTTGAACCAAATATGACTTAGGTAATTATGCTATGAGGCTAACGTTATGGTACATGCTATATGTACCTCCCAGTATCTTGGTCACTTGAGACCGTGTGAGTCAAAGACAACACTGCACTGAGCCTTGCAATCGGAGATGACCCACATGCATACAAAAAAAACAAGCAACCAAAGAAAACCCCCAAAAAAGGAAGCAGTAATTAAGGGGCCAAGCACTTTCTGGCTCCACCCCTTAGTGACCAGAAGACCATAATCCATTGGGACCATCAGCACTTGCTCCCAAGGATATACAGCCTACTAAATTTAAAGGTAAAACATCAAGCCATTGATGAAATATTGGCTCATTTCCTGTTTCCAGTAGCCCTCTCAGGTTGCAAACGAACTGGAAGCAGGTCATGTTGCTAAACATATGTGCCAAGCTT
>CM074950.1:7933308-7955896 GCA_037577455.1 Pangasius macronema | reverse complement strand
CGTTAGCCTCATAGCATAATTGCCTAAGTCATATTTGAACCAAATATGACTTAGGCAATTATGCTATGAGGCTAACGTTATGGTACATGCTATATGTACCTCCCAGTATCTTGGTCACTTGAGACCAAGTGTGAGCCAAAGACAACACTGCACTGAGCCTTGCAATCGGAGATGACCCACATGCATACAAAAAAACAAGCAACCAAAGAAAACCCAAGCAGCAAGCAGTAATTAAGGGGCCAAGCACTTTCTGGCTCCACCCCTTAGTGACCAAAAGACCAGAATCCATTGGGACCATCAGCACTTGCTCCCAAGGATATACAGCTTACTAAATTTGAAGGTAAAACATCAAGCCATTGATGAAATATTGGCTCACTTCCTGTTTCCAGTAGCCCTCTCAGGTTGCAAACGAACTGGAAGCAGGTCATGTTGCTAAACATATGTGCCAAGCTTGGTGTCAATATATTAAAGCGTCACTTCCTGTATGGTGTCTTCTCCATTAATTCGTTCACACATTACGGACGAACCGTTATGGACAAGCCGTCACGCGTATCAAAAATCTGAGATTTGAGAATTTTATTCCAGTTGCTCTCATAAGGCTGTGATCCAAATTTTGTGATGACTGGACAAAATACGTAGAGGAGAAGTGAAAAAACCCTCAAAATGGCAGACTTGTGTTTGACAAATCACAAATTTGTTCCATCAACAACACTCAGCAGCTTCCAGGGAATCAACAGAAAGAAGAATCATAATTTGATGTTTAGTAGTTCTAAAGTTATAAGCTGTTTTACTGATTTGTGAATGACAGCAAAACTTCTCGGGGTCCCTAGGTACTGGTCCTTTGCTCGGGTATGAAGTTTGGTCTGAATATGTCACACTGCCGTCTTTGGCTTGCTCATTAGGAATCTAAATATAAATCTACATCTGGATTTCTGTAAGGCCGCTTTGTGATGATGTCCACTGTTAAAAGCGCTATACAAATAAAATTGAATTTCCTTGTTAAGCCTTGTGAACTTGTCCTTTAGCAGCATAGCGAGTTAGATGATGCTGATAGACAGAGGGGACAGCCTCAGGCCTCCTGATACTCTGCTGTTACACAATAGGAAATGGCTTCATTATGTCTAATGATGGTAGATTTTTGTGCTGTAGGTCAAACAGCTATAAATCTGCCAGCACAAACGCTGCCAGATAAAGAGGCCAAGGTCTGAGGAGGACATGTTCATTAAACCCTTCTCTTTGATGTTCATGGTGTGGAAAACGTAATTATTTGGTTTTCAGATATCACAGCCAACTGGCAATGAGTAATGCAAGGTCAGTAAATTAGTTATGATCATTTGATTAAAAGCAACGTTTAAAAAAAAGGCTCCATAAAAGTCTGCCTGCAGGGAACACAGAGCATGGCAAAGTAGTGTGTGGTGCTGTTTTGAGGATGATACGTACGCTGCGCCAGAATTCCCTGGATGCGGTATCCCAGCAAGATGGCAGCATGCTGCACGTCCAGCCTGTTGAGCAAGTCTGCGGTGGTGACAGCAGGCAGCCTCTCACCGTTAGCACCTTCCACAAAGTAGATCATCTCCAGAGGGTTATCCAGTTCTGCTAGATGAGTGATCTGCACAATCTGAGTCACAGATATATCTATTTATAAGTTCAGATGTAAAGATCTCTGCAAACGTCATTCATTCAGAAGTAATACACAATAAACCTTATATGGCACATATGTGAATAACAGAAACATACATTTAAATATATAAAGTTCAGGCCCTACATACTCTCAGAATTTATAGAATTTCAATATTCTATATTTCTTCTAGACTTCTTCTTCTTTCGGCTTTTCCCTTCAGGGGTCGCCACAGCGAATCATCACTCTCCACCTATCCCTATTCGCCTCCTGCCTGGCAGCTCCATGTCCAACATTCTCCTACCAATATACTCACTCTCCCTCCTCTGAACATGNCTCCCTAACTTTGTCCCCCAAACGTCCAACATGAGCTGTCCCTCTAATGTACTCGTTCCTAATCCTGTCCAACCTCGACACTCCCAAAGAGAACCTCAACATCCACAGCTCTGCTACCTCTAGCTCTGACTCCTGTCTCTTCCTCAGTGACACTGTCTCTAAACCATACAGCACGGGTGGTCTCACCACTGTCTTGTACACCTTCCCCTTGATTCTCACTGATATTTTTCCATCACATCTAGACATTTCTCTGGATTCATCAGTCAGTGTTACAATGACTTAAGACTTAAGAAATGCAAATACATCACTGTGCCAGATATCTGTAATGTCCTAAACTTTCGCATTACGAAGTCTTGCCTCACCTGTGTTCAGTTTGTCAGTTGCTTTTTCTTTTTCCATAATGCTCTTCTTTTTAACTATCCAAATATTTTTGCGTTTGGGCATTAGTTAGCATGTCCTCTAAGTACAATGTCTTAGTTTAAGATGCAAGTCTGAGACTGGTTTTAAAACAGCTTTCAAGCACACTTTCAAACAAGGCAGCATTTAGGTGTAACTTAAGTAATCTATATATAATAAATACATAAAAAAGAGCAAATTTCCATGTTTTTATTTCTAATTTGTAAAGTTAATAATATTATAGTCCATATTCCATAATATTCCAAACCTATGTAAGAACCCTACAAATGGCAAAAAGTATGTTGAGAGGAAAATCTGGGCGAAGGTCTAACATTAATCTGGGCGAAGAGCTAACATTAATCTGGGCGAAGATCTAACATTAATCTGGGTGAAGGACTAGCATTAATCTGGGCTTCAGAATTTTTGGGGTGGAACAGGACAGCACACAGCCTCATCTGGTCTCAGCTTTGGTCAGCTTTGGTCTGCTTGCCATTTACTGCACCTACACAGATGATCATTTCTAAGCAACACAAATTGCATGAAAACACCTTCCAATTTCATACTCATATGCAGCTGTTGTGTATTTTTTATGCTCACAAAAATTGAGACGTTTTATTTTTCACATGTGTCTTATTCACATTTTGCTAATTAGTAACTTGAAAGGAAATGTTAACAGTCCTGGAGTATGTATTATCGATATCAGCAGTGAGGATGTTTGAGTGTGCAGTGGGGGTTGCTGTAAAATCAGGCCAGTCTTTAATCACGCTGCCAGCTTCGTGCTGTGAAAGCGGACTGCCCCGTTCTTTATGAGTCCCATGAAACAGGGAGAATCTCTCAGCAGAACAGACGCGTGATTCTAGAGTGACTTTGTCTGTGAAGAGTCTTCAATAATTGATTTGCTATCAGCTAACCATCCTATGAGCGGAGAATTGGGACCAGTGAGTGGCTCCTCAGTTTAGGGATGAATAGAAGCTGTTGCTATGGATACTGCTGGGTTAAAAAATGGTGATGAGCCGAGGAGCGCAGGTGGTGACGGGAGCCATAGAGAGTGATCCATTAAGAAGCCAGAGAGGCTGAGGACGTCCATGCAGGAAGAATATAATAATGAGGGTGCCCATTTAAGCAGACACACATGCAGGGTGTGTGTACCTATGCTTATGTACACACACACACACACACACACACACACACACACACACACACACACACACACACACACAGCCCAAAATATAAACCAGTACAAAATCTGGATACCACAGATACCATAGAATTAACTTAATATTATTTTTAATAACTGGATCTTCTTCTATTCCCCATAAAAAAGATTGCATTTATGGAGAATATGGACTCAAGTGGTACTTGGGGATTTGTGATGTTACCTGTACGCTGTTGTTGCCCACACTGGTGGCTCTTTTAAGGCGTCGACCTGCAGAAAGCCCCTCTCCAAGCACCAGAGCTAGTCTCCTCTCCATCTTTGCCTGGAAAATCCTATCACTCACATCATGCTCCATCACGCCCAGCAACACTACACAACAGCAAACACAAACATATACAGTATGACATGGAAATGTGTATGGATCACATTCAGAAGTCAGCTGTAGCTACAGACTAAAGTGCCATTCACACGTTACGCGAGAGTTACGCACACAGGGTTCGCCTAAGACAGAGCCACATCTCGGGCATGCCTGACTCTGACCTTGGACTATCGGCTCAAGTGAGCAGCGATTTTAAGTACAGAGCTGAACCTACACCCATTTGAGGGCATTTTTTATGGATAGAGTTATGAATTCATTTAAATTGAGCTGTAAGCTTAGCAGATGAGTACTTTGTCAGCTCATTCTTCAAGCATGGGCACAATTTCTCTACAGGAGAACGCATTAATTTGACTGCGCAAAACAGTGAATTAAAAGCGTGATTAAATAGTGCACACGCATTACTTCATTTCATGACCTTGATTTAGTGTCTTATGACTTCATGTTCGTGTGTGACGTACAAAAATATAACTGCAAAATAATAAAATGTGCTGGGTCAAGTGCTATTTTATAAAATAGTTTATAATGGTGGATGACATTGTTAAATTAAACCAAATGTGCAGTGATTAATGTGCTAATTGCAATCAGAGCTATTCATATAGCAATATAATGGCAATTTACGAGACACCTATTAGACGTTTACTTCAATACTGTCTTTTCATTTATATATTATCATATTACTCTTTTTGATTTTTTAAAACTTTATACTGCCTCTATTACATTTTGCATCAAAGGAAAAAAATTCGATTTCCTTCTTCAGTCCGCATTTTCTATCCCCGATATTTTTCTTTTGGGGCTTAAAGGCAAAGTGCTTGTGTTTAAAGGCAGTGGTTTAGGACATCATTGAAAAACTCATCTTTCATTTAAGACCATTGGTAACTACATGCAGATATTTGGCGTAATCTGAATGGTGCCCCCAGAAAATTGACTTAAGCAGGGCGAGTCTGAATAACTTTCCCTGTGTAAATATTATCAAAATATTACTTTTAGAGTGGCAATCAATGTGCTTAATTCCGGACAAGCCTCATGACTGGAGAAATAACCAATTTAGCCAAATAAACTGAGACAAGCTGAGCATACATTACCTGTCCTCACCCACGAAGAGCGTAGCAAGTGTGTGGTGTTCAGCTCAGGGTAGTGAAATGCTGTTGACAAAAGAAATTACACCATCATTCTCATACAGTAATCAATACATTAAATGGCTGCAGTTATTAGTTGATGGATGATGCTTGCAAATTTAACTCACGTTCTGCGATCTGCTGAACAGGGTATCCCAGGTAGTAGCTAAACTCAACCACACTGAGACGTCTCAGGTGACTACTGACTTCTGACCCTAGTATGTACCCTCGAGCATCACGTACCACAAAGGTGATGTCCACCGGCCCGTTAGACTGCGTCTGTGTAGGTGCCACAGACCTCATGGTGATGTTCAGTATCTGAAATGTTTAAGATCTTGTCAGTTCACTGTATATGGAAATAAGAGCACATCTGTAAGAGCACATTAATGATGTTAATGTCTCAAGCAAATCCTGACAAACATGAATTAAACTGTAATTAAGTGGGATGGTCTCAGTATTTTTATAGTCATGATTATTCTAAAATTGAATTAAAATGGGGATGAGGTGCGTATGAGAACATCAGTCAAAGCGCAAGTGTGTTAATGTGTCAAAACCAAGAGCTGTGTAACAGTCCCAGTCCCCTACGCAGCAAATTTCACTCATTCATTTAGTTGCCTTGACAACAGTGGGGTTGAGTAGTGCATGCTCTTCTCCCTAAATCCAATCAAAGCCACTGGCTGAGAGTGATGTCATTTCAGTGCACGGGAAGCAATCTTTAGAAATTGCTTCCAATCAGCAAGCACAGCGGCAATCAGTGAAAGAAAAACAGCATGTCTCGTACACTGCTGGTACATGTCAATACAGCTCCACGATAAAACCCTAACATATTTCTGAGATGGATTTAATCATACAGCTTGAATTGAAAGTGACAAATGGTCCGTTTTCTAAAGAGTATAAAAGTATGGCGGGCAAACCAAAAGGACTAGACGAGTTCAGAGCTGAGTCACTGGTGTTGTAGAAAACCTTTCTAAGCAAGTCTCTAACATTTTTAATCAGTATGACTGTCTTATATCAGCATATAACACAAATTAGCTTATTTACAAAAAAAAAAAAGTTACAAAATAAGTACATGTCAAATCAGACAAAAGAGAATCCAAAGCATGGAAGTGATTCTTACATGTACAGTAAAGTCAGTAGACTCCTTTAAGCGACGGCGTACTTCGGCGAAAGCGTAAATCAGGCCTCTTTCGATGTGTTCGATGAATGTGCAAACATGCATGTCCATGTGAACGGGCACAAACTGAAGCACTGCAGGGAAGGAGTACACGACATGGCATCAGATACTAAACGTCCTCTTAGTTTCTTAATTTCACATCACTCTACCTCATCAAATACACAGACTTTAGTTATTGCAGCAATACAAATATAAAACACTTGAACAGAACAGTTAAATGGATGTGAATGGGTGATGTGGTTGTTTCTACCAGAGTGGGTGTGGTACTGTAGGCCTGGTACAGGACTGATTGGGGAAACACTGAGAATGGTGTCAGACGTGTACGTGAACCGCCTCAGAGCATTCATAACTGATATGGCTGTGTACACAACAGGACCAGACACAGCCCGAAACACAAAGTCTGGAGGGGATTTCACCACCTATACACACACACACACACACAAATAAAACAAGATTCAAATTTAAAGCGAATCCAACATTAACACACATATCATCATTTCACCAAACAACTTCTCCACGAGAGATTACAATGGGTGGAAATACAAACGTAAAGTTGAGCTGTTTTTTCGTTTTTTTTTTCCAAAGAGCTGCAAGGAAATGAGTATCTGAAGTTCTCTAATCTGTGTGTTTATATTCAGAGAGGGATTTCACTCTATTAAGCCTATCTCTACATTGTTTCATTATATGAAATGAACAGATAAAATGAGACAGGAAGAGCAGTGTATTTCCGGATTGACTTTTGAAAGCCAACATGAAGCTTGAGGGAAGTCATTATACAACAGTTTGTGCTGCTTTGATCGTAAAGTGCTTACAAATGTTACGCAACCATCATGTTCAATAACAGATTACTGTATTATTATTGTAAAACTAAAAGATAAATCATTCAAAATTAGAGTAATTTGGAAATATATTCCACAGAAGTGCCAACAATGTTAACAATAAAATCCTAGCAGGGAGGAAAAAAAAAAAGGCCAAATTTTACCACAAAAACTTTAACGTATTTCAATGGACAAGTCGGCTAATATTTTGGTCAGACATGCAAGCAAGCAACCGTAGGGAAACAACGAGGCCTGTGTGACTGCTACTTTATGATAATGAGATTAAAGATGACTAAAGCAAAAAAGAAGATTTACACCAAAAGACTCGTACATGTTCAAGAATATTAAAGCTCACCTGCAGTTCAACTGATCGATTGAATTCAGCTTTGAGGATCTCTCTGACTTTTGCTTTGGCGTAACCAGAGGTAGAGCCTAGTGGAAAACCTGCAGGATATGGGTAAGACATCATTCCAGGAGTCTGCTCTCTTTTCTTCTCTATTCAAACAACTTCTATTACTGTCATAGACTCTAATGAAACAATCCATCATTTGTTCAAACTGCAAATATGCACATTAAAGGAAGATTAACACTGAAAAGAAAGCAGAAAATAAAAAAAAATAAAAAAACTAACTTACCGACTCGCACTAAGTAGGTATCAGGTTTGGTAATGTTGCAGAGGTACTCTCGGACAGTGGTAGTCTGAAGAGTAGAAGTCTGGGTTGTCACTGAAGGAGTTGTAGGCAGAGTTGTAGGATTAAACACCTCAGTTGTTGGGCCCGGGGTACTCACAGTTGTCTCATTGTATAATACTGAAGTGGTAGAGACTGCTGGCATGCTGATGGTTGTCATTCCACCATCTGTAACTTCAGTGAAAGGGCTCTCTACTCCTGTGAAACCTTGGTCAGCCATCTCGGTCACAGAAAGGGCAGAGGTGCTGTTGAGGGTGGACTCAGTGGGCACCGCAGAGGCATTATTTGTCTGGGTGAACACATTACTGATGAGTGAAGAAGAAGGGAGTGAGGTTTCTGGCAGAGTAGAGCTGACAGACCAGTAGATGTTTGTGGAAGTCGGAAACATGACATCTGATTCCTCTGAATCAGAGGGTGCGAAAAACACTGACAGGGAGGTGCTGCTGGCTACGGCAGTGGAGACAGAGTCTGTGCTAATCCAGTCAGCAGTTGTGGCCAGATCCCACAGGGAAGTTGAAAAGTCCATGGATGGAGTTAGTGCTGATGAATACAAAAATGGAAAAGTACCATTCATTAGACTAGGTCTTATGTCTGACAAATCCAAGAGAGTAGTATTGGACAAATCAAATCCTGAGATGTCTGTAGAAGATTCTTCATTCCAGGAGTTGTTGTCCATGGGCTGCATGTCCTCTCCATACATTACAGTTAACATGTGATTGGGAGGAACAGTGTAGGTGCTGGTAGTGCTTACTGACAGGGGGAGGGAGAAATATTTGGAAGTGGTCTGGTTGCCCCGTTGTTCTTTTAAGCTTTCATTACTCTTTTGGAGTTGAATGTTGTAGTACTCCAGACTATTCATATCAGGCAGAAGAACATCACTGGGCTCAATGGTAACATCAGGCCAGTTAGAATATGACTCTGAAGTCTCACTGACTATGTTGCTCTGATGTAAGGAGGCACTGGAATGCACTGCTGTAGGATGGATGGCTTGGACACCCAAGTAAGCAGTGCTGGAAAATGATACGTGAGCCAGACTGTTGAGAATACTGGTTAAGGTAGGGGTTCTGGAAGTCATTCCGCTTTGAGAAACTGACATTTCTCTATTGGTTACTTGGAGAGTACTGGTTGAATTTTGAGTAATACTGAAGGCCATGTTAGGATTCGTGGTAACATGTCTATCAGGGACAGTTGTGGAGGGACTGGGAGAGAGGTATCTTGTGGACAAAGGAATCATTACCCTTGTAGGAAATGATGTATCATAGGATTCTGAGTTTGAGTCCTCAAAGTCATACATGTCAGAAGGAAAATTGGTGACCAAAGAATAGTCATCTCCCTCAGGTCCCATGTAGGACATTGTTTCCAAGTAATCACCAGAACCAGAACCATAGTCCCCATCCATAGTGTTGGTTGGTAAGTAGACCTCTGGTGGACCCATAGTTGGCTCTGTGAAAGATGATGTCACATGAGAGTTTCTAAAAATGGCATGACTTGGATATAACTGATGATCATCTAGGGTAGCATCATTTTGGATATTTAAATCATGACTCGGGACTAAATGATTAGAAAGTTCTTCCTGGTTCCCAGACGTAGTGTCACTATTGCTAATTCTTTCTGCTTGTAATTCAGGTGGTGGAAATGGTGGTTCTGCAAAAGAATCCAGCCCAGTTGAAAGTAAATTTGGTGACGTCTGTGAGAGCTGGGTGCCTGGATGTACTGCAGGGCCAGAGAGAGGCTCTGGTTTAGGGATATAGCTTGGAGGTGGCATGGACGCTGAGCCATATATGGTGTCGATGACGTGACTGTAGTAATACTCTGAGGCTTTGGGTGATTCAGTGTTAGGCAAGATAGAGAATGTTCTATGGATGTCACTGGACTGTCCCAAGGCTTTGAAGGAAGTGTATAATAAGGTGGTGGGTGAAGTTGTATCATGTGGCACTTCCACCAGAGATTGCTTTGTTGTGCTGGAGTCCAACAAAGACCAGTCTAAAGAAGACAAAATATAAATAGAAAAGTTATATTAGTGCTTAACAAGAGCATAAAAAAAATTATGCTGGCGCAATATTAACTAAAACTAAACCAAGGAATTTTGATCTATGTAAGAACAATCGGATTTGAGAACTTTGAGAACCCTTTCTTAGTTTTCACTCCTCATAGATGATCAACTAGTCAGATATTTTATTTTGAGCCAAAAAGATTTGGTTTAACATTCTAAATAAGTTCGATAAGATGTTAGATCGTCAAATAGCAAGGCAAAGTATAATTTAACTCATAATGCCTACTTGTGGAATCATAATGATGACATGTTTATAAGACTATATTTACAATTCACTATTTCACAATGCATCTGGTCCAGTCATCTGCCAAATTATATATTTTCAAAATCGTATATATATTTTTTTGTCTCAATGAAGCTCTATAAACATTTTTATGGATGTGTGGATGCAGCACAAATCCCTTTAAATAACAAACATGTATGGGCCTAGTCATTAAAAAAGTATCCCTAAGCCTACTAACAGGTAGCAGGCTATAAAATGCTTTTTATGAACAACTGGAGTATGGTAAAAAAAAAAAATAAACAGAAGAACATTTGGGATTTAGAGTCCCATGATGCAAAATAAATCAGTTTAATACTTTTTCCATGCCCGGCTAACAAAAGAACCTTCTTTATGGAAATGCAGTGTAGAATGTGCCAGCTTACAATTTATGCACTATTTATTTTTTCAGGTTCAATCACTTGAAAACGATCTTAACTGGTAAAGTATATTTGATCCAACTTTATTTTCGCATTGGCAAAATCAACTGTATTCAGTGGAGAAGTCTTTCATAGCACTGCCCATAATTAGTTTTGATTCATTAGTTAAATAACAACTACAATGATTACACAGATCACAATCCCTCACAACGAGTTTCTTGGAAGAAACTTGAGCCAGAAAACTACGTTTCAATAATTAAAATAAGGCTTTGAAACGTCGTTCCTAAGAGCGGTATCAGTTTGCTTGGTTTATATTCTTAAATGTTCTAACATTTCCATTAGCAAAGGTTTTACAACGTACGCAAGGGCAGTGGAATAAAGACTGGCAGTGTATTCAGTAGCAGATGTGTGCTAATGAAATGGGCCTTTCTGGGGAGGATGCAGAGGAAAGGTGAGGTGCTTTCGTAATGAAGGAAAGAACGGACTGTCCTATTCGAAAGTGGGTGTTAGAGCTTGGCAGCTCGGATAGAAGACTGGTGTTGCATAAAAGCACGGGTCATGAATAGTTGCTTTGTTGTAGATCGCAGCAAAATAGTAAGTACCCAATCCGTAGTATCTAAATCTATTCCACAGCTGCTGGATGTAAGAATTTGAAATTGTGCCCTCTGTGGTAGAAAAATGCTATCGCAAGCTATTGTGGAAGAACATTTTGTACCGCTGGTTGTGCTGTAGCCTTGTCCACTGTGCTGATTAATCTAATGGCTGCAAGAGCAATCAATACGCAGTCAGATCGAATTTAGGACTGTGTCCCAAACCATATAAATGATAGACTATGCAGTCTGGAATATGGTCCAAATGTTTACAAATCTGAAGATATAATTACCTGCTTACATTTTCTCAATATTAGCAGCATTATGAGAATTAAAAAACTTTACTGTGCACATCAGTGTGACTGTCACCGTCACTGTGAAAAGCTGAAAGGGTGAAAAGTGCAAAACCTTTGTAATCTCACAGCTGTGTTGTTTCAATTCTATCTGCATTTGGTGCTTCGCACATCTATGCAGCCAATAGATATGAACTAGCACATTAACTCTAGCTAAGTGTCTAAAGTGCAGTGTACAAAATCTGCTCTGGTTGCTTTATCTACTATGCATTTTGTTCTCCAACCTGTTAATAGCATTTGAGACAGATAGTGTTAGGATATTAGCTAAACAAGAGCAATAAATATACAAACTGAGGCGAGAAGACGCCCCAAATGGCTCACTCTTCCACGAAAAACAGAGAGATAGTGAAACACACAAACACAATTTCACAACTAGGTAATGATACAAACTCTACAAAGAGGATAAATCAGTTGACTATCATTCTCTGGCTTTCCATCAAATTAGAGAACAAATAAAAGTTCAGCAAGAAACAAGTTAAGACTCCAGAATCCATTTTCTTCTCACAGTATTATATTGACTCTCACTTCTCTATTCTCTCACTCTTCGATTGGCTGCTGGCTCCCATGTACTTGGACATATCTAAGCTGACGCATGGTATAGGTGTAATAATTTCCCGCCAATCCCGACCCCAGACCCCTGACACATCAGTGACTGCAAATTACTGACACACAGGATTGTCAAGGTGACTCACAGCACACATGAACCATCATATCGTACAATATTTTTTTCTCCCCTGACTCAAACATCTAACAAAGAAGAAAAAAAATAAAAATCATATGCACTGTAGCTTCAAGTAATGGCACAATCTGTGCATATCCAAACGTGCAATTGGATTCAGACTGTGATTTAAAAACATCCTAAAAACAGCTCAATTCAATTTTCTAAAATATGCTTTTGACCCACTGTGAACTGTAACTGCAATATGTCAGAGAGATCACTAGACATGACTCCAGATTCAAACCAGACAGCTGCGTGAGTCACAAGCAGCCGACGTTACTTTTGTGTCTGAAGCAATCCAGTTACTTTATTCAGTAATTATTCAGTAATATTTTCAGCCCATTAAGCTATATTTAGAAGCTATCTTGCAAAGTAAAAACAAAACAGGGGGAACAGTTTAATAACTGATCCCATTATCAGAAGGAATAAGTACACATGTCTACACGCACACCGGTTCAGCACAGGGAAAATAAATGTATGATTTGGGTTCCTTCATTATTTCTAAAAAGCTCTTGCAATGCACAGAAGTATACAAAAAAATAAAAAATCCTCCTGTGCAGTCTTAATTGGGTCAGCATATTACACGCTTAGGTCTCTGGAGAATACGCAGTTCTCTATACTCACATCCATTCTCTGCAGCCTGCCAAGTGTGTGAAGTGAAGTGAAGTGAAGTGAAGTGAAGTGAAGTGACTTTGTGGCCAAGTATGGTGACCCATACTCAGAATTTAACCCATCCAAGTGCACACACACACCCGTGAACACACACCCGGAGCAGTGGGCAGCCATTTTAGCTGCGGCGCCTGGGGAGCAGTTGGGGGATCGGTGCCTTGCCTCCATCCAGTAACACTAGTAATTACTACTGTAGAAATAATAACTCTGGATCAATCACTAACTATGGATCAATCCCACATGTGTGGGATTTGATAAGACAGTTTAAAAATATATAAGCAAAACCATTGAACAGAGGCCCCCTGATCACTGTGGGCCCCTAGGCTACAGCCTAAGCATTAATCTGCCCCTGGACTGCACCCCAGGCCTCCTCGCCTAACATCAGTATCTGACCTGGACGTTATTATAACAGCAAAGGAGGACTAAATCTGGAATGGGATGTTCAAAATGCACATATGCGTGCGATCATCAGGTGTCTTCAAACATTTCTGCATATCACATTAGTATTATTAGTATTTAAGGGACCCTGGTGGACTAGTGGTTAGGCCACTAGCACCAACTAAGCACTCTCACCACTGGGGCCCTGGTTCGATTCCCAGCCAGCCACTGGGGTTGTGTGCAACAGTGCACTCTCAGTGCTGGTCCCAAGCCCGGAAAAATTGGGGAGGGTTGCGTCAGGAAGGACATCCGGCATAAAAACTGTGCCAAATCAAGTAAGCGGACTGATAATCCGCTGTGGCGACCCCTAACGGGAGCAGCCGAAAGGGCAATTCGATTTGACACATATTATTAGTATTTGTTCTGACTGCTGCTTTAGCTCAAAAACGAGAAACGCATAGTTTTCAAGTGCAAGGGCTCAACAATCAAATGCTATGGCTAAACTGTAAATGCTGGCACCCCAACGTTTAGGACAGACTGATACTCAACTCAAATATAAAGTGCTGACGAATCCAGTAAAAACTTAAGCAATGCTCTTAAGCAGTACTTTTATGTGCAAGGTGTGAACTCCTATTCATTACAGAGAGAATTCAAGGTTGCATTATTCTGGCAGTGAATTAGCTCTGTGTGCTGCCAGGTGCCAGGTTTTAGGACCTACCACAAGGAAAGGATTTATTAGGAATGAAAGCCTGAGGCCACAATGGCCCTTTATATAAACAACTGAAGACCCCTGCGATCTGCTGAAGAGTAAAAGACAAGTGTGCTCTGTAGAATCATGCTTCGAAACAGGCATTACCTAATTTCTAGAGAGAGTGCCAGCTTTAGTGTTAATGAAGCAGCATGACCCTGAGCCGTGCCAGACAGATGACGAAGTGACAGACTGAAGGCAGGGGAAACACTGGGGATGATTCGCTCTACCACCTGTTCCAGAAACACGACCATGTTACGCATCGGTGCCATTTCATTGTGATCTCTGTCCTTGAAGAGGCAGACCTACATATTGTATTCTCCGATGGTAAGAGAGAGTGATAGCATGTCACTGAGAGCGTGTTACACTTTGAGCATAACCATACTGCAACGACACTCATGGTAGAGTAGCCACCCAAGTATTATATACACATAAAATATATATTACAAGCCCATATTACATCATTTTGCACAGCAGAAAATAAAAACAAATGGTGGCATTCATCAGGCTGATTTTCCAAGGAGCAGGAACCAGAAGACAAACTGCATGGAAAACATACAGGAAAAGCTAGTGAAGGCGTAAAGCAGGCATTGGTTGCTCAAACATAACACCATTTTTGGATTATTTATTTATTTATTTATTTATTTTAAGAAATGACAACTTTAGGTATTCTTTAAAGCAATATTTAAAGCATGCTTTATTATAGCCGAGTCTAATGTGCCTATATCATTATACTAATTCTATCAATGTATTGAATTATTGTTAATTTATACAGTATATGTAGAATAATATGAATATTATATTTTTGGATGGATATACATACTTCTATAAGGCACAAGGGCAATCCAGGGATGTATATCCGGTTATCGGCTTTTGCTGCTGCTGTTTTTTTTTCTTTTTTTCTCACAATGACATTTGCAAAGCACTTTTATTTGACATGTGGCAACAAACTCCGCAAACAAACAGTTGATTCATATACGTTCTTAAACTTCACACATTCTATGACTGTCGCATAACTCTGTTAATAACCTGTCGACACAGAATGAAGACATGGCCAGACTCTGACTGAATAATGTTTTGAGCAAAGACAGAATGACAAAGCTCATAGCCAAAAGGTTAAGCAAACCTACTGCTGTACTATCTGTAGATATCATCAGGATAGAATAAAGACTACGGCTACATAGAATCACAGGATCTGTGATCATTCATTTTTATTAATGCTCTTAGGTAAATAGTTTGTCATATTTTGGGGTTAAATTACACTAGCTACCATTTTAGGCTGGTTAATTAGGTTTCTGGGTAACTGAAAAAAACATGAGGCTGGGTAAGCACACTGGAGCTTCCACTTGCCCTGTGGGCTAACTAATGAATTTACGATCTAATAACACACAACATGCAAAAAAGAGGCTCTGGAAGTGAGACTTGTGCAAGGCTGAGAGGTTGATTTTGGTATTCTGATTGTTGTTGCTAAATTTTTTAACTCATAATCCGTTAAATGTGAGCGAGTGTGAACAAAATGAAGGAAAGGAGACTTGAGATGAGATGAAGCCCACATAAATGATTCAGTTCAGCAGACTCAAATGTAATTTGCTCCTCCCTGAACTCCTGTCTACTACTGACCCTGATAATTTAAACCAATAAGAGCAGAAAGGCTGTCTGAGTGCTAAGTCATCTCTGTGACGCCTCGACACTAAACCGCACGATAGCCAATATCAGACAGAATTAAAATGGAAATGCATGCAACGCATACGGCGTGTTATTAACATCAAACACAGTTAATACCGTCACCACGTCTTCCTCGAGTGGGAGGATATAGATAAGAGACAAACTATATTAGCATCACAAATGCAAAGCAACGCAATCATCTAAATGGACCATGACAACAACCTAACAGGGAAACAAAAAAGACTCTCACGTCTCACTGTTTTATATACTAATTTATATCTAATTGTCCAGCAGCAAACAGAGCGAGTTATACAAATCTCCCTAGCTTTCATTATCAGGGCTTGGTTACAAAAGTTCATTTAAAAGGAACAGCTGTGAAGCACACAAAAGTGAGTCTGTAGCCAAGGTCTACTGCTGGGAAATCTAAGCTACCAATTATGGGCCCTTTTAATGATGTCATTTCCCTTCATTTGCCAGGCTCCTTCCAGTGAAAGTCTCATTTGATGGTGGTGCTATTCCAGAAAAATGGGGTGAAACACTCTTTTGCCCACACATGTTTCTGTTTTAGTCACATCCCATTGCGTGACTGCTTTTTCTCCCTCGCTAGCAGAGACTCTGCTCGAACTAATAGAACAATAAAGTGATGTCTGTGCTGATATTCGCTTTGTTTCTGAGAGAAGTATGTTAAAGCAGTAGTTTCAGATATACTATTGACCAAAGGTTTGTGGACTCCTGACCTTCACGCCCATATGTGGTTCTTCCCCAAACTGTTCTCACAAAGTTGGAAACACAATTGTATATGCTGTCTTTATATGCTGTGAACTCCTCTTCACTGGAACTAAGGGGTTGAATCCATACATGTGCACAAAGCGAGGTCCATGAAGACATGATGTGCCAAGGATGGTGTCGAAGAACTCAAGTGTCCTGCACAGATCACTGATCACAACCCCACTGAACACCTTTAGGACTGGAACACCGACTGCACCCCAGGCCTCCTCGCCCAACATCAGCGCCTGATCTCACTAATGCTCTTGTGGCTGAATGGATAAATCCTCACAACCACGCTCCAACATCTATTGGATAGCCTTCCCAGAAGAGTGGAGGTTATTACAACAGCAAAAGGGCACTAAATCTGGAATGGGATGTTCAACAAGCACATATGGGTGTGAAGGTCAGGTGTCTATATACATTTGGCCATATAGTGTACATGATTAAAGCGCATATGTTAAAATAAACAAAAAAACATTAAAGCCAGTCAAAGACACAAAATCAGACATTCAGTAGCACTGTAATATAAAAAAAAAAGACAAACGTCATGTTTCATGTTCCCATAGTCAGTTTTCATCGAACAGAAACTGCGGAGTCAGCATGTTTTCTAGTTGCAGCGATTACAACTAGCAACAACAGTAGCAGGACTGCTGTCGCCTCCTACATCTAGGTCACTGATGCTGATACTGAGGTCCTGAACAAGAAATTAAGAAATTCAGCAACATGACAACACAAAGCAACCTCTGAAACAATGTCTGAGAAGCAAACATACAAGCTTTATCCAATATACACAAGCAAATAGTTCGTGAAGGGCCTGAAGTCTCCATGTTGTTGGGTGTAACATGACAGATGGAGTGAATTTCTCCAACACTGAACAACACCTCTATCTTGCTGTCTGATTAGGTGCTAGGAACAAACGGCGCTTTCTGTGTAGTGCACGGAAACTAACCTAACGATGGAGTGTGTGACAGAGTAGAAACACAGCTCTACATTTCTGTTATGAGAAAGAAAATGATGAAGAATGGCTGAGAAGCTTCCAGTCACATTCTATATGGAGTATGTTAGTCCAGAAGTGTGAGCGCGTTGTGTAAAAAGCAGACACGTGACTACATCAGAGCTCACAGTAAGCAGCACAGCAGACGAAACTGCTATTGATCTGAGCAGACATGACTGAGATCACGTCTGCTCCTTATCACATTGTAAACTATTCTCCTAGCTGATGAGAGCAGGATGACTGCAAAGAACAGAAAGCTGGATGGCAGGAGAGTGTGTGTGTGTGTGTGTGTGAGAGAGAGAGAGAGAGAGAGAGAGAGAAAGCAGGTTGGGTTAATCTCCAGAGCAGGACTGCACACCATAGTTGGTGTATTGTGTAATTCACAGGAGAACGGTCAAGTTCTGTGTGTTTGCCCCACTCCCTCTGTTTCTTCAAACGACAGGAAGGCTGCGACTGTAACCGGAGAGGCCCTGAAGACCGTGCCACTATGCAGGCTCTCCGCAGAACCCATGTCTCTAACGTCCCAAGCCTACTCCATTAACAGCATAATTTCATACCGTTCTGAAAATAAAGCTATTCTTTCTAAATTTGTAATATCTACACAACGTAATGAGAGAGGACTAGAGTTTATTTGCATAACATGCTACATACACAGTGAAGTAGTAAGTGGTTGGTTTAGTGATAACCTGAGCTGTAAGATATCCCTGTCTGTCCTTGTTATGTCCCTGGATGCCTCTCTCTCTCTCTCTCTCTCTCTCTCTCTCTCTCTCTCACTCTGTTTCTATACTAAGTGTTTAGGATTTCCCAGAAGAGAACCAGATCTGATGTGAAGACTGACAGATCAGGCATGACATCATCGCTTTAAAACAATATAAAAGGGAGACTGTCTGCGTTCGAGTCCATCACGTCAGTCCCAGTTAAAAGCCGACATCCACTTTAATATATTCCAGCTTCATCCTGGTTTTGTACTTTGACAATTCTTTGCTGATAGTCTTTGTGGTTTGTATAGTGCAGCTTATATATATATATATGTATTGGTGTCAGACATCAGAAAGCTTCTCTCTGTAAATACTTTATAATAAATCATTTTGCCCTTTAGCTGCCTGGACACTATAGGGGCGAGTGCATTTTCTTTTATGAATCACGCCTTTCTCATAATTTCTCCTGGGTTTGTTTAGTGAGGGAAAGTATTCTTCTTTCATTTTGTCTGGAATAAGGAAGGCGCTCTAATGCTTTCACACCTATTATTCCGTCTGCTGAGTCTGTCTGCTATTTGTTCTGGATTCACACTGCACATAATTAAATGAAGGGCTGAAATCTCAGAAACTCAGGGATCTCTTTCATTCCTTGGTCAGAAATGCTGCAATAGAAAAAGCTATACAGATCCTTGCCAGAGAACAAGACGGGGAACAAATGATAAATAATAGTTTTGTGGCTTGAGGGTCAGTTTAGCAGCTCACATCTCCAAAAAACTGTCACCTGCATCCCAAAATACACACCAGATTCGGTTCACACCCTGCAACTGAATCGCGTTCTCACTGCAATCGAACCTCGATCCTGTGACAGTTATGACCTTGACACAATGAGCCTGATGTTAACGTGTTTTTTTTTTTTTTTTTTTTTAGAGATGCATAAAGAATGTTTCAACACTCCCACTGAATTCCACATGAAGCTGGCTCGGCTGCGTGGCTTTGCTGCTCTGGTGGTACCACAAGTGGAGCATGATTGTAGCCCAGTGCAACATGGCCTAAGTTGCTAGCCAAGCTTTTCCTGTGACCTCGTGCAGAGTTCATGCAGGCTTATGATAACTATCTGTTATAGATGGATTTCCAGGATATGTCTGTTCAACTGAATTCAATTCAGCTTTAAAGGAATCCAGATGTAGATGATGATCTCTAATGAGCAAGCCAGAGGTGACAGTGGCAAGGAAAAACTCCCTGAGACGACATGAGGGAAAAAAAAAACCTTGAGAGGAACCCGTCCTGATATTGGATAAATTATTACTCTTCTACGATTTTATACAAAGTCAAACGGTATTAAGTTTGACTTTGTTTAATGAACATCTTTTGACTTTGTTCTAAAGATGTTCATTATGAGTATTTTGGGAATAAGAGTCCTGGGACGAGCACAAGACAGTCTTGATGATTATAGCAGCAGCTCTTACGTACAAATCTACAGTATCCATGTGAGATTATCCACTGAAGAAAGCTTACAGCGTGTGCCATAAAGTCACATTAGATAGCCCAATATTTAACAGCTTGATTTGACTTGTAGAAATTATATGTAAACCCTTAAACTTTTGTGTTACACGGGGTTTGACTTAGTTAGGTGTAAATTAATTCTTTCTTCTAATATTCTAAAGTGACATTGATGCAGTGTATGTCGCAAACAGTACCATGTTTAAAACAAAGCCATCAAATGATGAGGGATAAGTCAGTATACGGATTTCTCTTATTTGCCTGAGCCCCGTGCTTTAAAATAGCCTGTGTAACAGCTCAGACATCAGCATGGGCATGGCGTTATCTCAGTCGCCCAGGCCTCTGCTCACATTGCTCTGCTTTCACCATGTTTGATTAGACACTAAAAGAACCATTCTTATCCTCGTAGGCTGCTAGTCTTGTTTACTCTACAGAACAAATAGAAAGGAAACAGAGTTCTGCAGTCAGGAGTCACTGATAAAAACTCGAAGTCAGTGCAAGCGACACGTGCTGTATCAGGTCCAAATTTAGACTCCAAGCAGGCACATGGTTTATCTGAATTCACAAATGACAAGAGCCAAGAATTACAAAGACTATGCCAAAATGAGCTGTAAAAAAAGAAAAAAGCATGATTAAGTAATTCTCTCAAGTTTTGTCTACCTTTTCCTTGTTTGTCGTCAGAATTAATCCGAGAAAAGGGAAAGTCCTGGTTTTTTTTTAACTAGTCTAAAAACTAGTCTAAAAAAATAATAGTCTTTTGTAAGAGTTGGGAATTTCGACGTTAAGGATACGAGGCTTTTGTCACGTAAACGTCAGTATACTTAAATAATTAGCGGATAATTCAGTTACATGGAATTCTTTGAAAATTTTTGCACTTCTTACCGGTTACATCCATGGCCGAGTGGAAATCGACCTCGTTAATAAAGACTTTTCCATAGAAACCTGGAGAGACAAAATTACTTGCAGATGTCCAAATTACTACTTATATTTGGAAACAGTCTAAGTGAGCGTTAAATATTTTCTCAATGGTAGCACTACAAAATAATTAATAGCCATTTACTCCGAGAGAACCACGAGATTCGGTTTACCATGGTTATTAATATCCACATTAAAACTTACTGGAAAAATATGAGGGGACCGTTATTACATTTCCATTTATTTAGCTGACAGATGGTTTTATGCAAAGTGACACACTACTGAGAAATAATAATACGAGCTGAGCTACGCGTGTGGGTTGAAGGTTTTGCGTAAGGGATTTACAGTGGTTCTCCTGAAGCCCTGGGATTAAGAACCTCAAAAAAATAGACATCTTTAACAATTCGTATATTGAATGTTGTCGTACTGTGACAAGTTAGAACACAAAATGTAAATAAATTGTTTTGACAGAGCAAATTTATCCCTACGATCTTTTTTAAAAACATCTTAAACCAGAGACGCTATGGAGTAGAGACATCCGACTGCTTAAAATATGAATGTGACAGCGTGTAATGCTCAACATGGTGAGGGTATTATGTCCTGTCCCTCAATAAAAAGCCTTGTTAGTTAAGATATTACCAGAAAATGCCTGCCCTAAGAGCTGCCCTGCTTTGTTTAGAGAATCTAATACCAGGTTATTGGCTTAACAAAGTACCGTTGTTCATAATGGTCACTGCCAGTGCTACTTAGCCAACTGGTTGCACATTCGATGGATTTACGGTGACTATGGACTAGTAGGGCGATATTGAGTAGGACAAAGTTAGTGATGAACAAACTCTATGCTGTTAAATGCACAATTTAACTGCGCTAGCAATCCAAATCCGAATACTGCTAATAAGCACATCGCTAGTATTTCAACAACATTAATGTTGTCCTTTAAGAACTGACCCTTGGAGGCAGCCATTTTGTCAGCAAAGTGCATTGGATGCTCTGATTTTTGGCACAATGAGAAAGCCTCTCCCCCTCACTGACCTGCACTTTGACTTAAGTTCACGCATTCTCCAAAGACAAATGCTTGACAAAGCAACTTTTCCTCAGCAATATAAGCCTTCAGCAGCAAAAGTGGCCAGATTCCAACAGCCTTTCTGTTCTTTAGTGGCATTTTGTTTGCTTGTGTGGCATTGCAGCTCTGCATTTTGATGGGCTTGGCATACTGATCTGTCCCCAGTGCAGAAGCCAATGAATAATGAATACTCTTACTGTCACTCCGAAGCAGATCAGGTTTCACTTTAAAAGAAACAACACGTGTAATTAGACAGTAAGAATCAGCTCTAAAGCTGTACATTTGTGCAACAAGACTGGACGATCCAGAAGTTAGAAAATAAGGGTGCTCTCACATATGTAGTGTTTAGTCTGTTTGAATCGAACCGTGGTGTGTTTTCGTCTTTGGTGCTGTTTGTTTCGGCAGGTGAGAACACAACAATCGTACTCACGTGTGCACCAAAGCAACCAGTCCAAGAGGGTCCGAGTGATGTGGTCTCGTTCTGCTTCAAAGCAAACTCTAGCACAAGTCATCTGCAGTGAGAAAGTGATTCATCTCCGAACAACCCGAATGCAGACAGTGAACCAAACACGCTGTGTATTTTGGGTTGTGGGCAGCGATTTTTTTTTTGTCGATGTGAGCTGCTAAACTGAGCCGTGAGGTGGAACCTCAGACAAAAGACAGAACTATAGCTATTCAGAAATGCCATGTGTTCTGGGTATGGATTGGGACAACAAAGAGAGAAAAGCTTCTCATGCTGGGGTGATTTTTGTGATTTCTTCATGCACTTGGCAAAAACGGGTTTACCTTTTCCATTTCTGACCAATGAATTAAAAAAAAAAGTTTAATAGTATGTTTTCAGCCATATACAATTTTTGCTTTTTGATTTGAAACAAACCAAAATAACAGATCTTGCTCCGATTCAGACTTGGCAAACGAGAGGAATAGGCACTTTTAGAGAAAAGAAGACATTGCTCTTGATTTCTACTGGGCAAAATACACAAAATGTTCTCCTCTGAACCAAAATGAAACTCTACCACTATTTACCACCCACCTACAATAAACAGACACCCCCGTGAAATAAGTTTAGGGCTATCCATCCATTCATCCATCCATTTTCTGTACCGCTTATCCCACACAGGGCTGTGGAGACCCTGGATCCTTTCACTGGGAACTC
>CM074950.1:7904313-7927326 GCA_037577455.1 Pangasius macronema | reverse complement strand
GGGAATTGGGGGTGGAGCTTTGAGAACATCAGTGAGTTTTGGGAGGGGGGTAACACTTCAAGAACATGGGTGGAAATTGGGGGGTGGAGCTTTGAGAACATGGGTGGTAATTGGGGGGGTGTAGCTTCAAGAACATGGGTGGGTATTGGGGGTGGAGCTTTGAGAACATCAGTAAGTTTTGGGAGGGGGGGTGAAGCTTCAAGAACATGGGTGGAAATTGGGGGTGGAGCTTTGAGAACATTGGTGGGAATTGGGGGGTGGAGCTTCAAGAACATGGGTGGGAATTGGGGGTGGAGCTTCAAGGACATGGGTGGGAATTGGGGGTGGAACTTTGAGAACACAGGTAGGAATTGGGGGTGAAGCTTCAAGGACATGGGTGGGAATTGGGGTGGAGCTTTGAGAAGACGGTTGGCAATTGAGGGGGGGGGGGGGTGTTAGGTCGGGGGATGTTAGGGCAAGGGATGGTGGATCATTTAAAGCTTGACCCCACCTATTTAGCAGTTTGAGACTTAATCTTGAAAAAAGACTGATCTTACCTAATGCACCTTTAACTGTAGTGTGCTATTAAAACTGGGCTAGCAACGCCCCCCTGTGACGTCACTGCAGCCCACAGCCTCTAACACAGCTCCAAGGAACAAATTAACACCAGAACCACTAAACACATATCTTTCAGTATGAATCCTTTAACATCACTGCTGCGTTTGCTCCTAAACCTTGTGTTAGTGCAAAGCAGCCGCACTCTTCATCTTTATGCAACTTACCTTGAGCTGGGAGGTATGAGGTCGCCATGGAGACCAGCGTAATCAAGCACAGAGAGAGCACGCGCCATCCTCGGCTTTGCGCCGTCAGAGCAGCTGCACGCGTCACAGCCTCCATTCAGACAAACTCATGTTTTTAGCCGAGGCGATTGGAGAAGAACCGGTCCGCACCGTGGGCGACGAAAATCTGCAAAAAAAAAAAAATTGCAATCACACACAAACACACACAACATGCAACGTAATTCATGCCTCAATAAATCGCACGAGCGTGCGTTAGAGCGGAATTCTTCGTGCGCGTGCTCATTGTGGGACTCGTAGGTGTGCGCGAGAGCAGCGCGCTTTCTTTGTTTCTTTAGCACGCGCTCGTGCTGGGGGAAAAACGCCTTTTTTAAAAATTTTATTTTTATACAAACAGCCGTTTCGTTCAAATGGAAATCCCCTAACGTCAATCCTGGACCCGTACCCTGAGCTAATGAGAGGATATCCGGCTACTAAGCGCTAAGTTAATAGCCAGGTACAGTTCAGAATTAGGTGTTTAATATTTCATTAATCACTGGATGACTAAAAAACGTTAACTCTTAGCTCTGAGCCATTCCTCTCAGTCATGGAGAATCTGGTGTACCACTGTGTCAAAAGGCTGGTTATCTAGCTGGATTTGTATCAAACGAACAATAACAAACCCGGGGTTACTCTCAGCTCACCATTCAGAGCAACGCTACTTTCCCAAAAGTGCTAAAGAGACTGACAGCGATAACGGTGTCCTGTTGGAGTGGCATGTAATGCTAGCTAAACTAGCTAACTGCCCGTCGTTGCTACTGACAGCAATTGGTCAGTATTTTTAAAGCAAGTTCTGTTTTATTCTTGCTAGCTCACATTAATTCCATGCATGCTAGCTAAGCTTTGTGCAAAACGAATTATTTTCGCTAAGTGCCACACATGCCTCTGTGAAGCCTTTGCTAATGACCCTTACCTTACAAGGCGCTTAGTTCATTAAATATCCGCTCGAGCTGACGGATTTCATACTCAATTCAAAATCAGGTGAGGATCTAAGAAAAGTTTTTCTCCCATGACATCTAGACAAAACGGGCTATTTTTCATGGATAAGTGCCTGATTCCTCTCCGCTGATAGAGCATCCTTCCCTCCTCCAATAGCGCCACTCGTACTCGCCACTACACTAACCCCGCCTCTCCTCTGTACTTATTTAGGCATGTAGTCCGAGGAGCTCGATTCCTATTGGCCGGGGGAGCTGTCCATCAGTAATGGGGTTTGGTTGACTCGCCCACTGGCGTCTGTGGTTTCACGGCAACGCTGCCTGTAGTCTGTAGTTTGTAGGACGAGATAAAACGACGAAATTAGTCCTGTAAGGTGTTACAATGATTAAAAACAAGGGACTAGAGAAAGAACAGAGTTAGTAGGTTAAGAATGTAGACAGTTATTTTTAACATGGTGTAATTTCTAATACATGGGAAAATACATGAATCGGAAGTAGTCACTGGTAAAATATTGACTCACGTCGCCCCCTTTTGGTGATAAAGGAAAGGACAATATAAATTATTAATAAATAGTTAATAAAAGGGCTTTTTTATTCATCCACAGTGATGAAATGTGTTGCATAAAATTGTCTCTAAATAGAATTCATTTCATTTATTTTATTCATGCTTATAAGATAATTTTAAGCATAGTTATAGGTAGGAAAGTCCAACATTGCATAGATATGTTTCCATACTTGAACAGGACAACACACCATTCATTCATTCATTCATTCATTCATTCATTCATTCATCCATTCATTCATCCACCTCCAGTATCCTGGTCAGGGTCACAGTGAGTCTGGAGCCTATCCCAGAAACACAGGGCACACCCCGGATGGGATGCCCAGTCGTGATCATGGTGCTAAGATGGTCGGTAAGATCTTGGTTCAAACTGTTGTATTCACAGCGATCAGAACACAGTCAACTTGCTTCCAGAGACAATCTGCTGTCCGAAATGGATGGAGAGAATTGACACCCCCATCCAGGTCAGCTGTGTCTGTGGAAAAACAGAAACACTTATAGAGGGTTTGACTGCTGATGTTGGATCGTTAGGTCCTCTGTGAGGTCTTACGTTCTCGGGCTAGTCCTTGGTGCTAATATACCCTTAGGTGGATGTTGCTACTTAAATTACATGAAACTCATTGACTGGATCCAGTGCATTACACAATTCCCAGAATGCTAACTTTTCTTCAGGGAATTCTTGAGTGCAGTAAGCCCCACAGTAAGCTTCTACAGTAAAAGCATATGTGGTGACTATTGCATCACATCAAAGCACAGTGGATGGGCTCTCTCTCAATAACTTACTACTATGTTTAAACCTGGGATTTTTGCCCAAGGTAATATTGTAAATCAATCAATTGACCTTGTAGTGTTCCATGAAGGCAAGCATGCAGAGCATTTATTGTTGTGCCCAATGCAATTATTATTATTATTATTATTATTATTATTATTATTATTAGGTATTATTTAGGCCGGGCAGCACCCATCCCTTCCCCAGACCAGGTGGTGGAAACAAGCTTCCTTGTGTAACCAGAGACTGAGTGGTGGACATCATCACTGTACACTGTAGCCTAGTTCTGAGATATTCTTTAGCCATCTTGCATGCACAGCATGTTTAAGATCTACACACAGATTTTCAATGATGTTCAAGTCAGGGGACTGTGAGGGCCATTCCAAAAGCTTCAGCTTGCCTTTCTTGAAGTAGTTCATGGTGGATTTTTGAAGTAAGTTTTTATCATAGTCCTGTTGTAGAAGCCAGTCTCTTTTTATCAAATGCTGCTCCTTTTTTTCTCCAAAAATACATTTGGTGATTGTGACCAAAGAGTTCCTTTTTTCTTCATCAATCTACAGCGCTTATTTCTGAAATGCTTCTGACTTTTCTAGATGCTGTTTCGAATATAAACCTCCAAATGAAAATACTACTACTCCGGTGTCCAGTCCAAAAGAAGACTACTGAGGAGGTACGTCTAGTACAAAGTGCAGGCAACGCTGCACAGTAGAACAGTGCACCACCACATCTAGCAGCAAGTATAAGTAAGTGAGTGAAAAGTAGTATTTGTAATAACTTATTGACCTCAAGCAACCTCTTTGATCTGCTACAAAAACATGAATGCGTTAAACATTACTCATTGCTCACACTTACAGCTTAGTCTATTGTTTTTATAATAAGTTTGTCGTTTAACAGAGTAGCCAACCATGTAACCACTGTCGGTACATTGTCATACTGTTCTTGCGAAAAGTTACTTATCCTACCTCACCAATCTTGATTGACAACACATTTTTCCTATAACTGGGTTTGAAGTGTTATATTCCTTACAAATGTGTGACATGTATATATGAGAATGCTCTGATTAATGAAGTCAAAAATTATGGTCTGTTCTATGTAATATCACATGTATTAAGCTAAATCAGTTAACCATTATCATCGTCCGAATGTTACGAAACATAAAAAGCACATAAGAGACATCAAGTATCATGTCAAGTATACAAAAGTATCATGAGATGAGGCGATTAATGCTGTGACAGTTTAATGTAAATCCAAGACAAAGTGTGATTACATTTCTACACATATACAATATGCATATGTGAGCATACAAATTCTCATTAATAACTCGATTCACCTTGGAGACCGAAAAAATGATCAAAAGTAACAGTGAATAACAAGCTATAACATAGTTCACCACAATGCGAGCCCCTTCTCACCCTACAGTTAGTAAATAGAACAATTAAAATAACTATATTCTTCTATAACCCAGATGTTTGTTAAAATCCTCCATAAATTTACACTGCTATCGTTAGTTGTCGAAGCCTAATATAAATTCACTCAATTTTTCTACAACGAAAATTAAGAGAAGCACACAACATCTTAATGGTAACACAAGCGCTTAGTTAGCAAGTACTCAACTTTTGGAGTTAAATCATTTCTTCTTCTTATCATTATTATATTCATTTTTAACATTCTATAAAGCCAGTAAAATATCCATTCTCATAACATACTTAATAATATTAGTCTAAGGTACAGGGTACACATAGCGCTACGTTAACAGATTGAAATAATGAGACTTCACACTTCTTCAAATCCCCAATAAAGAAAGCTAAATAAAAAGAAGACATTAATAAAGAAACGTACTTGAAAATACTGCAGCACACAATAATAGCTTTGACAACAACTAATGAGATACACCATTGAGAAACCCTACAGCAATAGACACAAAAAAATCGGGGTCAGGGTGCGATGCTTTCTTAGGTCTTGAGATATTATAGAAAAATATTTCGTTTACATTTTACTTGTTTCTTGTTGCTGTGCAAGTAGAAAAAAAGTTCATGTCATAGATGGCTGCACAAATGGCTACAGTGCATCACAGCTACATAACAGATTACCGTGGTGACTTGTGACGAATTGTCGTTTTGTCAGGTTGAAATCTGACAGATCTGTGTTTGATCAAGTGCGTCTGCAGCACTGTCTGCATGGAGAACAGGATATACCGCAGCTAGTACACCTTCACCTTTACATTACTGAAGTAAAGAAGAGCTGTTTAGCTATTTAGTCAAGTTTAACTCCATCATGTGTTTACCTATCTGAGAATCTGACCAAAGATAAAAATTTAACTCCATACTAAGACCTCTACTAGGGGTTAAAGATCATTGACTTTGTTTTGGTTCTTAAAAGTATGGAGAATGGCCATTTCTACATTTTGGCCTCTTAGCACTTTTGCACATGCGGATTAATGACTCCATTAAACCCTTCTGTTTTAACCCATGCCCTAAAAAAAAAAAAGTCAGACACTTAACAAAAGGGCTTTAAGTCTGTTGACGTGCTGTCACTGTGTCACCGAAAGAAAGTGATAAAACACCTGTCAGCTGCGATGTCGTTCAACAGTGTGTGCTTCACAAAGCGTTCTTACACCGATTAGATCATTTAGGGTAATAAACAACATTTTCCCTTGTCAGGAAATTAAAACGCTTCAAAGAGTTACCTAGGAGGACATCTGGCGCTGGAAAATGTCTTTCAAACCGAAGGGGAACATAAGACTGTTACAGATTTGATTACCATGAATAAAAGCAATACAAACAAAAAATGAAATACAAGAAGGAGTCAATTTTGACCATTGCTTAAAGCTTCGAGTTCATAGTTTGGAAGGCAGTGTTTTGACATGTGGATGAATTTCCAGGAGGTGCTGATGTAAAGAAAGTAGTTAAAAAGACTTTTTTTGTTTGAAATTGTTATATATAAAAGATGTTTACTTTTCAGACATTTTGGTAAAAGGAAGGTCACTGGATCTGTACTGCAACCTACGTATCAAAAAATTCAGTTACTACCTTGTAGAGCTAATAGGGCTTTACTCATTTAATTTAAACATGATCAGCTAAACAAAATAAAAAAAACAAAACAAGACATTACTTTGAATAATACATTTTTGTGGATGTTAATGGTAATCAAGTTGTTCTAGTGAGACATATTGCATCCTTTTTTTTTATAGGAAAAATGTACATTTACAGTAAAAAGATGGCACTGTTTATATCAGCTAATAGTCTTATAATATATAGATATGAGATGTTTAGTCTCACATTGTACATTCATTTTGTGCTAGTGACCATTACTGGTATCTCATTCAGGTCACTATGGAGTACTGCTTTATATTTGTCAATTGATTCACATACTTCATACTTCATCACATTAGTAAAGCTGAAGAACTTGCAACTAAAATGTATAAGATGAATAAGTGGCCTTACTTTCATATAGGAATCAAATATAGAAATGATTTGTACAATGGGATTCAAACCAAAGCACTGAGCAGCTTCTGACAGCACGCACAGTTCGGTTTGCACGAATTCTATATAATCATTGTATATGCTGTGGTCTTGAATATTTCTAATATCGATCAGATTTTTCTTTCTCTCTCAGTCATCTTCGATGGACAGTTCTGTGCATCATCAACACACTGAATTTCTTTGGTGGGAAGAACTACAAGTGTGAAATGACAACAAGTCCCCATGTGGTCAGACAGGCCAGTCTACATGAGGTAAGACAGGACCAGAGACTACAGACAGTGCAGTGAGACAGGACAACGCTTTCTAATATGGAATGTTAGATGTATTTCTAATAACACAGGAACCTCTCCGTCTCAGTGTCCTGGGGCCAGTGAGCTTGTATGGGGCCTAAACAAGCTGAATACAACTTAAAAATCAATAGACATCCTGACATCCGACATCATTCACATCCAAATGAATAAAACTCTAGTAAAAACTATCAAATAAGCTCATGAATTAAAAGTGTTTGGGTCGAAGATATCATAACCAAAATCAACGCTTTTGATTACTAGATGCCCCTAAGAATACTTAGCATTATTACAACATATGACCACGAGATACAAATAAAAATGAGCCTAATGATAATTAAAAAACCTCGATAATTATTCTAAATGTATTTCTAACGGACACAATATATTTCTAGCATAGCATGATAATAAAAAAAAAATGCAAAAATAAAACCACTTCAAATGCAAGTACTATGGCATGACATAAGAGGGGAGAATCAGATGCACTCGGAGAATCACATGCATGTGCCCTCGTCAAGTCAAACCGCTTAATCACTGGCGAAAACACAAGCCGACATTAACTCAAGCAGCAAAAAGACAAAAAAACAAAAACAAAACAAAAAACGGTGGCCCAATTTCTTCCCCCTATCAGCTATCCCTTTCTCTTAAAGGGAGATCTAGCACAAGTTCTTCCTTTAATTAAGACAAAAGAGGAAGAACAAATTTCTGCAACTCTTTCAGGTGAACAATCCCTACTGTGAATGGCTTCAGTTCATGCTGAGAACCACAGCCTTCAAAGCACACAAAAACCAGCACGGATCTTCCCAACAACCCTTTGGATCAGAAGGTAGTGTGTTTTCATGCAGTGCCTCAAGTAGCGCAGATTCCTCCAGGTCCTACCGACATGCTCAATGCCAACATGCTATTCTCATTAAGATGTGGAATTTAGTCTCCCTCTCTCCTCCCTACAATTCCCATCCAAAATCCATCCAGTGCCATCTTTTAGCACCTTAATCGGTCCTGTCCCTACCTCGACCCGCTCGCTCACCCTCACAGGTTTACTATTTCAACATCATTTCTGCACCAGGCTCACTGGGGCCGTTCGATGCTGTTCACTCTGCAAACACTCCTGCTCTCCTGACCTCCCTCCAGAAAGCCCTCCCCGATGTGCTGCAAATGGACATCATTAGCAGATAATATACTTTGACCTTAACCTCAGTTTTATGACTATTAATCAAACGTATTAGCACAGGTTTTCAAATTAATCACATGTAGTGCTTCAGTTCCATCAATTCACATCAATCTGCTGTTATAACAAAACAAACACAAAGCTCAGTGCCACTGAATAGGTTCCTAAGACACACAGCTACGCTATACAGTAAACATACTATACATAATATAGTAACAAAATGTTACTAATCTTTACCGAATGACAACTTTGGTTCATTACTCCAAGGAAGTATCTTGGTCTAAATGTTAAATAAGCTCATGCATGCTAAACAAGAAGCACTGTTGTACGAAATGGTGCTGTGTATAATAATCTAGCTAATTACATTTAGGACTAATGCTTACACCTGGAAGCTAAGAACAAAACATCTCCGACAAAGATGTCCAACCTAGAAGCCAACGGTCAAACTAGTTTCTGTTGGTTCTAAAAGGTTTTTCAGCCAAGTAAACTGTTGTAATATGTGTAAGGCACTACGAGGGAACAATGATAAACCTAAGACCGTGGAGGAATATATCGCACAAAGGTGCAGAGGAAGGTGTACCACGCACATGGCCAACAGCAGCACACACGTGCACAGACTATTATGTTATACATGCTCATGTTTTTACAACAACGTTGTGCAATCACATTTAAAGAGGAGGAACAAAAAAATTCTATTGGCATCAGAAAGGTTCTTCATAAAATAAGCGGGTGAAGTTTGCTACATTCTAAAAAGGGGGGCCTAGCTAAATGTCCTACTGTATGACAAAACTTATTTTCTTTTCTAAATGTGAACACAAACAGAGAAAAAAAAAAATCTATAAATACACTAGAAAGTCTTTTGTCTTTTTTTTTTTCCTCATATTTCCAGAAGATTCCTCCAGCTGTTGTTAGGAGCGGACGGCGGAGTACGTGCAGCACCCATCACCGTAAGTGATTCGGAAATGTTTAAGACAGTTCAAGGCCATCATTATTTTTTTTTCTTTGTAGAGCAGCAGATATCCGTATTTCACCTTATATAACGTTCTCATCCACCACGTGACCTCAGCTCAACAGTCAGTGAAAAAAGGAAAAAAAAAAAGGAACAAAAAATAACAAATGAGCTAATAAAACTCCCAGTCTCTCCCAAAATGCCAACAGACGTGACCATGCTGTAAAAGAAATTAAATGCAAAAATATATGATTTCCATACTGAAAATAATGAAGGAAAAAAAAAACAGAACTGGCCCTTTTTGTTTTTTTAAAAAGAAAACCAATTCATATGCAAAGGAAACTCCTTTCAACCTCATCCCTTCCCTTCTACAGTACTCTTTCTTTCTCCATCAGAGTCTTCATTGTCTTCAAGTTTAAGCGTGACGGGGACAGGGAAAGGGTTCGGGGCCATTAAGCTTGGGCATGTCTCACTGACTCTGTCTTTAGTGAGGAGAGGATGGGAAGCAGCGTTGGACTCGACTCCAGTGTTTTCGGGTCTAGAGATACGGGTATTGGTTCATCTTGGTGGGGCTCAAGGGATATCCAGTGTAGACAGTGGAGGCAGGCGAAGCGCTGATGTATGTTTGGTGGGCAAATTGGGGTTGGTACTGGCCGTGGTGCAGCGTGGGGGATGGCAGCACGCGGTGACCCATGCTGACAGGTACCTGGTGCACAATGCTTGGTGGGTAGCCAGCGTGTTGGACCGCATGGTGTGCTGAACCCTGTGATGCCACCAGATGTGCCACAGTGCCAGTGGATCCCAGGGCAGCGGGAGTGGTGTACGTGTAAAGGTGGGGTTGGCCAGATAAGTGAGTGGCAGCTAGGTGGGGGTGCACATTAGCGCTGTGGGAGGGACTGTTGTGGTGAAAGGAATAGGGAGCTTGGGCAGCCATTGTGGGCGTGATATAGGCTTGCTGCCTCCTGTGTCCTCCATTTCTCTCTACGGCCATGTGCTGCTGAGCCTGCAAAAGAGTATGTAGTGTTATCCATCTTGTTTTGCACTCATCATGCCATTTGCACCAGGGGTAATGTATTGTTTTTGGCTTACACCACCGCGTGCGTGCATATGGATGAGCTAGCGATAAAAATCCACCTGACACGACTACACACATCAAATCCATGCATCAAATGCAAACCAGAAAGCGTGACCGTAAACACATAAACTCCACACCTGACTGAGATTGAGCGGCTGCTGCTGGAAAGGGTGTGGCCCGGAACGCTGTTGCCGATATGCTCCGCCTCCGGGAACACCCCCTGATGAGTGATTGTTGGCTGGCAGGCCTCCATTGGAGGATTTAAACTTGTAGGCAGAATTCTGGTGGTTCATTGTGTCTGTAGCGATAAAAGATATATTTCGAATGTCAGCAATATCTAGTAACGTGAAAAATGATAAATACGTTTTACATTTTTAGAGAATATCAGCCAAGCATATTCAAGAGACTCCTTCTCACCAGGCACAAGTCGATCACACTCGCTCAGGCTCTCGCTGGTCTGGCTCTTCAGGGGAGGGATGATGATGGTCCGGGGATTTCCGTTGTTGTAGTCGTCCAGCACTGTGCCCTTAGAGTCATAGTTGTTAGCGTTGGGGCCGTTGGTTCGGGACTCGACAGCGTAGGGGCTGTTATTGCTGGAGTCTGAGTCTGGTGAGTCGTGGACAGTGACACAGCTGATGACGTTCTTCCGCTGCTTGGATGATGTGCTGTGAGATGAGAGCAATACAGGTAAGAAATCTAACTGCTATTTGAAAAAAACAAAATACAAGGAATTTCAATATACATCTAAAAATATCAGTCCAACCCTGCTGACCTGGTGTTACTGGGCTGCTTGTGCTCATCCTCCTCGTCTGTGTCGCTGCTGATGGTGATGATGCTGACAGCTGGACTTGGGGTGTCGGGTATGATGATGGTCTGCCGAGGGGGGTTGTGTTGGTTGTGCTGCGGGTGTTGGTTGTGTGGTCCGTGGTGCTCTCGCGTTGTGCTGGACGCCTGCTCTTCTCCCCACCCTCCTCCTCCTCCTCCTCCTCCTCCTCCACAGGCCTGAGGCGGGATGCAGGTAGCAGAGGGGCCGTTTTGTACCACAGCACAGCGTGGCGGTGTGTTCTCCTTCACACGTTTCGAGCGCTGAGGGGACAACACCGCCTGAGAGGAGGACACCTCATAGGCGGACACATTCCTGAGACAGGAAAGCACATAAAAGCGTCAGAGAATAAACTCTTCCATCCCATCTCACAAAAACCCAAATGTGTTAGTCTCTCACTGACCTGTTGCTCATCTGCTGTGGCTTACTCTTTTTGGAGGATGAGCTGTTGTTTGACGGCTGCCTCATTACATGAGCTACGCCCACATTCAAAGGTTGCTGGGAAGGCAGGGACACGACTGGCCGTTCGTTCCGACCGACAACGTACTACCCTAACATTACCGACGGTACCCCTACCCTTAAGGACTTTTTTTTAAGAAGCAGTTTTTATAATATACAACCTTTTACACTCTTTTCTCTTTGGGAAAGCAAACGCCAATGTGGAATGACGAAGCCGAATCCACGTCTGAGATAAATAATATGCTCAGCTCTCCAAAAAGGGATAAGGCCCTGTCTTAATAAAGATAAGATTGTAAATCTATCCATATCTAAATAAATCAAGCAACATGCAACAATGATCCACATGACATGACAGTGATACCAATCATGACCTAATGCAATATGATGTTTGTCCAGTAGAAGGCGGCAGTGTCTGTATTGGACACAGAGCAGGCTGACAGCAGAGGGATGGCTCTCACAGGAGAGATCTCTGACTCTGCAGTGCGAGTGCGACACTCCTGCAGACGGGCTCACTGAGGACAATAGAGCCGTCAGGGCTGGGCTGAAGGCTCGCATCTCCACTTCTCACGACATCAGCAACCCACATGAGCCCGAGCCTGCTGCCCACACAGCAACGTGAGCCAGCTCAAATCCATCCCCTTATAGTTAACTCAGTGACATGAGCTGCCCCGTGAACCACTCAAAAACTCTTAAAACATTTAACATGAATTCTCTATTAGTACTGAATGCAATATGATGTGCATTTGACTAGCAGATTTTAAAATAAAACTGTACTTCATTTTACATGCATAATTCATGAGCAAACCCAGCTGGTAGGCTGAGTACACAGCTTCCTGCCTGGTTCAACTTGCTCATTCATCAAAGTCAAATAGCCATGCAATATAACACTTTTCCCCTGTGTTTTTATAGGTGCAAATGAGTATCAACATGCTCAGTAATGGGGTATAGTGATATGTGCATTCTTCTGATGTATACATATTAGCAGGGGTATAATTAATAACTACAGCCACACTACATCTTCACTGCCTCAGCATGACAGGGCTTAACCATACGGAGGGCACGTTTCCCTTCCATTCTAAATGTTCCCACGTTCTCCACGCTTCCCTTCTAAATGGAGCAGCGGGACTTGAAATGTGAAACACTGTTTCAGGCTGGTTGATGTACCTCAAAAACACCTCCTGCCATTGACTGTAATAAGAACAGCATGATGGATGACATGTGCAAGTGAATGGCAATGTGTGTAAATGATGCTCAGTTGTCTGTTTGAAAAGTTGAACTTTTGACCATGTGTCAGCCTATAGGAGACGTTCTGCATGGCTTCAGTCATACAAGATGTTGGCCAAGATAGAGGAGGAACTAATCGTGATTGTCGGCTCACATTAGAAACTGCACAATTCAACCTTCTACATCTTACAACAAGCACAAGGACACACACATTTTACCCATAAGGTGTAACCTAGCAGCATGTTTGAAATCTTCATCTGCTCAGTTACATTGCTTTGGATAAAAGCATCTGGCAAATGTGTAAACGTATTATAGAGCTATTCTATGAATTTCTTCTGTGAATGTGTGTGTGTGTGTGTGTGTGTGTGTGTGTGTGTGTGTGTGTGTGTGTGTGTGCGCGTGCTGTATCTGTACCTGTATGAGTTTAGTGTTTACATTTTTTGTATTTGTATCTGTATTCAGATTTGAACCCAAAGTAGGTGTGGCCTAAACCGGAAGTGTTTTTTGTTGTTGTTGTTGTTTTGTTTTTAATCTTACCACCATGTCCCCAGAAACACTGGGAAAACAGAAACCCAGAAGTAGAGAGCCGCCAGCACTGTTTGTGAATTTTGTCCCTGACAGTTCCTTATCACTCAAGTTCACGATTGGTCTGAACTAGAGGTGTGCACGGGACTGATTTTTAAATCCTGCAGTTATTTTTTTGTTTGTTTGTACCTGTCCGCGATATTTTAGATCTAACACATTTAGTTGGGTCTATTTACCAAAATATAAAGAAACTAGTAACCTAATTTAAAGCACCATGACCCTGATCAGGCAGTTACTATGTAAATTTGCTGTGCAGCGATGCACAAGCTTCACACATGACTACTCATACAACTTTTTTATTGCAACCCAATGCACACCTCTAGCCATGTGAACCCATCCGTTTAGGATCGTTTATCTGTTCAATCTTTATAATGTATTCACATTCGGTTCCCTACTGTGTACTTACATGTAGGCCTAAAACTATGTAAAATATGTATATACATATAAAAATTACAAAATTTTCTACTGTTTTGGTTAATATTACATCATTTCATTGCCTTTCTTACTATAAACTAGGTTTATATTAAAGCTAAATTTACTCAATATTATGCATTAATATTAAGCACTATGGGATAAATATTGTTTTTAAGTATCACTGCATCTGTTTTCAGACTGAATCTTAGCCGACTAGCCAAGATAGCAGTGACACCAAATGAGCTGTAGGATAAACTGACATTTTTATTTACAAATATTATTTTTTATCCAACATGAACCACATTTTCTGTTTTAAATTCTCATTATGAGTATACAGTAACAAACACTGATCTCTGTCCAGAAACACGCCTACAACAAATCANTCCTGTGAAAGATGCCTTATTCTCTGTAAATGAGTGAGGGGACACAGGTGGTCTTACCTCCAGTTGGTCAGGGGCTGAGAGGTGCTCATGGAGTCTGGGATGACGGTGGCATGCTGTACAGAGGTGTGGGTGAGCTGCTGCCACGCTGGAGGCAGCAAGATCTGCTGGGTACCAGAGGGCCAGGCCTGCTGCAAGATAAGGAGAGAATGAAAGAATAGGGGGCGTTGGGTTCATAGTTTGAAGTTTGCTCTGCAGGTAGTACAAGAGTGTAAGACTCCCAACTAAACAGATCCGTTAGAACACCCACAGGTTTATAATAAGGAGAAAAGGACAAAGCTATTTGCAGCTGTGACCATTAGCAACTGTGCCAAACTGTGCCAAAGAGCTACCAAAAGGGTCAAACATCCCCTTTAGGCATGGTGACTATGCAGGGAGGAGACTCAAAAATGTGTTCTCTTCTTTCTCTCCATTACTGTAGCAAAACATTTATATCAAGAAATATAATACACAGCACAAAGCAGACAAGCGCATCTCATTTATCTATTGCCACTGTCCTCTACAAGTGTTCAAAAGATTCAACACCAAAAAATGAAACAACTTTGGCAAAAAGCCACTGGTGAATAACAAAAAGCTTTTGTCACTTTCATTTAAATTTTTGTTTCATCCTTTCCTTGGCACCGATATCTTAAGAGATTCATAATGCACCTTGGAAAATGAAGCATGGCCTTGACTCGCATCTCAAAAAAGATAAGACCTTGCCTTAATAAAGATATGTAGCATCTCCTAGGCAGTGCACTGATGGCTTTGACGTTTTCCAAATCAGCTCAGGATTTAATTAAATTCAGGAGCCCCCATTCAGCGGCTTTGTAAGGAGCTGCTTTGTATGACTGGCATGGAGTGCACGGAGTGCCAGGCGTAATTTGCCCAGAGACGTGGCTAGCAGAGGAGTGTCTGCAGCTCTAATGGCTTAATGCAGCTCTACTGATTAGCAGTTTAATGTTCAACTAATGAATTGTTGCTTTAATACCATTCGCACATCTAGTTTACGGTGCCATCAGTATGGGCTGTAGTGCTTGGCTCAAACAAAGGGGGCCTAACCACAAACGGCAGGGGTCTATTATGTTTAAGCTTAGAGACAGACCAAACAAGGGCCTTAGGGTGAAAAAAAGGTTCAGTTATGTTTGGCCATGTCTTTAGTGCTACATGGCTTCCAGTTTTGCTGGAATATTCGTAAAGCTGTTTGCTGGATGTCTAAAATTACCAGGATATTTACTGTCACCTTCATCTTTTGCCTGCTGTTGCTATGGACTGAATTTTTTTTTTTTGTCTGAAGAAAATGTTGGGATTAGAGGAGAGGCGCATGGAGGGCGGTCATTAGTCGAGTTGAACAATTTATCTCAAAGACTCAAGCTGTGAAACATAAAAGTGCATAAAACTAGAACATGTCCTTTTTCACGTACTTTGGTGAGAAAGAACACTTCATGTCAGCAATTGGTACTGTTTTAGCTGAAATAAAGAGCTGAAAGCACTATTAACCTATATGCAGTGCGCAGCCTCGACTTGCTTTAAGGTGATGACTTTATTCTCAGCAGATAGCAGATTATTTTTTTCTTTTGCAGCCACACTGTCACAAATATTTATGTCTATAATAGACATTATGTCCCTGCAGCCCTTTTCCTACATTCTGGGCATTTTCAGTTCTCTCATACTGGCCTGGGGTGTTTAATCAGCTCGTCTGCCCTGGAACTGTAACCCAGATAAGGGCTCTTTTCCATGCATAGCCATCTTCTGCACAACCCCCATTCTGACATGGCGCCCAGTCTCTCTCGCTTGGTGAAGGCCCTTTGTCACCCCTAGAGGCTCTGAATGCTCTCCCTCCCTGATTGTTCCTGCATTTTCTGCATTCCTGATCCAGATAAAGGCCTAGGCAGCCTTCTGGGACCAGCCTCATCCCTCTTCACACACACTTGAAAGACATGAGGGCCCTCAGACCTTCAGGCAAACAAGCATAGAGCGAGAAAGGGACCAGGACCAGGTTTTCTCACACAAACAGACATTAAAATTGGTAGGAAATTACGTGCATCTATTCCATAAAGTAAGTAACTAAGGTCTGATTTGGACTGGCTGGAAAGTATCAAACTCCAACAGCTAGTCAAGAAGTTCAAGCCAAACATCATCAATCCAGTGCAGGTCCTGCCTTATGGCCCCTGAGGCTAAAAAAACCCGTCAGCATCCATAGATCTTTCTGAGAGCCGGCCTCTGTCATGCTCGTCAGACCATGACTGGCTTTCACTCCAGGGAAAAAAAAAACACAAATTCTGAGTTTCAGTGGAGACAAAAAGCCCAGCCTGGTAACAGGCTCTGGGACCAGCTCCTGTGACACACACACACACACACACACACACACACACACACACACACACACACAATTATAATATATGACCAAACGAGAAAGACTTTGTCAGAGGAGGTGAATTATAGTTCATTAAAACAAAATGGGTCATGCTAATTGCTCTTTTCCAAAGCCACATTCAGCTGTAGCAGTGCATTCAGGAGACACAGACTATAATTAGTTTACCACGCATGGTTCTTCATTGCCAGAACCATGGTGAAGGAGGAAGTGTTTGTACCTGTGTGAGAAGGCCAGGTTGGATCTGCAGGGGTTGACCGCCAGGGGCCTGAGTCACTATGGGAACAGCATTCTCCATCCGTACGGAGTAGCCGCTGTGCTTGGAGGGGGATGCCTGCAACCCTGAGGACACACCACAGGCACCACAGGACTCATCATCTGGATTTCTAGTTCTATTTATAACACATGACTGACATTTACTTGCACCAAGCGATCATAGGAAACTGAGATAAATTAACAGAATAACTGAGCTAATGTTGAGACCTCAGTGCTTAGACATCAGGATTTGAAGGTCCACTACTATACACTCACTGGCCACTTTATACACCTGCTAATTCATGCAATTATCCAATCAACAGAAGACCACATCAGGTTCCAGTCCTGTCGGCCAAGACTAGGCACAGGTTCACCTAAACTGAACCTAGACTTTTTCCAGTCTTCCACTGTCCAGTTTCATTGAGCTTGTGCCCACTGTAGCCTTAGAGTCCTGTTCATGGCTTAAAGGAGTGGAATCTGAGTTGCTGTTGTAGCCCCTTCCACCTCAGGGTGCTGTTTGCTGAGGTTTTCTGCTCACCATGGCTATAAAGACTGGTTATTTGAGTTACTAAAGCCTTCGAACCAGTCTGGCCATCAACAAGACATTTCCAGCTGCAGAATTACCACTCACTGGATGTTTTTGTTTTTTTGCACCATTCTGTTTAAACACTATGGACTGTTATGTGTGAAAATCAGAGGAGATCAGCAGTTTCTGAAATGCTTAAACCAGCCTAGCACTAAGGACCATGCCTTGATCAAAGTCACTGAGTTCATATTTTTTTCTGATGTTTGATGTGAACATTAAGAGAAGCTCTTGACCTGTATCTGCATGATACGTGTATCTGTATGATTTTATGCAGTGTGCTGCTGCCACACAATTGGCTGATTGGATATTTGCATGAACGAGCAGGTGTACAGGTGTTCCTAAAAAGGTGGACGGTGAGTTTTTTTATTTAATTAATGCACATTGTTAACTAACTAGCATTCTCTCCAGAAGCAGAAGCGTTTCTACAACTCCTCAATCCCTCTGCAAATCCTAGTATAGACACAGTCATGTTCAAAGAGAACCCATGACTCCATGTGCAGGAACAGTGCTCTCACCTTGGAAGGTGGGTGGGCAAACAATGAGCGCCTGCTGGAAGGGGTCAGGCCGAGTGGCACAGAGCTGAGGGGCGCCAGGCTGCAGGGGCATGGTCCTGGGTGCCACGGCAGCCATGGGCGCTGCAGGAGGCTGGTAGAGTGCAGATTGGTAGTTTAGTATGGAGACATCAGGATTGGCAAGGGAAAGGGTGGCACTGGTGGAGGAGGGAGCCAAGTTGGTGGCCTAAAGGAACCGATGGAGTCAACAAACAAACAAAGACAAACAAAAGCATGAGGAGTGGGTGTGGGAGGGGACGGGGTGGAGCGACAATGAGGAAGATGGGAAAAAAAACTATAAAATCATAAATAATAAAAATGCACTGATTATAGAATAGGTGTCGTCATCAGTGAAGGATGTTTCAGGGAGGACGTCTCAAAAATGACAAAAATGGCTTTTAAGAAAACTGCAGTCGATGATGTTGAAAGCCAAACCAGCCATGCATTTTACAAGACTAAACAAGCTGGATGTACTATTCTACACAGACGTGAGATCTTAAATATTTTAAGACTGCCAAAAAAAAACCCAAAAAACGAAATCCATCCTTTTAATGCTTCATATCTGAAGTCATCCTTTTAATGCTTCATATCTGATGTCATTAATAATCCGTTACGTATCAACACAAATGCTACATTTATTTGATGTGCAGCACAAGTACATCTGCTGTTCAATAAAACGGCTTATTGACCGCTACATGGGGATGGGAGGTTGACGGAGGATGAGTACGTGTCAATCAATGCTCTCGTGTTACAGTTTATGCTACTCCAGCTCATTGAACTTGCTCAGTCTCATTAGCGGCAGATAATAATTTCTCTCTGCATTGCACTGTGATTAAACATACCCACACACATTTATACAGCAAGAGCGAGACACTGAGCTTTTCAAATGCCTCAGCCTGGTCTTTATTCCCCTCTAGAGTGTTTTATCCTGCATGGTTCAGGAGCCTTTCACCTATTATCTTTTTATTTTTACCATCTTGACTGTTACAGTGAGTGAGTTTCTTCTTAGCTATAGGACTAAAGTGCAGTACTTTCATTTAACCCTGACTCTGGCCAAGAAGACAAAAAGGAAATAAGGAAAGTAAATTCAGCCTTTATAATCCATAAGAAACCAAAAGCCAGCAGACATTTCATGTTTTCTAATACAGCTATAGTAGGAGCTGATTCAAATGCAATGCTTACAACATAATCCACAGCAGACATGTGGAACAAGTGGTATCTAAAATGTCCTTGATCAACATTTCCTACTCCAAACCCCAGCTTTTTAATGAAGGGTAGCCTTATTTACTTTCATTTAGTACTGAAGCAATCCTGTTTCATTTCATGCCACTGCTAGTAATTACAAGCATTTCATTAGAGTCTGCATGGGGAAAATTCTGAGTGGCATGTTTCATTTTTCATTTTCTCTTGTTTCGTGCGGCCGATGAGCACCAGGGGAGAGAGTTAATCAATACGCCACTGTGGCATTCATCAAACAAAATAAACACTGCCGCTCGCAGCCTGCTAATATAACACGAACCAGCCCAGCCCTTTTCACAATCACACACGGCACAAAGCTTACCACCCAACACGTACACCCGAGCCCTTTCTATATGTGCACTTTTTATGGCAGAAATTGAACTGCAATTAATCTGGAAGAGGTTAAGTGTTTGCTTTAAAGTTCCAGGAAGATTGATGAAGCAATAAACAAGGATGAGAACTAGTTCGAGGTTTTAGTGGGAAGGGCATGTGTAAACAGAAGAAGTAAATTACAGGGAAAGGGGATGTCTTGATGAATATTCAGAGTTGGTAACTTAAGGCTGAAAGTTAGGTCAATATTTAAGTTATGCGTATTCACAGTTGCACAGCTTCTTAACTTGAGTTTTCTCAGTGCGCCATGCAGAATATGCAAATTACCTGAATATAGTTCACACATCTGAGGTTGCCAGATTTTTCTTTATTAGAAGCATCCGAGATGGGGTTTTTCAATAGCGTCTAGATAAAAAAAAAAAACTTTTTGTGAAATTTAGAGCGACAATATGAGTAATAGTGTCATATTTATGTATTTAATATTGGCCTTGAATGCCTTTGCAGTGACATTTTTGAGTGTATTTACAGTCTGAAGTTATGTCTGAGGTCTGAATACCAATGCATGCAATTCTGGTATTAGTATGACACCTTCTGAGTGGGGTAGGTTAAAACGTTCGCACAACAAAGTGGTGCATGACTATGTATAAATCAATCACCAGCAGACTCTGAAGATGTTACATAAGTAGTGAGAGGATGCAAGTGATAAACATGTCTATGTATTTTGGCCTGTGAATACACAAAGAACCCAAGTGTGTGGGACTGTGGTCTCTTTCGTCTGTTAAAAATAGAGGAGTGGCTCATTATTAGTAGTAGTGGCCATACCAGATATTCGCCTTGCTGTTTTCTTACTATTTCTTGGCGCACATCTGAAATTTTTTTTTAGCCGTCTAACCCACAGACATATGCTAGTGTTTTTTGTGGTTAAATTCTGTTTGTTTGTTGCTGGCATTTTTTTCCCCTCAAAGCTTGCTACGATTTTCTTATTAGCAATTCTGGTACCTCTGCAAACCTGCCGATAACGTCCTGCATTTTGAGTGTAAAAACTCGATTAGTACAGGGTTAAGAGAAACTGAGAACTGTAGAATAACAGAGCAGCATTGATCAGACTGATAGAGAAGGGAGGAAATCATTTAGCAGGATGTAAGAACTTAAAAAGCAGATATGTGATTTAGGCCTGATTTTAAGTCAGCAGTTTGGCTAGCCATGTAATCCGTATGGTGGGAAAATGCAAGACAAGCAGGAAGTATAGACTGTCGCGTATTTATTTAGCACATTGTGACACAGGACCACAGGGCTAGACTTGCACACACGCACACACACACACACACACACACACACGCACACATCTAAACCAGCATAAACCTGTGGGGGTTTGGAAAAGTTATCTGCAATGCTTCACCATAAATGAGTCAATGTGTGTGATTCAATACCTTCACTTTAGGATGCAAAGGGGAAATAGGAAAGGATGTNATGTGTGCTGGTGTGTATGTGTGTGTGAGTGTGTAGACACTGACCTGGCTGTGCACAGTGTTGAGCTGGTTGTTAAAGGTCATGGTGAGGTTGGTGGAAGTGCTAGGGGCTACATGTGTGATGAACGGGGTCTTGCTCTGGTTGACTGCGTCGTACATGTTCACGCGACGCTTACAGATCTCCATGTTCTGGAAGCAGGATTTGACACTACAAAAAAATGAAAGTGGCATTAACGTTATAACTGTACACAATCATGTTCTAGTGTCCCAGACAGTGTCTCTCTAGTAATGTTCGAAATGACAGTGACGAAAGTCAGTATGTTTCATATTTACAAAGGCGGGTGTGCAATTATAAATACATTTTAATCCACCGGGTTACTGTCAGGTGAAAAAACTAAACTAGGGCTGCACAATATGTTGATTGTCAAGCTTTATTACAATCGTGGACTTTGCAGTAGAGATAGCACAAAAGCCTGAAGCATGCTAATGAACACTGTAAGGCTGCTTTGCAATCTATTATTGCATTTGGCAAGTTTGAATCAGAGAGAAATTGATGTTTGTTTGCTGTTTGGTTTGGGTTCATTCACACTACACATAATTAAATGAATCAAAAAGCACAAAAATATTTTGAAGGCTGTATAGGGTGAAAATGTACTTTTTGGTGTTGGCCAATTCACACACAACTAACACAAGACACATGAATCCAACCAAATGCATCTTTTTGAACTGCTATTAACAGGGCAGCATAACACGCTCAGAGGAAAGTGCTATCCACCCTCTTCCGCATACATGATCTCATAGTCAGCCATGATTGGCTAGTGTCACTCTGATTGATCTCCTGGCCACAGCTGTCTGTAGCATCATCAGGATTTGAACTCGCAATCTCCTCGAACACTTTTCTGTCACAACACTCATGAGCCTGCACATCATATTTCTACAGAATTAAAGTCCTATCCTTTAGCTCAGTTTGTGCCTCCTGGGTCAGTTTAGCAGCTTGAAAACACAGCAAAAATGCTGTCTGCAACCCAAAACACACAGCATGTTTGTTTCACTTTCTCAAGCTGATTTGATTCAGAGTTGAATCGCTTTCTCACTGCAGTAGAACCACGCTAGAGTTCGTCTGGAACTAGTCTGAGACCACCTCACTCAGACAGTCTGATTTTGGCTGATCTCAGTTTCCAGATGTGGTCTCTGTGGCTGTGACCACAGTCATTATAAGATATAACCTAATCATAATCTCTGTCATTTAGATATGGTTAAAAACATCAAGCACATTAAAAGAGCACAAGTTTCATTTTGGTATTTGTTCGTTTCTGGTAGAAATCCCATCTCTGGTATGATGGACTGTTTCACCCTTAACAGAATCTAAAGGGATCTGAGTAATGTGTGTATGACTGTGTTCAGCTGCAGCCTGAAGCTTACTGTGTGCTGTGGGGGAAGTCCAGCAGGTGAGCCATAGTAACAAATGGATGGTTGAGCGTCTCAATGGGCGTGATCCTTTTATCTGCGTCGATGGTCAGCATCTTGGTCAGCAGGTCGATGAACTCTCTCCGGTCTGCCTTCTCCGCCAGCATGTCACTGCCCTCCAGCTCTGTGCTCACATTCACCTGCACGTGAGGCGCACAAAGACCTGCCTTTAATCCACTTGTCAACTCCTGGCTCATAACCAGGTGTTTAAGATCAACTAAGCCAAAGGTGTTCTAGTCAAACATGAATTCCTTGGTCACTGATCCTAAAAGTACACTGATCTGTGTAAAAGAACCTGAAACCTACTGCAAAGAACGTGCTTTTTAAAGACGTGCGTATATGTCAAAAAGCAGATATTGTGAAGGACGGCATTCCTTGAGCATTCCAGCATAGTTTTCCTTTTTTTAAAAAAAAAAAAAAGAGAGAGATGACCTGTGGGAGCGAAACCCAGAGATACATAATCAACATGTCACCAGGTCTCAGTAAAAATACTGGTAACCTTGCACCTCTGTGATATTTCCAAATATTTGCATTCTTATAAACGGCTCGTCACAGAGACACTTTGGAATGTGCCTGGCGCCAAAGCAAAGATCTTAATCAGCCTAACGGGATCAAAGTAAATACAGATACATAATTCTGCTAATTAAAAACATTGTACACAAGACATTTTACTGACGCTTAGGTCAACATCATGCATGGACTACATAATCAGTCATTTACAATGAGCAATTTTTGGAACACTATTTTATTATGCATTGAGGAATGTCTTGTGGTGT
>CM074950.1:7884715-7904307 GCA_037577455.1 Pangasius macronema | reverse complement strand
GTGTGTGTGTGTGTGTGTGTGTGGTGGGGACCAAATGTTCTGACAACCTGACAATTTTGACCTTGTGGAGACATTTGGCTGATCCCCATGAGGAAAACTGCTTTTATTGAGGACAAAAAAAGAGCCGAAATGTCTTTTTGCCGAGGTTAAGCTTAGGGTTAGATTTAGGCGTAGGCATAGCATTAATTTGCTGCATGAATAATTCTGCGAATGGAAGGTCCTCATCAGGAGAGTACGACAAACGTGTGTGTGTGTGTGTGTGTGTGTGAATTAAAAAGCTGCACATCAGACTGTTGTTGAAGTGCAGTGCCTGCTTCGAGCAGAGATGTAGGAGAAGTCTAGCTCATTGGGAATCTCTTAGATAGAGATAGTCGGCACATTTTTCATAAAGCAGTGTGATTTATCTGCGGCCCCACCCCCCCCGAGGCTATCTGATGAACTGCCGGTCACGGACACAAATCTGATTCCCCTTCCCTTTGCTTATGCAAGCTGCCCCCCATCAATCTGCTGCATGATAAAGGAATAATCTTCAACACACACTGAAAAATAATCAGACTGTCCTCTGCTGGGAAATGGAATGACTTTGGAAGAATACACACACACACGCACACACACAGAGTGAAAATATGGCAGTGCAATACACATATTACAAAGCATAAAAATACAGTGTAATGAACAGCCAGCCCTGTGAGTACATTGTCCCCTGGCATAGTCAGTCACGTCTGTCAGTTAATGCTCAGTGAACACCTTATGCGTCCTTCATCTAGAACCATCCTGAGACATAGAAAAACCCACATGACATAATCTTTCCATGCTCTCCGCACTGCTCGGCTTTTGGGCACATGACATCATGACTCCGAACAGTACATACAACAACTTGTGTAAAAGTCATTGATTTGTACACAAAGCAAAACATCACTGTGCACCTTATAAAGGGACATTTTTGTAGGCCTGTAGCATTGTGATCAACGTTCTCAGACCAGATGTGTCTCGCACACAGTATCTCAGTATTTCCTGTCATTCTCTGGATGGAGAGCAGGCTGAGCTGTTCAACTTCCTGGGCAATCATCCCAGCATTTAGACCTTCTGCAATCATCCATAATACAAACCAAGCACACAGCCCAAACAGCTCACTACTCATTTATTCTGAGCAGAGCCTAAATCGCCCTGGAACCTTAACTTCTGTGCTTTAATTAAAGCTTTGCTTTGACTCTGTCTGTCTGGAGATCTGGAGAGCTCATCACACACTGTGTAGCGCAGAACTAAAGATGTCTAGGCTTCGGTGTATTCACTGGATCAATGTAATATAAATCAGATTTACATGAAATTTGTTTTTGGGGAAAAAACCTACACTGAGGTTTGCATCATTTTTGGAAAAGTACAAGCTGTGCTGGTAAGTCCAGGGCACGTTTGACAGTTAATGGGGTGAGCTGATTTAATTTCCAATAACTTTCAGCTTTTTGCAGGAGGGAAAAGTTTTTAAAAATGATTCACTTTGACCCATCTACCCAAATCTGGTTTGAGGCTTTAGGTCACATCCTTAGTTTCAGAGCACAAATGTTTTCTTAAAGTTGTAACAAGTGATGGCACTTTACCAGGGGAAGAACTCGGTTTCACTTACTCATAGACAAAACACTGACAGAGGCATGTGGAATTACACACAGGGGAACAGATGACGTACAATGCTGGATGATTATAACAATTTATATTAGCTACCAAAACTCAACGGGGGAACATTTTTTTCAGTGACATCACTAAAAAAAACCCCAGACGTTGATGGTGTTTATTTTGTGTAACTGAGTATGTTATCATTTTAGCCGTATATTGGAATATTTGCTTTACCTGTGCCATATCATCCAGGCAGTTGAAAATATACTTGCGGGCCTCCTTAGACTTGATCCCCGTCTCACTCTCATGATCCTCTGGTGTCTGTGGGGAAGAAAAACATTCATTCAGTTGCTCTTCTTCCACAGAAATACATCTCAAACTGTCATGATATATATATGTAATAAAATAGACATCAACGGACAATTATCAGTATTGCTTTTGGAGCATTTAAATGGATAACATGGGAAAACAAAAAAAACTCACCATTCAGGTGGTTAAAGAGTTTAAAACAGTTGCTAGGCAACTGAGAAATTATGGACACCAAGCATGAAATAACTAATAGCTAATAACTGAGGTAAATTATTTAGCTAGCTAGCACACAGAAAGGACATTTTATATATGGAAAAGGAAAGAGTATAGTGACAGTGGACACTAGAAGAAACCATGGAGATTATCAACATATCCCTCAGATGTGTTGGTAAATAACTACGAAAGCATGTAAATTACACCATAAAGGTCAAGCCAAGTGGGTTTTTATTGTCATTCCTATATAGCTTATACACATTGGAATGAAATATTGTTTCTCCAGGACCATAGTGCAACACAGAACAGTATGCAAGGCACCATACTACACAATACACAAGACCAGTATATATATATATATGTTTTACATGAACTTTGAACTTGCTTGACATGAGATTACAATTCAGCATGAGATGTGTCTATGCAGTTTTAAAAGACTCGTATTTCAACACAGTGTGAGATCAATATATGCGCACTCAGCTAAGAGGATTGAGGCCACATGCTGCTACAGCCTCTTGGTGGACTGAAACCTGTTCAATAGTTGAAAAAGCTATGCATTCACAACTCAGTGTGTGTCCCAAAGTTCACTCAAGGCTAGTCAGAAAACCAGGGACTTTGGTTGAATGAGTATCAAGCGGCCTTCACTGGCTCGGAGTTTGGGGTGAGGAAGAGGTAGGAGTTTGAAAGTAGTTGAGGAACAACTCGGTGAGCAACAACCTACACTGCTCTGGGATGCGTGATCGTCTTGCACTAACCCATTCTGTTTTCACTGGGCTTTTTTTGTTTACCGGCAGCAATGAAAGCGGCAGGGTTGAAGACCAGGGGTTCAGGGAGAGATAACAGGGAAGACAAGCTGCGAGCCAACTACAGGACCCAACCAAATCCATCATGCCAGGAATACATGCTGTCTGAACTGAAATGCTGCTAAAGATTTCATTATATTCCGTGGGAAAAGAAGTTTTGTGCAGATTTTTTTTATATGGGACAACTTAGTTAGCATACTTTTTAAGTAGACAATAGACAATAGACAATGTTGAAATGATCAGATGATTAAACAGTGTTTAAAAGTGATGCTTCTGGGGGTTTAGGTTTAGCTTCCTAGCACTAAAGCCTAGATTCTAGGTGTGTAACGATCAGGCGATTTAGGTCAACGCATCAGTTTAAAAGGCAACAACTGAAATGAATCGAGGCAACAATCATAATTCAGTTATTATTGATGATAATTGATTATAAATTGATTACTATCATATAGAATCATCAAAATAGAATTATTGTCTAATGAGTCAAAATTGTAGCAAATTGCCTGAGATTTGCACCCCTTCTATGTTACTTGTTATAGTCATGTGACCTATTACACAACTTATATGACAGCAAGCACTACAACGTGCTTCTAATAAAGGTTAAAACAACCTACAGTGTACACGTATGTAGGTGTATGTAGTATGCATGGACCATTTGGTGCGATGAGCATGCGTACATCACGAAGACTCTGCACAAACGTATGATAATATTTGGCACCAGAAAACTGGCAACCAGCCCAGTGGCAACATTTCTGCTAAAAAGTGACAGTCACATGCAACACTAAACATCCATCAGTGCTGTTCTACACACTTGCCATGTCAATGACATCACTGGCTGCCATAATGATGGTGCTGTCGTTACTTTAACTTTCATTACTGTGACCAATTCAGGTTTTTATTTGGGCCTGTTCTTGTTTTTAAATGTCCGGTAGTAAAATGGTCTATGAGAACATGTGTGTGTGTTTGTGTGTGTGTGTGTGTGTGTGTGTGTGTGTGTGTGTGTGTGTGTGTGTGTGTAGGACTGTGTGTCTAACCATACCTTTAATCTCCACAGTGGATAGGTGGAGTCTGGATCTCTGTTGAAGAACCTGGTAGTTTTCGTTCCTGCACTCAGCAGATACTCTGCCGGCAGCCCCTGTGTTTGAGAAATGTACCGAATCTGGGGGAAAGAAGCAAAAAAACAAGCATTTCAATATGCAAAAGGCTTCTCAAAGCATACACAAAGTGTACTCATCGTCTGACAGAATCTGCGTCAGTAAAGTTCACATGCCACTCTCTTAGCATCAACTTTTACACTGTATCTCCAGCATAACAGCATTATACCTTGAATAAACAGCATCTGAAAGAATGCGATCACCAGCAGGTTTATTCCTTCCCGCAAAGTCTTTTTATAAACAGTCTGAGAGCTGCAATTACACAGAATGGCATTCATACACCTGAAAGGGGTCTAAATGCGAAACGGCAGCCTGCAATATCCACAATAATCATCTCTCTCATGTTCAGCGTCTTCCCCACCAATCAGTGTCTCTTATCCTGAACTCACGTCTGTGCCTGAAACCTTGATCCCACTGTAGGCTTGCTTTTAACCTTGGGAATATAAAATCTCTGTGATTTTTTTTTTCTTCATATGTGGAGGATTACTTGTCTTTTTTTTAATGAGCATCTCTAAACCAAATGATATTTAACCAGTCCTTTCTGTTACATTTAAAATAAGCAGTGGTGCTTAAAGTGAATGTTTACTCAACCTGAGATAGCATGGTTACTCATGGCTAAGCCACCCAAAGTCTAGACAAACATCACACAGCACAGGTATGTCAAAGTACCAAAGTTGCCTCTAAAGGCACAGAAAGGGGATTGTGTGCTAAAGTGGCAGGAGGCAAATCAAAGTGAGCTCCAGAGCTTGTTTATGGCTGTTTTAATATGCTTTGAGCTAGAACATTGGCCCTGGGCCTTTCAAAGGAGCCAATTTTTTTGTGTGTGTTTTAAGAGAAGACCCCACACTAGCACTCAGGAACTGGACTAATTGGCCAGGTTGTGGCATCTGTCCAGCATTACAACGAGGCCTGAGAGAGATGAAAGCCCGAGAGCGTGCACACATACAGACACAAACACGCCGCACTTTAGGAAAGCTGTGAGAACAGCAACATAGCCAGAGGTTTGTTTTGTTTTCTCTCCCTGGAGCACAAACAGTAATTGAGGGATGTATTTTTTTATAGCCATTTGCAGAAAGAGAGAGAGAGAGCGACCTCGCTGCAGGGCCATACTCGACAGCAGATGCCAAACAGGAAATGCCATTTCTCACTCCCTCATAAACATTTCTAATGCATAATGTATTAATGTATTTTCAAATAACAACCTGTGTGTCCAAAAGCTCTACAAAGGAACAGAGGAGCTTGCTGTGTTTCAAAATAGGCTTCAAAAGATGAGTGTAGCATTTGCGCATATCTGAATTTTTAGACAGTGGTTTTAGGAGCGGTTTTAGGCAAGACACTACAAGCAGAGCTGACAATTTTGGATACATTGCATCTACACCATGTCTTCTCTTAAACGGTAGTAATAGAAATATCAAAACTCAACAGAAAATGCTCATTTCATTGTTTTTGTCTACTCAGGACCACCTCATGATCTGAAACGTTGAAGAAGGCTTACGCTCCACCCACATGACACAATCACATCATGTCATATATCCCTGAAAAACTTTCCTGATATCATCAGTTTATTATTATAATATACATTATAATCACTTTACTTCACTTTACTTCATATTTCATGCTTAGTACAGTTCAAAAACATGAAATCACACTGTATTTTTTTAATAGAGTACTTCCCAAAAATATATTTTTTCCCTATATTTAGAGCCAAAATTGAGATTTTACATGTTCATTCTCACCCTGATTAGAAGCGTAACAGAGGAATTTCCAAAAATGTTAATTATTATTGGATTTACATTCAATTTTACACTGGAAATTTCACTCTTGAAAGCATTGACACAGTGAAATACATATTTTAATTCTAACAACATTAAAAGGGTAGAGTTTTGTATAATTATGTAAATGTATGCAATATTTAATTAGCCAAAGCCTTTGGATGAATAAATGCAAATTTTTGGGGAAAAAGAAAAAAGCTATAACACACACACACACACACACACACACACACACACACACACACGCACACACACACACACATATATATATATATTAGCAATCAACTGCCAAGGATTGAATGTGATATATTTTTAAACAAATGAAAAAGTATAATAATAACAATATGAAAAAGTAAGCAAACAGTTATGGCTAAGTGAAAAGCAAATACTCATTCAACCACTCTCAGGCTTTTCGTCTCTACCAACCGTTAAGCACACGTCATCACTCCGCAGGATTAAGGCCTGATAATAGTCTTACTTGATCGTACTCAGACGCGCCAGGGTAAAGTGGCCAGCCCAGGAAGAGCTCAGCGATGACGCAGCCCAGGGACCACATGTCTATAGCCTCACAGAAGGGCAGGCCAAGGATGATCTCTGGAGCTCTGGAACAGACACAAACACACAGCAGCAGAAGGTCAGTAGAGGACACTGAGAGCAGTGAACAGCCAAGCACTTTATCAAGCCTCATTTAATTAGCAACAGTTCACACATTCAAAGCAAAATCATTAGTGGTGAATTTGCTAGGGCATAATACTGTGAGAATGATTTGCTCTGCTGGAATACTATTTAATATATTTTGACAATATTTACCTATTTACATTAGGATTAACATCCCATAATCTACTTTAAGTCACTTAACATACTGTAAGTCTACTGAAATATGAGTTTCCTTAACCTTTCGGCTAAAAAATGTTTGTTTCACTCTGTCTCACTCTGGCTGAAATAAAATTTCCAACACACACACACACATGTGGCATGATGGGAAAACCCAACAGATCACACTAACTTCAGAAAAACATAAATATATTTCCATAAACCATTATTATTTAGTATTTAAACTAAATGCAAATTAAATCAATATATATTTAATGGCATGTGCTTTTAGGCAAGCCATTGGACAGGACAGGAATCTTTAAATACACTCTTCTCCTTTTTACTTTTGGAGGTAACCAGAATTTAACCTGTGTAAACTGTAAGATACAGTGTGATTGAGATATGTGCAAAAAAAAGAGAGAAGCATATTTCAGTTCATGGAAACGTGTATTTTCCATAATTTTATACAGTATAAAATGTCACAATTTCACCATATGAAGAGTTTTCCCAGGCTGCCACATACAGTTAATGGGAATCCATTTGGGTGTCAATTTTTACCTGGATTCTGGGTCACCTAAGAAGTGGCAATTTTAGCTAAATATCAGGAAAAAAACTACTCTAGGTTGATAAATAAAACACACTTTTCACCTGCCGTGGTTCATGTGATATGAATGCATAATGTAGCACTACTGCTAATGCTTGCTCTGTCTGTAGCAGTATAAAAAGACAGGCTCATTAATATCTGAGTGTGATTGAATGCAAAATATTTGAAATAATTGAAATCTGAATATAGAGATTGCTTTTAGGTGTCCATGAGGAGTGGAAAATTTCAGTGCACAGAAACTGTGGAAACAAGACTGAAGACCAGGAGGCCGTATCAGTTTCTGTAGCTGCAACCTGCTAATGTGGAACTGATGCAACGAAACCTAAAACCGCAATCTGTTACCTAGGAAACACAAGACCTTTCACTTAACATGTATATACATAATAATGACAAATGTTGGGAGCAGTTCATTTGCATAGATCTAATGTTTTCATGTAAATCGCATAAGCTGGGAAGCCGGGCAAATGTGATTTGAAAAACCTGTCGGGGTCATGTGTTTCGAACCGAGGTGAATTTTTCCACCCAGCCGTATGTTCTCTCTCCAGGGCACCATGCTTGGAGGAGAGATGGCGCGAGAGTGTGTGAGCCTCTGTGCCACTAGGAACAGCTGGGAATCCATCAATCATTCTTGTCCCTCAGCAGATATACAGCACATAAAGTATACAGGATGAGTGTGCACTTAGGACTACAGTTGAAGTCATCGTAAAGAGGATAGTGGAGGAACATACTGTTCTGAAAGAAGAAGTAAAGGTTTGGACGTGGAGTTCGTCACCCGATCACAGTCGCTCAGCTCCAGCAAAGGACAAACACACAGTCTGGCTGTATGAAATAGTCCAGGGCTTACTGCCACCACATATGCAAAAGTGCGGCCTTCCCTTCCATCTTCTCTCACTTTCACTCGATCGCTTGCCATCGCAATATGCAAAACAGGCCAGCAGCTGCTAATGCCGAGCTTCTGGTGAGTGTGAGCTCACACACACACACACACACACACACACACACACACACACACACACATCTGCACAGCATTATCTCCCTCAGGGCCTTTGCCCAAAATGCAAAAATGATTAGTGACATATTCACTTCTCCACAAGAGGACTGTTTTTCCTTATTCTCCCTCACACATACACACACACACACACACGGGACATGCACTGGAGACTATTATATATATCCTAGAGTTTTTATAATACATTTGCATGGTGCTGCAGTGATTTATAACTTTTCCAATAGCCACAGCTCACGATGGGTGTAATCCATGGCCTTGTGATAACGACTAAAATTGATTCGTTTGCTCAATATTAAAATCACAATTACTTTGGAAACAAAGTCATTTCTTTGCACTTTTATTGTTGTATCTTCAAAGCAGCTGAAAACTGGCTTTTCTTTCACACTGTACATAAGTCTTGAATAAATCTTCTCATGCATAAATCTTTTAATCAGACAAAGACAGTTGTTTAATTGAATGTTAGTGTTGTAAATGCTAAATATGATTTTGCAAAATACACATATCGTGGTCTAGTAATGGTTGTGTCATTTAACATACACGCGCACACACACACACACACACACACACACACACACACACACACACACCTGTTCCTCTACAAACCTCCTTGCACAAGGAAATCATAACGAACTGCTCTACATTTTGCCTGCTACAGCTGTGTTCCTGGTAAAAGCACCATATCCAGACCACACCACAGCTGAAGTGAAACCACATTACTGAACTGTGCTGAACCAAGACAGAACAATGTTGAGGACCTCCATCCAGTCTTTCAGCTGGACTCCCATTGAGTAAAACCACCGTCCACTGTCTCAGTGCTGATACACACACAGTGCTGTAAATGAGCACTGTCTTCTAGCTTCAACAAGGGTAAAATATCCTACCTAAAATATCTTTATATCATAAAGACTATTTTTCCATTTTTTTTCTATTGCGGTTGTCATATTTGAGACTGAATTTCTTCACTGCACAAAACAAACGTAATTAGATGTGAAAGATGTCTAAAATTACTTACTTTACTTCAGAAGAGAATAAATGGTACTTTCACAATGCCGATAAAATAGACTGTGATCCTTATATACGTTTTCCAAAACTGGCAGAAAGCAAATTTTGTGTTTTCCAATCAATCAATCATATGAAAAACCGCAATGCATAAAAGCACCGCAATGCATAAAACCATGCAGGCCAAGATCTTCAGTTCACATGTACACATCAAGCAATATAATTGGGGAAAAACATGATCTTAGTGACTTTGACCATGGCATGGTAGATTGGCATCAGAATGGCTAGTTTGAGTATTTCAGAAAATTCTGATCTCCTGAGATGTTCATGCCCAGCAGTCTCTAGACTTTACACAGAATGGTGTGAAAAACAAAAAACATCCAGTGGCCAGACTGGCTCGAGCTGACAGGAAGGCTACGGTAACTCAAATAACCACTCTTTACAACCGGGGTGAGCAGAGAAACATCTCAGAACTCACAAAACGTTGAACCTTGAAAGGGATGGGCTACAACAGCAGAAGACCACATCAGGTTACACCCCTATCAGCTCAGAACAGGAATCTGAGGCTACAGTGGGCACAAATTCACTGATAATGGACAGCTGAAGATTGTAAAAAAGACCAGGCAACATTTGTCCAATTTTCAACTGTTCAGTTTCAGAAAAAAAAAAAATTCTTAATGAAGCGCAGACACGATATCATGGATGAAGTCAGTCCAACATCCTGTCCTTAAAATGGCAGAAATTATACATTGTGATGTCACATGAAACGCAAGGATATTCAAACACACAGAAAACATAATATAAGCACAGTAATGATTCTTATCATGTGTTATCATGTTATAAATGAATACCTATTTATTACAGGTTTCAAAAAAACAATATAGATTTTTGTTAAAGAAACTCCATCACTACATTTAGTACATCTATCTCCACACACACAATTGCTATTCGGAGCTCTGACATCATGTTCTGGGGGCATGTCAGGATGCATCCATCACTGCTGACCTTCAGTACGGACAGCTACAGACTGCTCATCACTCGCTGCTGTGCCATGTGCACATAAGACACGTGACTTTCCTGCTCATTTCCTCCTGTACGGCCCTCAGAGCCTTTCATCTACAAATGTGACCTCCATTCTTCCATTTCTCCTTTATCGATTTAGATAATACTGAATGTCTTCATGATGTACGTAAAGAGGTCTACAGTATAAATCACAGAGTGCAGGGTGAGATTGGGAGAAATGTCCACACCTAAATGGGTGGAAGTGTAGGGCAGGTTTGCGTCTTCACCTGCAGGTCTACCTGTCTTGCTCCTCTTTCATCACATCCTCTATTACTATACCAGAGTTTGAGAGAGAGATGGAGAGACCGACAGGCAGACTGGCAGACAGACAGACAGACAGACTGACAGAAAGACAGACAGACAGACTGGCAGAAAGACAGACAGACAGACAGACTGGCAGAAAGACAGACAGACAGACAGACAGACTGGCAGAAAGACAGACAGACAGACAGACAGACTGGCAGAAAGACAGACAGACAGACAGACTGGCAGAAAGACAGACAGATAGATAGATAGATAGATAGATAGATAGATAGATAGATAGATAGATAGATAGATGGGGGGGTTACTGAGTAGGTTCTTGTGTCCACCTGCATTTTTCTCTGTCTCTTTCTCTAATTTCTCAGCAGACCGATCTCTCTCTCTCTCGCTCGCTCTCTCTCTCTCTCTCTCTCTCTCTCTCTCTCTCTCTCTCTCTCCCCTGAGATCAGGTTTAATATTTATGGCATCATGGCTGGGCAAGCTAAGGCCAAAAACCGCCTGTGTGCCTTTTTAATAAACAATGTGAGCAAGGTGATGCCCAAGCTATACAGAGAGAGAGAGAGACACACACACAGAGAGAGACAGAGAGTCAGGGAGAGAGAGAGAGAGAGAGAGAGAGAGAGAGAGAGGGACAGACAGAGAGAGAGAGACAGAGAGAGACAGAGAGTCAGGGAGAGAGAAAGGTAAATAGATAGAGGGACAGAAGGACAAAAAGAGCAAAGTTAGAATGACAGACAGATGGTGGAAGAAAAAACGAGGAGAAAAGCAGAGTGAGGGTGATGTGAAAGGGAAGGACGCAGAGACAGCTTAAGTCAGCTTATCCCACAGTAAGAGCTAAGGGCTTGTCCACTGAGTCCTCCTGATGAAAGCTATTTAAATTTCTCTGAGTGCAAGAGACGGGCTGTCTCTGCAAAGCACACCCTGCAAACTTTTGTAAAGGAGCTCGGATATCCTCCCATTGTGGGCACGCTCTTTCATTTCAAGGTCTCGAGAGCATCTTCCTCTGTGTGTGCACCGAACGCAGAGGAAAACGCTGACGATGCTGTCACTTTCTCAGCTCCTTCCCTTCCGTCATTAGCATTCCCAGGACAGTGAGAGAGAGAGATGGCGCGAGAGAGGGAATGATGACCTCTTCACTAAGAGGTTGAGTATACCCTATACAATACTATATACTATATTATTGAATATATATGATGAATCCCTGTGTTAATACATTTCTCTGGAGATGTTAAATGATTTGATGGATTAGAACACAGCCCTGAGTTGTCACACTGTTCCAAATACTGTAAATAATCAAACACAAAAGCCATATGTGTGCACACGCCCACACTCTAACCTTCATCCTCATCTCTCATTGCTTCTTTTGTGTGTCAGTCGGGAAAAGGAGAAGTCAGAGAGGCACAAGGCCATGCTCAGCGCATAGATCACACAGGCGTACATTAGCCCTGCTAACCAAACAAAGAGAGGCAGGCAAGCCGTCTCCACACTGTAATCACCTCTTCCTCTGCTCCTCATTATTCCCCCACACAATCACTCCAGCCTTATCCATAATCCAGCTCATTTCCAACATTACACTACCACCCTGCTGCCCCACACCCCAGAGAGACAGACACAGAGAGAGAGAGAGAGAGAGAGAGAGAGAGAGAGAGAAACAGACAGACAGACAGATAGATAGATAGGTGGGCAGGTGGACAGACAGATAATGAGAGACAGAGAGAGACAGAAAGATGGGGAGAGCATAAGATAGATAGATAGATAGATAGATAGATAGATAGATAGATAGATAGATAGATAGGCAGGCAGGCAGGCAGGCAGGCAGGCCGACAGATAGATAGATAGATAGATAGATAGATAGATAGATAGATAGATAGATAGATAGATAGATGCAGAGACAGAGAGATAGACAGACAGAGAGAGACAAAGGGTACAAGAAACAGATAGATAGATAGATAGATAGATAGATAGATAGATAGATAGATAGATAGATAGATAGACAGATAGGCAGACAGGCAGGCAGGCAGACAGACAGACAGACCGACAGATAGATAGATAGATAGATAGATAGATAGATAGATAGATAGATGCAGAGACAGAGAGATAGACAGACAGACCGACAGATAGACAACTAGATAGAGAGAGAGAGAGAGAAAGAGAGAGAGAAAGAGACACACATAGTGCATGTTTTCCATCATGAGGTGCTTTTGCCTGTTACACAGTGATGCTTATCTTATCTCTTGCTCCAAAGCTGCACTCTGTCCTTCCCTCTGTCTCACCTCGCTCTTCTCCCACATACAAGCATGCAGCACTGAGGCCATGTGTTTTTCTGTTCCACCAGCATTACACACACTACCAGGATTTCCGAGCACAGATGGCTGTCATAACAGATCTGGCTTTAACCAAAGCACAACCATCCTGTGAGCAGGCCGCTGTTCTGAGGCTACATTAATGGCCTTAGAGGTTTATCTGTGAGTGAAGTCTGGAGCTGAGAGGCTGCTGTGCCGACGTCAGACTGGGACACACACACACACACACACACACACACACACACACACACACACACACACACACACACACATACATACACAAACACACACAGAGAGAAAGAGAGAGAGAGAGAGAGAGAGAGAGAGAGAGAGAGAGAGTGCGAGAGAGAAGGAGCAGTGTCCTGGCTGTGTGACCCTCCTCTCTCTTCACTGTGGCGCCCGTCTGCCAGGGTGTCTCCAGGGGGCTTTGTCAGCCATGATCCCCACACACACACACACACACACACACACACACACACACACAGTGTCTCCGTTTTCTCCTGCTCTCTTGCTCCAACACCTTCTCAAGACGTCTTTGCAAATATGTGGGTCGCGTCGAGTGCTCTCTGCTTCAGGAAAGATCCGGAGACATAAAAAACCCTCTGTCACTCCCACTCCCACAGTCTGGACAGGAATGAAGACAGAGTTTAAATTCTCCACCAGCACAGAGTAACATGTAGCTGAGGCAAGAAGCTGTTTAAAGCTGGCCAACAATAGCCAAACCCAACATGTTTCAGTTAATGTTAGTTAGCTCATATTGTGTACCATCAACATTGAATACCCAATGTTAGTTAGCTAACAAGTGGTTAAATTAGCTTGTGGTTAATGTTAGTGAGTTAAGTAATGTCAGCTCAGTTACCTTGTGGTTAATGTTTAGTTAAGTAACATTAACCACTAGCTAACATGTAGTAAGGTAATGTTAGCTAAGTTATCTAGCATGCTGAAGAGGCACCTCATTGCTCCTCACTGCTCCTCACAGCTGTTGTTACATAGGTTGGTTTCAAACTACATTTAAGTTGGCTAATTTAAGATCAGTCTTTCAGCCTGTCTAATGTTTTCTTAGCTAAACAATATGTTAGTTTTATTTGGAAAGATTTTTTACGTTGTTTGTGTAAGGGGCAGCAGCTAGAAACTCCTGCTAGCAGTATTCTCATCCAGCATTTTTTCTAAGGGCTAGGACACACGTCCACATTACAGGCTAACACCAAACAGTCATATGTGTCATAACTGACACATAAAGGAAATAGGAATAGGAAATGGCTCAGCATGGCACATTACAGATTTTTCCCCTTGTTATTATCTGTGTGTAGCGGCAGCAGAATGGACAAGTGGAGAAAATGGAGAGTATATAGTATATAATAACTGTATTACTCAATGCAGTCTGATTTATAGAGCTGCTGCCCAGCGCTGGTATAAAAGCTCATGGCTCAGTTCAGGTCTGGAGGGGGCTTCTGTGTGTGTGTGTGATGCTGTAGATGTGCTAAAGCTGTGGACACCAGAGAGCCATGTGAAAGGCAACACTGATGAGAGCAGCACAGTGCTCTGGGGAAGCATGCTATCGTAACCCCCCACGAATGAGCGATTCAATATCTCCAGCCTTCAGTTCTCTCTGTTTCTGCATCAGAGACTGGGAAAGAAGGCGCTCTCTCTACACCTGATAAATCTATAACACTGTTCACCCCCGGTCACACACATACCTCACTCCCCCTTGCCATCTTAAACAACCTCTCTCGCTTCATCTCTCTTTTTCTCTCTTGCTTATTCAAGTCCTTCCTCCCCCATAGCCCATAGCTCATCTATAGACTTCTAGCTGGTACCTAGCTTCTCTACCACCCCCCAACACACACCCCCAGAACGACCTGTACAGGTTTAATCAGATTGTTTTGTGTGCCATTCAGCCCAAGGCTGCTTCTGTGTTCAAAGGAAGATGGGAGGATTCACAGCAAGGTAAATCTATAAATTGTCACCAAAAATATAAGTGGAGCACACTGTAAGAGCTAGACAGATAGACCCTACAACGTACAAGATGAAGTATAGCACTAACAGTCAAAAAGATAAACAATTTTTATAAACCATGTTTGAGTCGCATGCTTGAGTTATATGTACAGGTGGACCAACATCTGCACTATACATAGTCCATATCCATAAAAACACATTCCCTGTCTGGAATTTCTTTCCTTTTCCAAAAGCACTAACAACTGGCCACCAGCAAGCAAAGGCTCAAAATCGCAGCAGTCTGAGTTCCTGAACCAAGACAAACACAATTAAAGCCTGCTGCTCCCCATGACCGACTCTTAACTGTGCAGAGAATATGCACACAGCACACACGCTCAGCTCCCGAGCATTATCATTCCTCCCTCCCACTGCTCATGCATTGGAAATAATGTGCAGTCCTGCGCGCTTCTCCCGCGCGCTGCCATGAATGGGAACGGACTTCTTCATTAATAATCAGTCAAAATGACAGGTGATTAATTTAGCGCTGCATATGCACCCCGCAGCCGTTCAAAGCTACAGGCGTACTTAATCACCTCTCCAAAACAATGGCTCCACATTTTCCTCTCTGCCCACCAATAGAGGATAATTCTGCTCCTGTTTCTCTCTGCCTCCATTAAGAAAAGAGGGCCACCTTAATCTAGTTCTTGCTGTCCTTCAAGGTGAAAATATGATGAAAAAATATAATAGAAAAAATAATGAAATATGGTGATGGTGCGAAACAAAATATTGATTTGGTTGGTGCTGGAGGTGCTGCAGAGATGTCATCTACAGACTGATGCACTGAGAGAGCGAGATGGAACTGGCAGCTCAGTCAGAACTGACAATAACCTCCAGGGCTCCAGGGCTGGCAAAATAAATTTCACATTTCAAATTTTCACAACATCTACATAATCAAAAGTATAATAGAATATTTAAAGCCCCACATTCCAGTATTAGTTGCTTTAACGTTAGTTCATCAAAGTCTTAAAGGTCTCTTAAACATTTTGACCATATTGTCACTTTATGTAGAACAAAGGCTCTGATTTAATGCATTGCATTTATGAAATACTTTATTTTTTACATGTTTCAAATTATGTATTCATTTTCTAATTAGATTAAAGATGATATTACATGTTGACTTGCACTCAGGCTTTTGCTCTGGCTAAATCACAAACCATATTCTATTGAGCATCATTATATTATACACTATGTAGTGAGCTTATATATCTAATATTCATTTGGGATTCGCTGAATGTTGAAGAGGGATTCAATTCTTTAATAAAATCTAGATTAATGTTGGTAAATGAAAAATAAAGCTTCATGATAAAATTATGATGTTTGTCCCTCATGATTTTGCTCCAATCTTGCAATATGGATGCACAGTGCGGTGCTACTTCCAACGTCCACTCTGTATGTGGCTGTATATGCTCATTAATGTTTCAATAAATATAAATACTAAATCTTTTGAGCAAATATAAATCGGATGCAATTTTGAAAAGAAACAGACAGCCCTAATAGACAGCCGGAGCTGGAGAGAAGGAGCGGTGTGTTAATGAAGTGTAGTAGTGAGTAACTGCAGATACAGGGTCAGATTCAGTGAAGCTACAGATACATTATCATGACTATGTGCAGATGTCAGAGAGAGAGAGAGAGAGAGAGAGAGAGAGAGAGAGAGACAGAGAGAGTGTGTGTGTGTGTGTGAGAGAGAGAGAGAGAGAGAGAGAGAGAGAGAGAGAGAAAAAGAGAGAGAGAGAAAAAGAGAGTGAGCAGTGAAGATGTATTAATGTGTGCACAAACAATGCAACTGCACATCTGCCTAGTAGGGGATAAAGCCAAAATGCACCTGGCCACCTCACCACACAGACACACACACACACACACACACACACACACACACACACACACACACACACACACACAATTAATAATGCAGATAATTAACGCTATTAATGCACCTAAATCTAAACCTATATCAGTAACATACAGCTTTTTTAAGCAGATATGAAAACTGTTAGATATTCCTATCCTTGGGAATATGTTCCCCTCCAAGATATAAAAACATGTCTACCCCCCCCACACACACACACATATATACACACACACACACACACACACACACACACACACACACACACACACACACACACACTCTTATACAAATGCATAATGTTTACAGCAGACATGGTGGTTGGCTGCACAGGTGTCCTGCAGCAGAACATTAGACACACCCACTCTCACACTCAATGATATATGTGTGGCAGATATGCAATATAACTGGCTTTTCCTCTCTTACACACTGCCAAGGATCTGCAAACACCTGGGCAGCACACGTGCACATTTATCAGGCAAACAAGTTCATAAAAAAAGGGCAAAATAATACCTCTTCTACCACCTCTGATAACACTGTAACACCGCCTTATGCACCTAAGGACACACAGACTTATCTGACACTCTTTGGGAACTAAAACCATAAAAACAGTAATAAAGATGTAAGACGTGGATGTGTGTATTCAAATATTCTCAGCTGCGTGATGGGATGCGAGAGGGGAATGCAATAGCTACTCTGAATATGTCTTTATGGCCCGAGGGAAGGGTAAGAGACTGAATGAGCAGGCAATGACAAAGCCCAGCTGGGAAGGTGTCTGACACACAGACGCACACTCACACACACATAGACACACTACAAGTCTGCATTGTTGTAACTGACTTCCTGTAATAGATGTCACATCATCTGGACAGAGAGCAAATGCAACTGTAACTACGTCCACAATTACACACAACGACACATGACATATTTTCTGACATGGCAGGCCTGCAGTATTTAGACAACAACACAATTTCTGTCCTGAAATGAGAAATACACAGACAGTTAATGAATTATTTTTCAGAACACACTCAAGGTCAGTTGTGAGGAAATGAAAGGCATGGACATATTCCAGGAAAAAAAAAAAAAGTCATATGAGCAATAGAGTGATGCGGGAATCTTTGTCATCTCCACGGCTTTGTCAAACAAATGTCAGTGTACAACGAGTCATCAAACAGACAAGCAGAGAACGTGATGACGGAAAAACAAGCGAAGCATATGCACATGCAGCTGTTTCGCCTTTTCACCTTCTCTTTTTCTGTCATCTCATTCACTCATTTTTGGCTCAAGAATCATTCGTTACATGATTCATTCAATCAGTAAGCAATTATGATTATTCTACATACAGTAAGTAAGATAACACATGACTTATGTGTAAACCATGTGAGTGATTTCAGCCCAGAATCAGTATCTATGACATCAGGGCAGAGCAATGAACTGAAACTCTTTGAGGAACTAAAGAGTTCAACCCTAAACAATATGGCTAAGTTTGTGTTCTGCCTTTCTACCACCTTTTCTGAGGAACCGGGACCATTATCTAAAGTAATAGAAGAACAGAACTTTCACCATTTCAGTATATGCTGAGGAAGTTATATTCACTTTGCTGCATGAACATGCTGTTACATTATTGTAGCTGGGTGGCATGGAGGTGGGTAACATTGTCACTTCACAGATCCAGAGTCCTGCGGTTCAATCGTGAGCTCGGGATCCTGATGTGGAGTTTTTATGTGGGTTTCCTCCGGGTTCTCTGGTTTCCTCCCACCTCCCAAAACATGTAAGTATGTGCAATGGCTATGCTAAATTGCCCCTAAGTGTAAATGTGCATATACATGTGCATATGTGATAGATAGACTGGTGCATTTAGCATTCAGGGTGTATTCCCTCACACCAAGTGTTCCAGGAAAGGTTCCAGATCCACCACTATCCTGCCCAGGATAAATCACTTACTGAAGATGAATGAATGAATGAATGAATGTAGCTTTCTCAATCCTCGCAGCAGCTGTCCCATGCACACAAAGCGCTATTTCATGTGTCAGCCTTTTATTCCTTTTACAGTGAGTGCCATGCCATTAAGAATTGTACCAAACACACTCCTGGGACTTTTTTGATCAGTCATTTGTGCCAATACAAATGCATCATGGCAACATGATTCTGATATTAAACAAGCTTTAGTAATTGAAGGTTGTGGAAAATGGCACTTTGGTCATTCTGTTGATTGCAACCAATCAGTAACATTCAGTAGTGCAAAATCCACTCAAATGGTAATTTTTCTTCAGAAAAAAAATGCCTTCTCTGTAACTTCACCCCAAGGACTAAAACCAGGTCTGGATACTCCACTTGAAAATAAACTTCCTGAGTTCCTAAAAATCTTCTAACCTAAAAAGGTTCCTATAATGGAAACATGCTTTATCTCTTGTGCTCACTCCCATCCTCCTGCCGTCTTCCCTCCATAATGGTGGAGGAGCTTCTAAAGAACTGGACAGAATCCTGTCCTTTCCGAGGCACACCCACCTGCTCTCATGCAGAAACACACACTATACATACAAATGACAGAGAATCAGAGAATACTGTGGTGACAGTTCCTGGTGTGAGTTGGTTCTTCGTGAAATGGCCAGTGGGATTTCCAGAAGTGGAGAGACATGCTGTTTCCACACACCAAACCTCCAGACAGGACAGGCCCAGACATCAGTCCAACATTCACACACACACACACGCATGCATTCACACACGAACACACAGAACTACACACTCAGAAATGCCAAGAGAGATAGTAAGAGACAAGCTTGGCATTAAAGGCAAAAATGAAGTTAATGTGGTAAAGAAGAAACTGAAATGAAATTACCTTCA
>CM074950.1:7877215-7882215 GCA_037577455.1 Pangasius macronema | reverse complement strand
TATGAGGAAAGAACATTACCTAGAGAAACCACACACATTTTGCACGTTACAGCATGACATTCCTTCTTCTGCTACCTCACATATAGTTTTGCATTTGTACAGTTGTACATCATAAGCATATATTCCTTCACATGGATAAATCTGTGAATCGAAGGAAAACAAGTAATTACATAAAAGAACGGAATTCCTGTCAAATTATAAATAGAAATGATCTGACAGTTCAGAGTTTATGAGTTATGACACGATGTTGATGTTTCTTAATATGGCGGAACGCACACATGTTCAGAAATCGGACAAAGCTAAGTTTAATTACAGTCTAATTTTAGTCACACAGAGCCTTTTCATAGTAATTTACCAAAAGATCTGAGAGAAATGTTGAAATTCCCAGTGCATTCATCTCATTTTAGCTGTCCTTCTGCCTTTGCATTGTCTGTATCAAAGAATTAAAAGACAGCTACATGCTATCTAGCTAGCTAAATCCTTCGTCGTTAACTAGCATGTGAGCTCAGTGTGCACAGAATGAATGTAACACATTGTAAATGCACCAGAATCAATACAAACTGTTATCTAATGTTATTAGCTATCTGTAGCTAAGCTGCTAAGCTAATACTGCAGTAAATTTATTAGAGGATGATACTAATATTGTATCACAAAATTTTATTTTCTCAGCAGAAAACAATATAATGAAAAATTACAAAAATACAAAGATTTTAATTCAACATTTACATTAAAATGATTCCATAAGGAAACACCTGGGAAAATATAATACAAGTCGATTGTAACGTCTAATCCATTACTTGCACTTCAGCACTGTACCTTTTCCACATTCAGAAAAATCTACCGTGATATTAACACATCATATCAACATATCACTCAGTACAATTATGTTTAATTAATTGAGGAAGCAAAAATTGTGCATAGGGTTTCAATTAACTGTCTTATGCCACGTGTAATCAATCCACACTGATGGGTGCCTATGAGGAGGAACTGTATTGCCACATGAAATTTTAAGCTGTGATGTTCCTGGATAAATCAGCAAACACTTCGTGATCATATCTAGTCACATACAATCAAGAAGCCCAAATGTAAGCCTCTACACTCGGGGTGATGGCGGACACACACATGCAGCACACACCCCACGCTGAAATACCGCGAGCATCCCCCAGAGAGCTCTCCCACATGCCACTTGGAATTAATTCCACAGAGCAGGTCTTTCACTGCTGTGAGGAAGATGGGGAACTCATTACAGCATTCCTTTCCTCTTTCTTTGAAATATAGATCAGGAGCCATAGCACAGAGGGGAGTGATAGACATGGAAAGATTTTAATAAAAAAGGCTTGGTTTAAGCACTTAAGATGGAACTTCAACCACTTGTTTTTCCCCACATACTTCTTTGTGTGTACGTGTGTGTGTGTGTGTGTAGGCAATGACAGTGCTTCCTAAAAATGTCCTAGCTGTAAGAACAGTGTGTGAAGGTGTGGCAGGTGTGGCAGGACAATGTACATGAGGTGAGGGTACGTCGCAATGCAAAGCTGCAATTATAATTGATGTGTAAGAGGAAACATGTGACTAGAGCAGGTGCTGTCCCTGTCTCTTACTTCCTCTCTCTCAGGAGTGTGAACCATAAACAGCATGCACACACACACACACACACACACACACACACACACACACACACACACACACACACACTCACACACACACCTGTTCCGTACAGCACACGGTGAGAACGAGCTAGCAGGCCATGGTTGTTCTTTTGAAGCACAGTACGTTCAGAGCGTGCCCCTACATGTGCACATGCCTTTCCTGGCAAACATTTATTAACCATGTGCAGTGACAGTGTAGGGATTGTCTTAGCAGGAGAGTGGTTAATATCACACCAGAGTCCCTTACACTGTTTATGAAGCTGACAGAAGGAAAAATAGTGGTGGCTTAATGTTTGAGTTGCTGACACCAGAACTCTCTACTGAGACTTCAGCATTGCTGCATTTGTTAATCAAGCAGTTTTTCTTCTTCTTCTTTTTTTTAACTTGTGTGCATACAGAATCTTTGTAAAGGGTCAGGGACACTTTGGGACATCAACACCAAACATGGCAGCCACTGTTGCTAGGCCACTAACTGAGGCGTTTGTTAAATGATGGTTTCAGAGGGGTGTGTGTGCAAGTACAAAGAGCCTGATTCTGCTCCTGATTTGCCGTATGCAAATGACAACAATCCCAGGAAATGCCGCGGCCTCCACGCAAAGTTAATTGCTACGGCAATAACAAAGGCCTGTTTCAAGCAGGAGGCAAATTAAACATTAGTTTAGAATTTTCATAGAGGCTGGTGGGATGCTTTAATTATGCCAAATGAGCATGTCAGCGTTTTAAGCCGGCGCCACACACACACTTCAGTTGAACCACAATTGCAACAGACACAACAGCTTCACACATTGTTGGGGAAAAGCGCTCATGTGGTGGTAAGTATTTGTGTCCGTTTTTTTTTCTCTCCCAAGGCTGAAAAGAGATGATGGAGGGACCCATTGTGGTTATTAACGCATTGACCCCAGTTCTAAAGCTGACCTCAATGCCTCTATTAGCATAAAGGTCACATCAAGCAGGGACTCTTTTTCTACAGAGTGCACAGTGCCATGGAAACTCATAAGCAGGAGGAAAGGAGGGGTGTTTTCCTTTAGCTGTCCTCCCATAGGTTCACTCCTTTAGGTTCAGGCTCCTAAAACCTCTGGATTACTGCCATGTGCCATGTGTAGGAGTGAAAAGGCAAGTAGATATTACATTTTTAAATCATGATAAACTTTCATGGTCACTCTTGTCCCTTGAGTGGAATCATAGGACTGCCTTCTCTTAGGATGACACACACAGCGTCCCTCTAAATTTGTCCAAAAGAGGGAAGAGCTTTCTTTACACTGCTGTTAGAATGGGACAGGCTATAATTCAGGTCCGCAAATGCTGCCCAACAAAAATCATAGAACATACGAGACCTTCTTTCACATAAACCACAGAGACAACAGTGGTGGGCACGAGTAGTCGACTAACGGCATGCTCATCACAGAAGCAGCTAATGTAATTACAACAAATGAACATGCCACCTAATGAAATAATGCAAGGTGATTTTCTTTCAGCTGACATATAAAAAAAACAACAACTACGGCTTATATTTCATTCAAATTCATGGCACGACGCAGTCATTTATGCACTTCCAAGGCCATCAGCAATGATGGCAAGCAGCCTAAACAAAGCCAAGTGTGCCAATACTTTAATCTTAGTGAAAACAGAGGGAATATTCAGTGCAAAATTTGTCAGGGGACGTTATATTAAAAAAAAATACAAGCATACAACAGACTCAGTTACTTTGTTAGGTGATATTTATATAGTTTCTACAATATGAAGGAAACAAAGTCATTTGGGGCTCGACTTAAGTGTATATTCGTATATTTAAATAAAAGAGAAATATTCCTGTGTTTAGATGCCAGTGATTAAAAAAGCATTAATGTAGGTAAATAAAGATAAAAAAAATTTAAACATTAATGTTGATTATAAATTGAACCACTTTGCTTTGTGTTGATGTTATTAATTTAGTGAAAAATAATTGCATGCACAAACTTAAGACTGTTTCGTTCAGATATCAAGTAACTGATTTCTCATTTTTAAGGTAAACTTGGCTACAAAATTACTTAAAATTCTGTTACTAATTTTGACGCGTCCATGATAACAATATGAAGCAGGTTGAAGGTTTATTTTAATGGGTCGTTATCATTTCTATCCAATTCTACAGCTAATTCACAGGGACTTGTATAGTAGATGCTGCACATAATCTAAGCCTAATAATAAACCTATTTAAAAACTTGTTATGTAACAAAGAAAAGCATATAATCACTGAGATGGTGAAGCTTGCTTTAATGTTAATGTCTACCGAACATTTACGGAAGGTTTCCGTCATGGGAAAGTCTTCTTTGCACTTTCCTGTTCCTTGGTAACATGACAAGCTGCATTTTTTGTCTTATTAACGTCAAGAGAGAGAGAAAAAAGCAAGGCTGGTGAGGGAAGGACTCTTTATAGCTGCAATAATATAAGTGATAACAGGAAGTAACTTGTCTTGCGGATGTTCCGCAGCATTAAATGTGACTATAAACAGTTAAACTGTATGACGTGTCATTTAGTAATTAATGACAAATTGTAACCTTTGGCAAATTGCTATGGTATAAATGTAGGATGCGCTGCTACAGGAAAATAATTAACTTTAGGGCTGTAACAGTAACTCTACGTATGGCCACATGACACCACCCAGTCATTGATCATTTTCCTATAATAACATGCCTCCTTGCGTTTTCTTCCTTACATATTGTAGAACCGATCATCACTTCATGCTTATAATGGAACATTTAGACAAAGTATGGCCAATGGAGCCAAAACCTCATACAAACGATATAGGTATGAAGTTACAGGCAACAATGAATAAATCTGATAGTGAATGCAAAAAAATCCAATACCACAGTCATGCCTCATTCGCACACACACATACACACACACACACACACACACAGACTTGCCTTGGAGGCAGGGAGTCCTGTCCACCTGAGCATTGTGGTTAAACACACTGATGTGTGCATGTATGTGTGTATATACAGTACACACACACATACACACACATATATATATACAGTTAGGTTCGGAAGTACTTGGACAATGACAGGTTTTTTGTGCTTTTGCCTTTATACACCACCACAATGGATTTGAAATAAAACAATCAAGATGTGATTGACGTGTAGACTTTCAGCTTCATTTTAAGATGTTCTACAAAAATATGTCATTTACCATTTAGAAATTACAGCCATTTTCAGCAAAGTACTTCCATTTTCAGGGGCTCAAAGGTATTTGGACAACTGACTGACAAGAAGTTAATTGACCAGGTGCGGTCCATTCCCTCTTTACTTCAAGAAAAATTAAGCAGATAAAAGGTCTGGAGTTGATATCAGGAATTGAGTTGGCATTTGGCAGCAG
>CM074950.1:7838108-7872166 GCA_037577455.1 Pangasius macronema | reverse complement strand
GAAGATAGGGATAGGTGGAGAGTGATGATTCACTGTGGCGACCCCTGAAGGGAAAAGCCAAAAGAAGAAGAAGAAGATATACATACATGTCCTACTGAATATTGACACTTTCTTAACCAATGGATTTATCTCTTGTTTAATACATACTTGAGTATCAAATAAATTAAAAGTGTAAACAAACGTAGTTATTCACATATTTAGAGGTTGTTTTGCATGCTATAAAAGCAACTGCAATAACCAAGAAGTAATGCAAGTCAATCAGAGTAAAAGAAGACGTGGAGAGGAAAATATTAAAAGTCTGATCTTAGATGTCTAAAGAGGCAGGCCTTCTTTTGGGGAAAAGAATTAAAACAAGACTCTCACACTAGTTTGTGCACCATCTCAACATCAGTACCAGGCTCCTTAGTATCACAAAGACACAACCTGTAAAAGGACCTTCAGTGGCCTTAAAGCCAGAAGCTGTTGATTAATTTTCTATAACACCGGCTCTGACATGAGTGCAGCCTGCAAGGAAAATCACAAGTTTATATTAGTGCAATCTAATAGTCGTTTTTATAGTAACAGATAATTTACAGGGACTTGTATGGCACACGTTCCACATAATCTAAGAATAATAATACATGTTTTACAAATGCGTTGTTTTTTTAAAAAATGGAAATCAATCTAAAAATCTAAAATTTAAAAAAAAAACATGCAATCATTGATATGGAGATATTTTTGGAAGGAGTCTCCAGTGTCAGGGCATTGTAACAGTTAGAGGTAAAGTTTTCCTTCATGGGAAAGTCTTAACAGGGGCTAACTTGTTGCTCAGACCTTCCACAACATTAAACATAACTATAAACAGATAAAAGTATGACATAAAAGTATGTCATCCTTTTATAAAATTTTCAAAAAATGTAATCATTGGCAATTGCTGTGGTATTGCAAATTGCTGTGGTAAGAATAAATCACTTCGGGACATGCTTCCTCAGACCACCCACTTGTTTTCTCATAACAACATGCTCTGCTGTGTTTTATTCCTTACCTAAAGCAGCTGTGAATATGATGAACGCAGGATTGAGACTGTGTGTGTGTCTAAGGCACATTACTACGCATTACAGTTGAAGCAGATATACAAAAAAAACACAGGCAAAAAAAACCAAAAAAAACATTTCTGATATGCATGCTGACCAAATCAGTTAGCGTAACATCAGCTAGAAGTGCTCAGTCTCAACAAGTGCCATCTGCTTACTGATAGACTTACCAGACATCGGCTAATTAAGGTATGAATGCATGTGTGTAAGTCTTCTTTCATTCCCCATGTTACCCCACTAAAGCTTAATGAGGATAGTATTGCGTGGCGAGAAGCCTGGATGATGATCACACGTGGAGCAATGTTCCTTGGTTATTGATGATCTCAGCTTGTCTAATGGCTAATGTATTCTCTTTGTGGGACAATCACCTTTGCTGGGCTAGATTAGTTAGAGATGTCAGAAATGCTTTTCCATATCTCCAAGCTCAGCAGACTTCAAACTTATTATCTTGGTATCATTAGTATATATGAGAGTAATTTAGTATCTTAACCCATATGCAAATACAGCAGAGACGAGACCTATAATGCATGCAGCAGAGACCTCAATTTAGCCTCAATCCTAGCTCTATACATATACTCTATCCCATCTATTCTCTCTCATAATAGTACGGAGGTCCTTCAGGCTCTGAAGACTCTATTCGCTGGACTGATAACAGCATGCAGCTGCGGTGGATGGTATTTGTCCGCACACTGACCCCAAATGGGGTGCAGAAAACAGCAACAGTATCTGCACACATGCAGCCTTTAAAGGTTGACATGTTCCTTTAAGTTTTCCGATGAAAGGAGCTGGACTTGGTTTAATGAGAAACACTTTTTCCACCAGGCTCAGGCCACCGTAATGGGCCTGTCCACAGATAAGCAGGCATTCCAGGCAAGGCTCATTGCATGCAGCACATTTAAAATGCTAACCGCTTTAATTATTAACAAGGATTCAATGCATGTGTAATTATTTTCCAAACAAACTGTGCCCCCAGCCCAAACTACTGCAATTTGATCTATGGTGATACAATTCAGCACCACAGAGCTTTTAATCATCTTATATTATTTATTAACCTGGGAGGAATAAGACTGGATGGCCACTCGGTTTATGATAATAACAGCAGCATAAAGATCTCGCAAGTGATGTGCTGGTGTCATAAATCTAGGAGAACTGGCTAGAGGGAGACTTGGAAAATCTAGTAGTAAACAAAAAACTACTGGGTGGCATATTAATTTTTAACATTGATGACTGACAGCACTGATTAATGTCACTAGTTTGTGGTCAACTGAAAAGAATAGCAACGGGCAGGGTTAGTAATAGTAAACTGAAGATTAGTAGAGACAAGGGCAGCCCAGGCCAGACTCAAAAGAGACCTCAGAAGGGCCTCAGCTGGCACAACTAGCTGGGTCTGGTGTAAATTAGCCAAACTATTTACCCTTGTACGCACATTAGCAAATTCTTCCAATTGAGAAAACAAATGCATCTGCTTTGTTCGGTGGGGTTCATGGGAAACTGCACGGCTGCCTGAGAGCCAGACATTTGCTATGACCATGGCCGAGAGGAGAGCTGACGAAAGAGGCCAGTTGACTCATTTGCAGTGTCCTACTGCCCATAAAATCTGGCTGCAGGGAGTGACTTCAGAGAACAGCTTCCTGAAGAACCTGGTGCTCCCACGTCAACTTGCACAGTATAAGTGGTGCGGTAGAAATAAAACAGCGCCAAACCAACTTTATTGTTAGCAAAAGGCAAGTTCTAAAGTTTAAGTGCGGTCTGGAGACATTCCATAGTTTACTTAGTCTAGTGGAAATATAAAATGATAAACAGTAAAACAGCAAAAGGCATCTGCTCCCATCAATCTGTCGACTTGAAATCTAACGACAAATTAAAAAGGCAAACCGCAAAGGCATTCAAAAAGCTGTAAAGGGCAAACAAGCTCTTGGTTTGCTCTCCTGGCTGAGCAGGCACAACACAGGGCTGTGAACATAATTACCATGGGGATGAAATGAAACCTTTGCATGAGGTCCACTTAAATAAACCTGCAAAGAAAAGGCGACAGTGAAAGAAAGCACAAGAATTGCTAATACTGTTCTACATAATCAGAATTTATTAAACCATATTTCCAGACTCCATTCTCCTTCTCATTGTTCTCAGAGTAATGACGTGATATCAATGCCTGGCAAAATGACTTAGCAATCAGCTGAGTGTTCATATACTCGACTAACAGGAGTTAATTAGCTACTTGTCTCATGCTCCAATGGTGAAGCGAGTAGCCCACAGCAAAATTAGATGAGCTCTTGGTTATTACATTCCTGTCAATCATCTTCACAAGAGGTTGAGTGTCATCAAACTCAGTCTTGAGAGAAGCAGAAAGAAAACATCTTTTCGTTACCCTATCTGCCTTTGCACCTCATGTATGACACCTCATAGTTCAACAGTTCTTATTTTTCCCCTAAACTGACAAATTGTCACAAAACCGTAACAAAATGAATCAGCGTAATATTGTGTGACTTTAAAGAGATAACTATATGTATTTAATTCAGTAAAAGCAGTAAGTAAAAACTAACCCAGAATCATCCCTTTGAAATACTTATGGGTAATGATTTTGTACAGGTAAACATCACATGTGCTTGCCAAAAGCAGACCCTCATTCTCAGATTCAGATTTGGCTGTGAGTAACAGGATCCCGCCATTCTCGCACTACAGAATAAAAAGACACCTTACGTACGCTTGAGAGAACAGTAACTAGTGGCAACCTCATTCATTAGCGTGCTCTTTAATACCTGCCACAGATCTGCAGTAAATGTCCTGGAACGGCAGTTCATTTATAAACAAAAGATAGCAGGTTCAGACTGGGCACATCGGGGCTTACTGTTATGGGAAGAAGAGAATCAGGTTCTCTGTCAAATTCTAAATCTAGCTATATGCATAAGGGCTTGTTTCAGTTACATGTTATGCCGTTTGGACTGCACGGTGCACCATTAATCTCTGACAAGCATAGATCCTAATCTAGATGTTGAGGGCTATGCAATGTTGTCCATAAGGATTGAGATTTTTTTTAAGTGCTGCAGAGGTTTATGGCCCTCTGGGTGTGAATCATGCCCATTAAGAGGACAAAGAATGCACTTTGTGATGTTTCTTCCTGAGGACATCCCTAGGGCTTGGCCACTGCTGCTCTCTGTCCTTCGGCCAGTGCTTCTCTTATCTCACGCACACACACACACATACACACATACACAAAAACGCACAGAATCCACCAACATATCTTGCTTATCCTCGTATTATGGCAGCACAGTTTACTGCCAACATTAGCATTTTGATTGATGGGAGACAATAAATAGATCCCTGGATAGAAACCCTCTGGTTAGTCATTAGTGCCTTGTTATTCATAAGGCAGCAAGGTCACAAGCAACTGATGCATCTTTGAGCTGAATTTCAGCCAGTGCTAAGGAAAAGTGCAGGACATGCCTTCTCCCCTTCCTATATTAAGGCTCTGACGTCTACAGAGTATTGACTGACATGCTGAGAGGCCATACTGTCTCTTCCTCTGTGACCTCCGGCTGCCATGACTCATACTCCCGAACTAAGCAGGACCCTCTATGTGTGTATCACTGCTGAGAAATGATGACAGCAGGGGGAAGAAGAGACACAGTGACAGAGACAGTGAAACTATAGACATGCTAGAGTAATCAGCTTCCCTCATTCCAACCACAACCATGTAAATGTTGCAACATGGCTGACAGCAGCAATTTCACATAAGCCCCAAACTTTAATCAGAGCATACAGTGCACTTTAAAGCCCCCCTTTTCAATTACAGATAAATAGGGTAGGAAAGCTTAACTGGGACATGGCAATAATCCTCTTTTTTCTGGTCCTGAGGAATGTAACCAGCTTTATATGTTACATCATTAGCTAGTGGACATGGCTGTGAGAAAAGAGGGAGTTCAGCTGATGTAACCTGAACAAGCAGGACTCCACCATGGAGTCTACCATGTAGTGCTAGGAAGCTCAAAAAAGGCCTAGAAAGTAGTGAAAGTGTCTTCTGTGTCAGTTATCATAGTGAAATAGCTTGCAAATATGGCATTAGAAATATGACATGGTATTCATTAACATATTTATTCAATCTTCAGTAACTGCTTTATCCTTGTCAGAGTCATGATGGATCTGGAGTCAATCCCAGGAACACCATGCAGGAGGTGGGAATACACCCTGGATGAGACAACGGTCCACCACACGGCACTATGCACACACATTCGCACCTAGGAGCAATGTAGAGTAGCCAAACCAGCTACCAGCATGTTTTTGGGAGGGGAGAGGAAACGGGAGTACCTGAAAGAAACCCATGCAGACACGGGTAGAACATGTGAAACACCACACCGATAGTAAACTGAGCTCAGGATTGAATCAAGGACCATGAAGCTGTGCGGTGGCAATGCTACCCACTGTACCACCACGATGATACGTCCTCACAAGCTAACTCAAGACATATATAAATAGCTTTGCGTAATTGCTATGTAATATGCCCAGCCTAAAGTTACCAAATCACACAAACACATATGCAGCTTACCATCGTCGTGCAAAGGCTTACTTTGATTATTATTGCTCAGTTTACTTGTGTCAGTATACCCCAGATGAAAAATCTATATTTGAAATGTAGCTACAGCCTCCTGATGTAAGCTCTTAAATCCAATACAGCACAAATGCTCATGTCCAATAGATCAAATTCCATCAGAACAGACAGGCTGAGAACTCGCAGTAAGTAGAGCCTGAAAAGATATGAAGATCAGCTGATTGAGTCTGAGCTGCCAGTGCCAGCAGTCATTTACAGTGAGTGAGGAACAGCAAGAGTAGGAAAGAAATCACTAACTCAGAAGTACTCAGTCTTCCGCAATCACTTTTATAGTTGACAGCACATCTTAAAAGGAAATGTTTGGAAACCAGGAAACAGTTAGAAAGAAGTAAACAGGGGACACCCTGTCATATCAGAGGCCATGGGTAATTGCCCAACGGATTTAAAAGCAAGGGCAGAATAAATAACAAGAAGACGCAGAATGAGTAAAGCATGAATAAACATGCATTTATGTAACAGTTCTTATGAAAAGCTTCTCCTTCCAACAGAAACATTTACTCATCAGAATGTATGAATGAATTGCAAAGGCACTGGCTGTCCACAAACCCCCACCACCCATTTTGCTGATTATATACCATTTATAAATCAATGTAGATTTACAGGACTGAGACAGACTGAAAGAAAATGGAATGCTGGTTTCTTCTCCAGAGAGGCTTTACTTTTTTCTCTCTTGTGGTCTCCTTCTTTGCCAAATCAGCAGGGAGACTTACTGACTATCTGTTTTCAAATCTGATCTGAGATGGGAAATCAGTCATGTATTCTCAAGGAGCTTCAACAGTGGCAGCAATTTATCACAGTATTTGCAGCAGATTCTTCCAAAGACCTAGCCTTTCTGTTGCTCACCCACCTGAGCACTCACAATGTGANGAGAGAGAGAGAGAGAGAGAGAGACCCCGTTTTAGCTGAATAAGACCTCTATTAAACAGACGGTATGTGCCAGAAACAGTGTGATCTTTCCCTGAGGAGGTGAAACCTGTAGGAGGCTGCTCCACGTGGGTCACTGCTGGAGCTGCAGAGCAGTGTGCGAGTGTATGAACATGCATATGTGTATGTAGCTCTTAGAAGAGGCAAAAAAAAGAAGCAAAAGCCCATGGATCTGTGGGAAGGGGTTAACATGGATTACAGTCTGAGTGAGGTCTGATCTCTTTCTCTGATATTATCTCATCTCTTTGAGCTACATATTGACTGACTACATACAACTGCACTTTCTTGGAAAAAAACCGACAGACACACGGCTGGTAAATGCTAACTAATAAAAGTCTGCTCAGTGTCAGATGTATTTTTCCTCTTCATCCCTGCCAAGAAGAAATTAAGGGGATCATCCTTTCTCTGCACTCCCACACAGGACAAGACTCACGGCTGCTGGTAATTACACTTCACAGCCCACTCTTTGCACATAACTGACCTTGTTCACCCACGTCTCGCTATAACGCAACACATGCATGCATGCCCAATATCATGATATACAGAGAGGTCCATAAGTAAGAACATTTTGGCTCTGTACTCTAGCACATTAGATTCGAAATGACATGACTACAAACTTAAAGTACACACTGTCAGCTTTAATTTAAGGGTTTGCACCAGGAGTGTAATCCAGTCTGAAGCAGAGTATATACTGTGTCTAGTCCCCCTTGAACGACCCCACCTGAATGCATCAGTCATCATTGTTTTTAAAGAAAGGACAGTGCAATATATACAGCATCATTATAGAGGATGTGAGTGAATAGCACTATAATCTGCTGCAGGCATAAACGCTGGTGTTTTCTGTTACACAGCAAAGTAAATGTCAAGCTAACCCGCTCTATAATTATCTATCACACTACTAATGTGAAAACCAAAAATTGCATTTAGTTGGTAATTTATTCATTCATTCATCTTGAGTAACCATTATATCCTGATTAGGGTGGCGGCAGATCCGGAGCCTATCACCGGAACACATCCAGGAATACACCCTGTCTGGATGCAGAGCACACACACACACACACAGAGACACACATAGGGAAAATTTGGCTGATCCAACTACAAGGATGTTTTTGGGAGGTGGAAGGAAACCAGAGAACCCAGAGGAAACTCACGTGGTCATGGGGAGAACTCAAAACAAACAGTGCCTGAGCTTAGGAATGAGTTGGAGCTGTGAGGCAGCAAAACTACCCTCTGCACCAGCATGCCATCCTAGTTAGTTAATTTACCTTTTTCAGTATTCACAAAAGGTTCCATTTCAAACCAAACCATTTTTATAAAGTAATTAAGTGATTGTGGCTTTATAAAATCTACATGTCTGGCGGTTAACACATGACCGGATATTCTGAAAAATCCCTGATATCACTTCAAACAGATTTACCCGAGAAACTTGCCCAATCAAATTGTGTGACCATGCTTTATTCTCCCAGGCCTGTTATTGATTTAACAAAGATTTGATACAGCACGAATTTGTGACTATTCTATGGATATATGCATAAACTCATCAATAACTCAATATATCCACGTAGCAGAGTATTTGTAGGATTCTGAGTTTGCACGTTAACAGAACCATACAGAACTGACAATCCTTTTTATGCATACATATCTCCTTTTTAAATGACCAAAAGTAATTAGACTGATGGTTTCTCATTTTTCCATAACCACCTATGTTCCTGTGTCATTAGTTCATGCAAAAGCGAGCACAGATTCAAAATAACAACAAAGAAATCTGCGTCACTGAGCAATTATTTATAGACTGCATTGTATGTCTACAGATGACAAAACTGCACTGCACCCAAACACAACTGCAGAGTAACAGCCAAATATATGCCACTTCTGCAAATATATGATTTTGTTAAGAAAATATTACGAATACATCTATGTGTATCTCTGAAAGATCTCAACTAAATGAGGACAGAACATTTAATTAAATGCTCATCTGCACTGACCCAGTTTTTTTTTTCTTTTTTATAGCTTGTGATTTTCACGCATATATATTCTACAAAACAGGGCTCGTTGCAATGTTAAGTATTTCTACAGGCTTGAAGCAAGTTTAAACATTTTCCAAGCGTTTTTTTTTTTTCACTCACTTCCATGCACATTCCCAAACAAAACATTTGCCATGTTAGGATTCCGACCTCATTAACATTAATTAGTAACACTGGCCCTTGCATCCTCAAAGCAACACCTCAGAAAACAAGACGAACATCTGGCGGTACTCAAACTGACCTCCTCAGGGGTTTTCTTTGCACGGTCATGTAACTTTCACACACTCAGACTATGATCTGACTCAATCAGACCCCAACAATGCAGGCTTCTGTTTTAACAGTCCTGACTCCTGATGAAATCCTCACCTATTCATTAAAACCTAAACACAGCTATATCAAAATGAAAACTAAGAGTAAAGAAATTGTAAGCGTTCAAGCGAGTCATCTGTTTCTAATGTTGGCGTTCTGGTGTGGATTACAGCGAGGCATTACTGAAAAACTCGGTCTGACCCCATATCCTACACCCCCGGGGAGACAATTTGCAATGACGTTAGGGTCAGGTGAAGGAAGGGGCATGTGCCTAAATGGAACAAGCCCAATTTTAAGGCTACTTTTCAATACCCAATTTCTGTAGGCTGTTTAAAAAAAAAAAAAAAATCACACATAGTCAAATATGAAATGCAAGACATTGACAAAAATCTGCATCTGCATCGCATATCCCAGATCTATTAAACGTTACCATGTTTTAGAGAACAAACAGACCATCTTTAATCTTCAAATTAGCAATCCAGGTGACTTGTTTGTTTTAGCATACTAAGCTTAATAAGAAGCTGAATTCACAACGAGCCTGTAAGTATTTTGGTCTCTCACAGTCTACACTCTGAAATTTAACTCTGAAAAAAATAATATAATCAGAAAAGTACAAAAATGACCCCAGTTAACCATCTACAAATAATTTTCTCACTCAAGATCTCAGCCATTAACACATAGTGAAGTGTCTGAAAAAAGAAAATAAATTTAGTAAGAGATGCTGAATCTAAATCATAAGCTGTCTTACCTGTAGTATCTGGACTGGAGGTAAGTTGAGCACACAGCTTTGGACACATGACTGGCAGAGCCAAAGTCGATGACTTTGACTCTGTAGGGTTGCCGAGCAGGGTCCACCAGCATGATGTTCTCAGGCTTCAGGTCAGCATGAATCAGACCCAGACTCTTCAGCTTCATCAGCGCTGTAGCCACCTGCTGCAGGATGGGCCGGATGTACTTGAGGGGCAGCGGGCTGAACTTGTTCTGCTTGAGGAAGTCGTACAGGTTCTGCTCCAACATCTCAAAGACCAGGCACGTGTGGTTCTTGTGCTGGAAGCACTCGTATGCCCGCACAAAGTTGTAGTCATCTGCACTCTCTGTGCTAAGGCGTGCGAGGATGCTGACCTCGATCTGGCCTTGGCGTGCGTATGATGGGTGGTTCTTCAGGATCTTGATGGCCACAATCTCACTGGTACCACGCTTCCAGCACTTCACCACCTGCCCAAAGGTGCCTCGGCCTAAGAACTCCAGCACCTCATATGTGTTGGTCATGGAGCACAGAACCTCATGCTGCAGGAGCTGATAGTCACCCTCGCTGTTGGCGCCACTGGTCTTGGATGTGGCTGTTGTGGAGGCGGTGGCCACAGTGCCCGTTGGGCCGCTCTGGCCATTGTTCTGGAGCATCGGCGCTGCTGGAGGCTGCTGCAACTCCTCCACCACGTGCACGCTGCTTCCGCTGCCGTTGTTGTTGTCTAGCTCCTCACTCTTGCGCTTAAGCCCGCATCGCTGGTACGTATCCAGCAAGCTCACAGTGCTGCGACGTGTCAGGTTGTGCCCACCGCTGCCACTGCCACTACTGCTGCCCGTGCTCCCCAAAAGCTGGCCGGCCACCCCAGACGTGCTACTCGCCGAAGCAACTACAATGTGGCCAGAGCTGGCGGGGAAGAGGAGAGCCTGCTCGTATGGCAGGGAGGAGTTGGAGACCTGGAGCGAGGCAGCGTTGAGGCCCACTGGGGCAGCAGACACGCTCTGCTTGCTGTTCTGACCGTAGACCTTGCTGTGTGTGCCGTACCCTGTCATATCCCAGTTGCAACTTTGCTCCACCTTCAGTTTCTTCACGCTAAAGAAGGCACTTGACTGGAGAGTGTGGGGGGAAAAGACTTGCACTTGCGAGGCCATACCTGAAGAAAAAACAGAAGGGATGGGGGGAGATACCAAGAAGAGTGAATATGAGCCTGGCTTGAACTTTGAGTGTAAGTTTTAAATAATAGCTGTGCATGTCAAGGCAGGCCAGTGTAAGAGTCCTGATGCTAATTTATTGCATAGATCCTTGCTGTTCATATTTCTGTTCATCACTTGCCAATTTCGACTTTAGACACTAATGGTACAAGTGTCTGCTTCAGGGCAGCATCTGGTCAAGAATACCACAAGAGAAGTTTGAATCCAACAAACAGACCACCACAAAGTAAGCAACTGAATGTGCAGTTGCTGTCTGCTAGTTGATGCCTGGAGAAAACTGATGAAGAGATGTAAAATATGTTATTTCTCTATATGGGAGACCAATAGAGGAATGATTTAAATGTGTGCTACTGATATATGTACAGCAAATACCAATTCTATACTGCTCCTATAAGGAATCCTGTAAACATCTTGATGTTCCATCATGTCAGGTCTTATCAAATCCAAGGCCTTAGAAAGTAGCAAGAGTCTAAAGGAATGATTGCAATTTCCTCTGAAAGGACGACCACTCGGCCTGTGCATGCGATGCACTGCACTATTTACTTAAGGGGCAAACACCCGGCTTTTATAGACATATCAAGAAAAACAACCAAGGAACATTTGAACTGTATCTTCACCTCAAATCCTAAAAAAACACACAACAAAAGCAGAACACTGGAGCTCCTGGGAACTCTCGGCTTCAGAATAAGCAGCGCTTCTCCAAGCAAACAACAGCCCAAATATAGCCCTCTCAAACTGCGCTGTTTGTAGCACTAAAATAATGATTACAGCACAAGAAGGATTACACAAAGGAGATACAGCACTGCTCTACTTACAGATTCGCCAATGTGGACCAAATTAGTGATCTGACAAATCAAAGGTACCTCCTGCGGACACTGTGAGTCATGCACACAACTCTCACACACCTGGAGAAACAGCTAACTGACACAGGAGCCTGCAGTACACAGCAGAAGAACACACACACACACACACACACACACACACACACACACACACACACACACACAGCAGGAAGAATTCATATTGCATTAGGCAGCCCTTTTTTCCTCTTTCTGTTTTCTTGTGCCAGCAAGTCTCAATTATGCTAATCTATTACCTGCATGAATTGAATTAATTCACATTTCTGTGAGATGAATATACAAGTGATGCTCTAAAGCCTGCTCCCGCGTCCCATGTAACTATAAACTATTCCGCATCAGTGCTGACTCTGTAGCATAAAGACATGCTGATGAATTAAGCACACGACTGAGTGGTAGATTGCGTGTCCTGATTTTAACACATGCGAACATTACACTTTTATAAAATCGGGTTTTTTTCTCTGATTTGAATGTATCAACACATTAAGCTCTGTCAGAGCACAATTCAGCTATACACAGGATACACAGAACAATATGTTCTCTATATAATGGCTGGCCAGGAAAATAACCACTTTCCCTCTGTGGCTTATGAGAACATAAGGAATCTCACTTGGTTTGAGGAATTCCTGGATGCAAGGACTTTCCCAGGGCAGGAAACAGAGGGAGGATGCTTAGAAGGGTCACTTTGTCATTATTGTGCAGTTCTGAATTGTGCTGATAGCTACACTTTCAAAACCAGCCTCCCATTCGGGCACTCCCTTTCCCCCCCCTGCTTTAATCGCACATCTCTTCTCCTCCTCTGCTTATTCCTGCAGATGAGCGGTGTCAGTTCTGACGGGCACGCCGATACTACAGTCCTCTGCTGCTATCCTAAATGCCTGAGGATATTTCTGTTGCTTTTAAACTTGCACTCTTATGTTGCATGCTTCTGCCTATATATGCACTAAGATCTATGTTAGCATGCTGATGAAGTAAGTAAAGAAGCACCTCTGCTAGAGCTATTAGGAGCATGGCCCTATATTAATCCTATAAACCACTGGGCTAGATGTCACTCATTGGATTATGTTTTTCTCTGACAGGACTACTCTAAAAATAAGTTGGATGCGATGGGTAGTGGTGGACGGCTGTGAGTACATTTCTGTGTGTTAGAAAGCCAGACTGTGAGGCAGTAAGTCCACAAAGACCATAGCCCAGGGGTCATCAACTGGCGGACTGTGTATTCCATGCGGACCTAGCAGATTATTTCAGCGGACCAAACCCAGTTCTTAAAAAATGCTCTTGAAGAGCCAATAATCATATAAAACAGAACTGACTGTAGTTCAATGACTCTACTTTTCTAATCTAAACATGATCCAACACGGTTTCTGCACCAGATCCTCTGTTGCGGCTTATCCAATCACATGCATTTACATATATTATTTAGCTGCAGGCAGCTTGTTTAAAAAAAGTTGAGGATGAAAGCAATGTTTACAGACAACTGGACAGAGAAGTATGCTTTTATTCTGTTCAAAACAGATGTCTCCTCTGTTCAGGGTCCATAGAAGCAGTCAAAAGTGGTAATGTGAAGCACCAAAACAAAACATGAAAACAAAACATAAGCACAAAAGTAAACCATTAAAAGATAACATTCAGTCATGATAGTTGCTCATCCAGACCTTTTTGATTTGATGTAACTGGAGGTTTAAAAATTTTTAGCTAAATACCCCTACTATAGCTGTTTACAGAGAACATCCATGGAGTTTGCACCAGTTGACCAGTCTGGCAATTCAGTCCTCAAGGCATGTCACTCAGATTACGAGTGTTTAAGATAACTAGCCTAGTTTTATTATGCATGGTTCCCCAATATTCATCTACTGCAATTACTGATTGTTTGAAAAAGCTTTGCTAAGCTAAAATCTGTAACTGCTATACACCGTCCACAATGCCAGTCAACAGAAACGAACTAGAGTTCATGTCCTCTTTCGACTCTGGGAGTACACGTTTAAGACTTGCTTGTTACTCAAACACACCCTGTGAAAAATGCTGATAAGTCATTTCAAGTACAAATTGAGAGTTCACATAGCAAGAATCTTATCTCTTAACAGCATGCATCCGCAACAATGCGTTCGGCTCCATTTGACTTCAGTCTCTCAACGGTTAGTTATTCATAAGTGTTTATGGTTTGGACTACGACCACGTGCCCTCTGTTGTTGCTGGGCTCATTTTCACAGCCTGCATTGTATAACACGTTCAAAACACGGCCAGCGAAGTTTAGATAAATTTTTGAACTCTGTGGCAGGTATAAATCTGTTATGGTCCATTGTTTAAGAATACTGGAATGCAGGCATTTATCATACCTGACAAGAAATGCACTATTTTAAGGCCCTGCCTCAGAGCATATTAAAGGACTACTTTCCTGCGCTTTCCTGGTGAAATACTAATGGTCAGTGATTTTGAGTTAGGTTATTTTTCTGTCAAGGATAAGCTAATCTTTTTTGGTGGGCAGAGGATCAAAAAGGCCACGTCTGACAGGAGAAGTAGGAGACAAGACAGGGCTTTATGTGTGCCTGGTCTTTATGAGGCTCCATTATTGGCTCCTGTAACGACCTGAAGATAAACAGACCTATAAAAAGAGCTATGACAAACTATCTGTCATTTAAATCAATCTGGCATTGGTTTTCTAAAAGCACAGCAATCTTCATTACAGCAAGCCTCACTTTACATCCACCCTCTGATTCTTATACTTGAAAACTTCTAAGAAACTTCTAAAATCCCTGGGCAATTTTTCATGCCGCTCTCTGAAGAATATCCAGACAGCTACAAAGCGAGACCTTGATTTTGTCTGATATTCAGAAGCAGGTTATATAAGTGCAACACCTGGTTTCAGATACATCATCTACATTAACCAGTAGTCTGAACTGTGACCATGGAACTTGAAGCTCGTCACACAAACAAGGACAGAGAGAAAAGTCACATTTGGTTGAATGCCTTAAGGAAGATCGGCCAGGGAAGAAAATCGCCGGTTAATAAATTGACCTGGACGTGTCTAGACAAAGCATAATCCCCTGTGGTTCAGAAAGATGGACACCGTACTGCGCTAAGTAAAGCAAAGTCCCTTCATCAAAGAGCTGTCTTTTTCTCTGTGGTCATCTCTTTTCTTCAGAATAACTTTTCTCAGAATAATCTCCTCTGTTTTCTCTTGCTGTTCACTCAACCTCATGAATCTATGAATTTATTAATCTTCAACCACATTAAAGTAAAACCCCAGAGAGAACTCTTTCTTAATGGATTTTTTACAGAAACTATGAAACATTGTTTGTTAACTGGTACACCCATTAAAGTATTTCAACAGACTTAAATATGCACTTGACAAAATACGGTAGTAGAACTGATAGCCATATGGAAAAAAAACCTGGCTGTAGTTCAGTGACTTTAGCCTGCGACAATTTTCTCAACATGAACCATTGCGGCTTCAGTCCCAGCTCCTCTGCTACAGTAACTGACTTTATTTAGCTCAGGAAGGGGAGACTTTTCACAGACTTTCAGAGATCATTACATTTACCTAACTGATACCAAAAAAAGATGCAAAAGCAGAATGTTTAAAGACAAATGGATGAAGAAGTACATGTTCATTTTTTATTCAGACGAGTCCATAAGGCACGAGTCAAATAAGGTAACGAGGCAGCACCAGGAGATAAACCATAACCAAATCAAATGAAATTATTTACAGCCATTAAGTAATCATTAATGGTTAAACATTAAAAGGCAAGTCTTTGTAAGAAATACATTTTATGTACCTGGACTTTCACAGATTTTTGCTGAATACCCCTAAACAGTGTCTTTGACCAGTATTTTCTTAAACAGTGTGCTCTTTAGCCTTCTCTATCCTCAAGGCTCACCTTCGCTCACTTTTATTTACTATTCCACCCACCATTAACTTTAAATCCAGCGCTCTCCTCAACCTTCCTTTCATGCCATCCTGCACATTCGTCACCTCTTCACCACTGAGCCCTTGCCCTTTTGTTCTTGTCTCTCCTCTCGTCTCCTTTTCTGTATCAATGACCCCTCTCACCTCTCTCCTCTCTCCGGCGCCCCACACCACATCCCCTACCCTCCTCCCTTTTCTCATCAAATGAAACACTATAATTCCTGGGAGAACAGAGGCAGGGAATGTCTGCTCTTTGTCTCTACCCATAAGAGTGTACATCTCTCGTCTTTGTGCAGTGAATGGACAGAGATTACACAAAGAAAGATTTAAGAAAGACTTACTAGGCTGCCCTGTTTTAAGTGCTGACCTTTGTCCTTGTCCTTATCCAGTAGGCTGGTATTGACCTCAGAGTTAATCGTATTTAGAGACCACATACCAGCATATTTTAGGCTCTCTGCATCTCTTGCTTTCTCCAAACCCCAACTGCACGAACAAGATCCATGAATTCGTTAAGGCCTTCCCGTAATGATATGTGGCCACTATCTGATTGTGCTATCTGAACTGAAATGAGACGAGCAGGCCAAGCAGCTGTGGCTGAAGAAGCAAAAGCCACTGACATGTGTTCCACTGGCCCCCGAGAAAGGAAAACAAACACGGCACTGTCACACGGAGCAGTGCCCTCAGCGTAGCCTGTTACTCACGGCTTTATCAGTCCTGTGTGTGTGCAAGAGAGAGGGAGGGGCCGTGCATCTGTGCATGCAACTGACTTTCAGACATGGATGAGAGAGAATGTGAGAGAGTGCACGTATGAGGGTCCAGCATGACAAATTTTCCATAACTCAGGAACTTTCCTGGTTCACAAGGGGCAGCTTGAACAATCCTGATGAGCAGTGGCTGACTGAGCTAGAGGTGTGTATGGACTGTTTTGTTTTTTTTTAAATCCCGCTCTGGAAGGAATTCTGAACAATCCTGCCTGCGACCTCAAAAGGTTTGACCAGTCCTGCCTGCTCAGTGCACCGTTTGCCCCTGTCAATGATAGTTCCTGTTGGTTCTATTACTAAAAGTACAAACAAATTAGTCATTTAAACCACCGTGACCATGACCAGGATAAAGCAGTCACTGATAAATGAACGAAAGCTGTAAACGCTCTCATGTTAATGATTGTAGCCTTTCTTTGTCTTGTGAGTTTCATATCTGAATGCCCACTCACACACATGCTAGAAAAAAAAACACCTGCAACTTTCTGTCAGGTCCCTCGTGACCTCAATCCGGCCATTACTACACAACTGCCACCAGGATACCACACTGAGAGAGATCTCTAAGCTATTTTCGACTAATTACATAACTGGTTTAAAATTTCCACTGCTTTAAGTAAACTATAAAATCTTCAGTTTGTATATATATGTGCGTATATTAGAGCTGCCATTTATTACTTGTATTTATAGGAGTAACTTTCTGATATGCCCAGTTTAGAGCTTGGCACTTTTTGAAAGCGTACACCGTTAAGCATCTTTTATATATTAGCTCCAGAAGGAGTTTCTAAAAAAGGAGACAGTCTTAGTTTAGCTCTATTCATGCTGCTAGATTCTCAAAGTAGCATCTATAAATCAACATCTCGAACAAGTTTCTATCAGGTTTCTCTTCCTGAGAACTCGAACATTTGTGTCGCACAGAGATATGATCACATTATAGTACCATGAATTTATTTACAGAAAACTAGTGGCACGATATCATGATATGCAAATATAAAGTCAGGCTTTATACCGGTTTTAGCTGTCTTTATAATGATCCATTGCTTGCAGGATCACACTGTTTTGTTTACTTTTCTTTGTCTTTTTTAACAGACTCCCAGCGAAGGCACTATAAACCAGAGCAACTAAATTTGAAAAGACGTCAAAAGCATCCAATGTTCTGTAATTGGTTTGGTTTAAACTGTTTAAAATGGAGATGGAAATTTTTCTTGTCCCTTCAATGCACCAAAACTTCAATTTGTGTAATTGTATTTATGGGTGGTTACTGTCAACTGTTTATAAGCTATCCCAGGATGTCCTAGAATCTATGTGGGTGTGTGTGGGAGTGTGTGTGTGAGAAAGACAGACAGAGAGAGAGAGAGAGAGAGAGAGAGAGAGAGAAAGCGTGTAGTGAGTTTTGCAGGTTTGTGCTGTGCAGGTTGGCACTTCAAAGAGCAAAAACTGAGCAGCTTGCCAGACTCTAACCACAGAGCCATTGCACCAGAGCCAAGCCAGGGCAGAGATGAAATGAGAATAAGGCAACCTGCGCGTACACACACACACACACACACACACACACACACACACACACAGTGTTAGGTAGAACCACAACAGATGCAAACTTCGCCTTGCAGCTACAAGATGGGCATGATATGGCCCAAGTTTACACTAACTCACGAATTAGACACATTGATTACATTACAATACATTATATTACATTAGCACAGGGCTATGAAGGTACAAGAAAAAGTCTCATGGACTGAGATATAATCATGGTTTGGGCATCTGTGCTAAACAAAAATTTCTCTAAAAACAGTAAATAAATCCATTTCCTTTTTGCCTTAATTTCATTATAGCAGTCTTCTGGTCGAAACAGCATTTCCTGTAAAGCGTAATCTTTACACCAAGCCTGTGCTGGAGAATACCACAAAGATAAACAGACATGGAGAACTGCACCCTTTACAAAAGCTGGTTCTTCATGATACTGATTGTATCAAAAACTAAAGATGCATGCTTGTATGTGTGTGTGTGTGTGGGTGTGTGTGTGTGTGTGTGTGTGTCCATGAGTTCAAAGGTTCATGGAAAAAACAGGAGCTCATGGCTTCTTCACTTTCACCCATGCATAATGTTTCAGAGAGCTTGACTCCCAGGAACAGCAATCCCACAAGCCCAATAAAGCCCCAGATACATACAGACACATACACACACACACACACACACACACACACATGAAGAGATATACCTTGCTGTGATATTTTATTAGACATCCACACATAAAATGTTAAATGTTAAAATGTTAAATAAAATGTCTAAATAAAGCATGCAGGTGGTACTCATACTCCTGTTCTCCTTCAGCCACTAAATGAAAAGGAACCATGCTTGTTGACTGCTATTATGCCATTTATCTGTAATTTAACAACCAATTTTCTTGTGAAGAGTCCCGTAATCAGAAATTTTCCAACTTCACTAGCCAATGGCAATGATCAAAAAACCAAAAAACAACCAATTCTGTGACATATCAATCGTGTCTGTAATACCTCAGTCCAATCTAAAACCAAAGGGCAATGTGATTTGTGGATATACTGACATTTTCTTAGGAGGCAAGAATGGAATTAAAGGCCTAGGCAGAACATACGAGACACACACACTCACACACAAAACAAAGGATTCAAAATCACGTAATCAGCGACTCCATCAGAGCCTGTGTGCAAGGAATTAATTGGTTTGGCAAAAAGCTGATGAATGACTTTGTGCACGGTTTGTAAATTTTTATTCCCTTTATAAAAGGAAAATTGGATAACAAAAGACACTGTGTTTTAGATGAGTACTACATGTTTTTTTCCTTTAATCATCATCAAAAGGAATAAGCAGATGTAAGGCTGTGACCTTTAGGGATACAAGGAAAAAGCTGCACGTCTTGGTAGCCTGTTACGAGCGTCAGTGTAATAAGAAATCTAATCCAGTGCTTCTAGAGGAGCCTCTTCTGAGCATCCTATCCTAGGTGTGTGTGTGTGTGATATAAAACTTCTCAGTATTGTATTTGTGTGCAGCACACACCTCAACACAGGCTGTAGTCATAACCCCCAGTCCAGTACAAGACACACCCTTATTGACAGAACATGTACTGCTTTATAGTTTAGCTGGTAACACATGTGGCTCTGAGGACAATCACACCCAACGACAGACTGACAGGCCTTGTACTAATCCTTGTAATCATAAGCCTGGGAACATGCTGCAGTAGCCAGATGAGACCTGTCAAATAAATACATGTTGCTTCACATTCGTGAACAGACACCATTTGAAAGCAAGTATCACTCCCTACACTAATTTTAGCACCTTGCATATGCACATGGTGTTTTGGTATTACAATGCTAATCAAGGTCATTGCCCTGAATATATACCTGTGTTAATATATATCTGTATAGTGTGACTTATTCAGCACTTGAGCAAACATATTCGGACATGGCATTCTTGAAGCAAACATAGGCTTCTTCTTGCAGCAGAAATAATTTTACAATTGAATTTCCACTTATCAGAGTGTCAAACAAAACGCATAAAAACTATTCATTTCACTTATTAATTATATCCAGATTATAGAATAATATTTACATATATGTGTGGCAGCCTGGAAAAAACTCTTCACATGGTGATATTTTCATATTTTCTATTATATGTAGTTCTGAAGCCTTGGACTCGAAGATTGGAAAAAGACCAAGCAATGTTTTTCCAAACTTCAAGTTTTCAGTGAACCTTATTTATAGCCCATCTGCCTCAAGGATGTGCATTCTGAGATGCTTTTCTGCTCACCATGCATGTAAAGAGCGGTTATTTGAGTTACCGTAGCCTCTCTGTTAGCTCGAACCTGTCTGGCAATTCTCCTCTGACCTCTTGCAAGTCTTTCCACCTGCAGAACTGTCGCTTACGGGATGTTTTCGGCACCATTCTGTGTAAACTCTATTAACTTTTGCATGTGAAATTGCCAGGAGTTCAGCAGTTCCTAACATAATTAAACCAGCCCTTCTAACAACGACAACAACCATGCCATGATCAAAATCACTGAGCTCACATTTTCCCTATTCTGATGTCTGTGAACATTAACTGAAGCTTGAATTAAACTTCAATAAGCATGTGTACGTTTTGGCCAGAATTCAGCCAGACTGTATCACATATTCTTAAAATATACACAACACAAGCAAACTCAATAGGCACTGGGAAGAACAGAAATACAGAGAACAGGCACAGAGGAACACATAGTCAAAAGCAAGTATAAGAACTGCACTATAGTGTACCTTCATTTATTGTTTCAAGATGATTACGGTGATGTATCAGAATCAGCATGAATCAGAAATTCATCACAAATATCTCATTTTTATGTGGGTTAAAACTGCCAGGATGTGGTGGTTTAGAGAGCAAATGCTTTTATACAGTATATCCTGGTTCCAGGGGGTTCATTTATTTTATGGCAGCATTGCAGCAACAGACGAGCAAGAAGAGCCTTCAGTCTGTGGTGGGTCACAAACACTGCTCTACATGGTGTCTTTATGTTTCTCATAAAGGCGTTGCAGACATCAGTTCAAGACCCTCATGGCTGTGTGGTGCTACTGTATGGTGGGTTTTTTTTTGTTATTTTCAGAGGTTTTACTGTTGTACATTGGTTACTAGTTGCCCAGAGACCTATTTATGAAAGTCAGTAATTGGTTTCAAAAATGTAAGTTATTAATGTAAGTTTAGGTTCATTGATAATAAATGGCTGTGGATGAGAACTATTACACTGTTATGTAGGCAGCACAATGCATAACATTATGCAGATATAGGTCAAGAGCTTCACTTAATGCTCACATCAAACATCAGAATGGGAAAAAAATGTGATCTCTGATTTTTGACTGTGTGGGATGGCTGTTGGTGCCAGACAGGTTGGTTTGAGTATTTCATAAACTGCTGCGCTTCTGGGATTTTCACACACAAGTTTACACACAATGGTGTGAAAAACAACAAAACATTCAGTGAGCAGCAGGTGGAAATGCCTTGTTGATAAGAGAGGTCAGAGGAGAATGGCTAAACTGATTCGAGATGACCGGAAGGCTATGGTAACTCAAACAACCACTCTATACAACCGTGGTGAGCAGAAAAGCATCTCAGAATGCACAACATGTTGACCTTTAAGGCAAATGGCCTATAACAGCAGAAAGGCACATTATGTTCAAACTCCTGTCAACTACGAACAGGAATCTGAAGCTACAGTGGCACAGGTTCATCTAAACTAGATAGGTGAATAGTTTCAAAAAATAGCCTCTTCTTTTCTTTCTTTTCCAACTGTCCAGTTTCGATGAGCCTGTGTCGATTTTCTGCCAAAATTTCATAATCATGAAAGCGAAGAAGTTTGGATGCAAGGATGCAAGTGGACACTTCAACGTAATTATTTGCAGCTGATGACATAAAATTGTAATTTAGGACTCTACTGCAGATTTCAGAAATGAAGAACTTTCTTTCCTTTTGCCACTGACTTCTGCAATCTGTCACCAATCAATCTGTCGGGTGCTTAACGGGTGCTGACTACCCTATACTAACCTTAGAAAAGCAAATCTCTAAAAATCTGGTGCTGTGGATCTTAAGTGTGAATCTATTCAGTGTGAAAGTTCAGTGGTTTTTAAAGCCAACTGACCTGCACTGCTCACTCACTTCACACAGTGACCATATTTCTTAACATTAGGGAATAGAAATACATTCTTGCCCTGCTTTTTCAAAGTGCCGTCTGACTGAACATCTTTACATATAAGCGCAATACACCTTGTCTACTCACAAACACACACACACACACACATACACACACTGTAAAATTGGTCACACAGCATCCGGAAAGTCTGAAGTGCTGCAAAACCTGTCGGATTCGATCTGTCACAGAGTCGAGCCGAGCCAATTACAAAGCATACAGCACTCTGGTTCTAAAAACATGTTTACTTTTGAATGTTGACTAAAATCAGCAGTGTTGAGGACACAGAGGTGAAGCTGACACACACACAAAAACACACACGGTCAATATGTATACTAGTGATTAAGGTACTCAGGGCACCCACTCTCACCCTGACACGAACATTTTAGCGTTTTGTGTATTACCTGTGCTCACTTTTAATCTGTTGTAAACACAGAAATCAAACAAAGCCTAGCGCACAATCAACCACGCATGGTGTTTGCCACCAGACCGTGAAACTGCCCCTCACACAGCACACATTCTCACACCCATAAAGAGCATGAACCTCAAAACTGCGCCTTGAAAAGTGCAACCTTTTCTCACTTCTCTGTTGCAACGCAATCGTATCTTCAAACTGCATATGTATGTGACTTGTACATGTGTTTGTGACATTTGTCTAAAAATAATCCAGGATGTGAACACAACCTCACTCTCATCATCCTCCCTCAGTTCTACTCCTCACACGGTGTCTGTGCGAGCACTAGACACTCCCTGGACACACCAGCAAGTCTCTGTCACACACTCGTAACATGTGAATCTCACTTCCACCAGTCTGAAGCCACAGAGAGTTCAAATTTACATTATTAATGGCAGCTGTCTGGGGTTTTAAGCTTTGCTTCTGATGTTGAAGCAGCAGTGTGTCAGAAGATGGGGGTAGAACGGTATAAATAATCATATTTCACTTTTAAGTATTATTTTGGGCTTCCTGAATTAATTAAATTTAATTGACTGCAATGCTAGTGAGCCTAGTATTTACTCCTGCTGTTATAGAAAACGACGGGGTGGTGTGATACAACAGTTACTGTTACCTAAGTTCATTATTTTCCAATCATACATGTTTTATTCCTCTGACAGCACAACACAGCACAACTACACATCTGTTTCTAGTTGCATCTATTGTTGTGGAACATCCACACAACAGGTTCATTCCTAGTATCACTTACAATACAGCAGCTCTAATCCAATCATTCCCTCACCATTCTCTTCCTTTTTTCTCTCAAAGTTAATACAAAAAAAAAGTCCTAACTCTTACAAAGACTGGAGTCTCCGTCTATAAATGTTAAATAAACATTTCCTTAGCGTCGGATTATATGGAGCGTTCCAGTGAATCAACTTTTACTATAGGAACAATAACATTACAGCCAACATGACTGGAAAAAAAATTAATCAACACACACCAATCACCACTGACCAATCACAATTCAACAGTGCTGTGGTGTAAATAATTAACTGTAATACAAGTGAACTTAGCTAAAGTTAGATAACTGGCCTGTGTTAGATATGGATTTGTATTGACTTCATGTATTAAATCATCAGCATACAGTGATGTCTTACTTATTTATTTCTTTGGTTAAAGAAGGTACCGTTCCAATGCTATCAATCTTGGGGTGTATTCTGTTGTATTTGTAGCTGTTGTATCTGGATCCTGGCTGAAACCTGATTTGTATACTTATCTACTTATGATTTTATTTAAGCTTTTAAAAGATCCAGACTAATGCATAGTCTATCCAGACTACTATAGTCTATTTTTGATTCAGATTTAAAGATCTGAAGCAACACAGGGCTTTAAGGTGTTGAGGTCTATAATGTGAAAGAAAAGCTTTCACTTAGAGTTGATTAAATATAATAAACATAAATAACATGCATTAATACTCTTGTGTCAGTATGTTTTCTTTCAATATTGTGCAGCATGATCATGATTAGCATTTCAGCTATTATCCTGCAGCCCTATTCCACAGTCATGCAGATCCATTTATTAAGATATCACTGTATCATGCTGCTTTCTATAAACAGCAAAGAAAAATTAACCCAACCACTTTTTATGTGGGTGATGATTTTGCGCGATTTTATCAACATCGCCACTTGCAACAAAAGAGCCAGGCTTTCTCTCTTTGATTTCTCACACTTTGCGTATCATATCAGCACACAGGAAGAAGAGTGCAGGTGACAAATAAACTTCAGTCACACTAAACTCAACCTTCACCCTCTGGCTCCCACGCTCTCTCTGGCTCTCGCTCCTGAAGTTTGCAAGGCAAAGACAACATTCCCTGGGACAGCAAAGGCCATGCTTTTGTAACAAAAGGTCAGCACATGCCCTTTTTCCAAGGCAGCTACTCAGAGAGAGAGAGAGAGAGAGAGAGAGAAAGAGAGAGGGAGAGAGACAGAGGGAGAGAAGCACACAGAGAAGGTTGTTGGCTGGGCTTGAGTGTGCCTACAGCTGCCATGGCACATCAACGCAGACGGAGGAGAAAACCCTGTGTATCACTTAACTGCAGTGAGAGAGGAGATGGGTCAGGGCCTCCCATTCACCACAAGCACCACAAGGACAGGTTTTTTCTTCATAAAGTGCATTTTTCATACTCATGGTCAAAAAAATTACATAAATAGAAGGAATAAAACATGCATTTACAATTCACCTTGACACTTTCACTTAGTAAGCTTGAAGGCTCATGTCAAATGGTATAAAAACAAGTAAATACTGAAAAACACTGTATGAATGCATGAAGACACTGGTCATATTTCAGCGACTATTCTTTAAAAAACAAACCACAGAACCATACTGCACATCATCTGTTGCAGCTTATCCAATCACATACACTTATTTAAATCAATTACCTGAAGAGAATTATCGATAAAGGATCATTTTTGTTTTTTAAAATGCTGATGATGAAAACATCATGTTTAAAGATGAATGGCCAGAGAAATATGCCTATATGTTCAGCTTCAAGTTCAAAACCGACGTGTCTCATCTGTTCAGAGTCTGTGTGCTTGTAAAAAAAAAAGGTAAAAAAAAAAAAAGGTAATGTGAAGCACCAGCGTGAAACAAAACATAACTTCAAATTGATGAGTCTTATCTGTAGCCATAAAGTAATCCTTAATGGTTAAGCAGTACAAAAGTAACTGCTGTCACCAATCAGTCAGGTTAGCTGCTTATTTTGTGTAACTGGACCTTCACATATTTTAGTTTTAGTTCAATACCCCTGCAGCAGAACACACACCTTGAGTCGTGCATGAAGAGAAAAAGTAGCGCTCCTCTCACTCCTTTCTGTCTCTTAGTCATGCCTGCTAAATGATGGATCAGATCTGTGTGTGGCCGCAGAAAGTACGCCAGAGGCATCGGAGCAGAGAGTGAAGCTTGCCCTACTGCATACAGGCATATTTTCCCAAAACTATCATTCATTACAATACTGAATGCACTTTGGTATTTTCTAGCGCACTATTTCTGAACTGCAAACTTGAATATGGTTTAGGTTCATCTGCCTTAAATTCAAAGGCTGAATACTGAGAATATAAACTGATGAGATCTTTGTGTGTGTGAGTGAGCGGGAGCTGAGCAGTGATTATTGAGGTGTTTGCTCTTCATGCATGTCCAATCCTTTGAGTACTCCAGTCAATTGAAACTCTCTTTCTCTCTCTCTGTCTCGCTCTCTCTCTCTCACACCCTTTCCTCCTGGCACACAAGAGAAACGGGGCAGACCGTTCGCTCTGCTCAGCTCCATCCGTCTGGGACTTTGAAGTCCTTTGGTTATCGGCCAAGCGTGTCACGTGCACTGCAACCATCAGTGAAGAGGCTGCACTTACAAAAATCTGGCTGATGGAGAGGAAAGAAACCCCTACAGTCAGTGTGTGTGTGTGTGTGTGTGTGTGTGTGTGTGTGTGTGTGGACCTTCAGCAGTCTGGTACTCTCTCACATACACATAAGAAGCCTGTTAAAAAACACACAGAAAGGTACTGACACCAGTTTTATTTGGTTTAAAACGTGTGATGAATGTGATAAATCAGATAGATCACTTGTGTAAGAAGTTGCTGTAGGAGAAGTATCATAAGTATTATAGTATGTAGTAGGTTCTATCTGGATCTAGGAAATCTTTAAAGTACTGAAATTTACATTTCCAGCTCCACAAGACCCACACATCAAGCTTACTTCAAATCTACATTATGGAAATTCTGAGTCAAAGACAGACAGAACCATATTATTCTGAATGATATTCAAATACTGTTCAAGCTCTGTCTGGTCGTCTTGATAGCCTGGCAGATAGAACATTATAAAACCAAATGGAGATAGAATTATTTTTTTAATATTACACCAAAAACTAACTACATATTCAACAGAAATGCCAGATTGGACCTTACAATACTAAAGTCACGAAGAACCATGAGAACTTTGTATGACTCCACTCGACTCAGTAACTGATTAGAGGTTCAAATATATTTATTTGTTTCAAATTTTCTTTATTATTGTTAAATAATTTATTTGGTAGATATTAAATAAAAACATGATTAACTGGCAGTTTGGTAACAAACCTAAATATCATGAATGTAAAAATATATCCATGTATCATGAGATATTTTTGCCATATAGTCCACTCCAGCTCTAAATTCTCCTTGACTTATGTATACAGTTTTAATTAGTACAAAGGAAACACATGTTAAAACACCATGACGAAACCAAGCCAAACATTTCCATAAATCGTAAGTAGATCTGAATTATCCGTAAATGCATATTACAGTAAACATACAATGATCATATTTTCCATTTCAGCCGCTTGCAGATTTCCCACTCACATCTATAACCATATAGTTTATATATATTTTATATACTTTCCCCAAAACACTCCCACTCATATGGGTATCAACAGCATAGTATGAAACTAACTCTGTCTCTCTCTCTCTCTCTCTCTCTCTCTCTCTCTCTGTTTGAGCATGCTGTATTTTAAAGGCTGTCTTCTGTCTTTTCTTTTCCCCTAGGGCTTTTGCTGCACTTTCAGTTTTACATCCATCTTTCAGTACAGTATACAGTAGGTGAAGCTTAAGGATGTTTCAGTGCAGCACATGCATGAGACTAATCTGCCACGTCTTGTCCAGATATTAAATTATGTCCCAATAAAGCAGTGCGGCTGTTCTGCCAGGCCTGGCCATGCTGAAAGCCCTAAGCCAGGGGATATTGTGCAAAACAATAGGATTTAGGGCATGATGATGTGCCTGAAACAAGCTGGCATGGTATGGGGAAAGAGGGGAGGATCTGCTGAAAGAGCAACAAAAGCACTGTGAGCCATCCTGGCCTGCCATTTCCATCCCATCACACACACACACACACACACACACACACACACACACACACACACACACACACACACACCATCCCTGGGCTCAAAATCTGCACATCAAGCTGTCTGTAAATAAATGGGCCAAATCTTTGCTGACCAGCTATAATCAGCGCTCATAAACAGGTCAATGTTTGAAGAGCAGGAACACAGCAGACTCCTAAGTTTAAACTTGTAATATTTATAACAGCAGCTAAAAATAACAGCTTGATATTTCTCTAAGAAAAAATCTTTGCATTTTTACTACCATTAACAGCAGCCCTTTTGTATGAAGCAGGAATTGTGTGTTGCTGTTTACATTTCGTCAGTCAGTGGCTGGTGATATGAGTCGTCGTGGCAGTAACTATAGGTGTGAAGGCAGAATGAATGGCGCCCTTCACGAAGGAGTAATTGCCATGTGATTATAGCCCAACAAATCCGGCTGCTGCAAAGCCCCCTTTCATTTCCCCTGGCTGGCGGAACAATGCGGTGCAGAGAGACCCCGGCATGAACCCATCTTCTCATATCTGATCAAAGGGAACATGCCAGTATGGACCCTGGAAAAAAACAAAAAGCACAGCCACCAGACCAGGAGGACTTGAGCTAAGAAAAGGGCTATTTGTAATCACCTTAAAAGATCACTTTCATGCATGCTTTCTCTTTCTTCACTTCCTTTTGCTGCATACTCTTTTTTTTTTCCTCTACCACATCAGGTAGCACTGTATGGCTAAGCAGAAAGCATTCAATTAAAGACACAGGGCATTCATGATCACACACAGAAAAGCTGTGTGCGCTGCCCTGCCTGCAAATGCTGCATCATGGGAATTGGCCTTCACCTCGAAAACAAACAGTAGCCTGGCTCGAGGTTGGCTTGATCCTTTTGTCTTTCTGGATGACTGCAGAGCACTGCTGAACTCACAAACCAGCAGCCTACAAAGCACATGAGGTGGATATCAAGATGTGCAACTCAAAACCAGATCAAACATTCATCAGACGATCTGAAGATGAACCGATTCAACCAATCTTCTGCTGCAAATAATCGGTTTCTGTTCACTGATAAGAGCAAAAGTTCAGAACTGGAGATGGGACACGATTTCTGCAGTGTACAGCTGAGTGTTTGGTTAGAAATATATACTCAGGGGTGGACAAACAATAGCCCGGACATGAAATTTGCTTGTGCTATAAGCGCCTGGGCTATTGTTTGTTTTATTCACAGCTGCAAGCTATAAGTAAGTTCAACAACATTGCACTCTACACAAAATAGTTTGACAGCTAAGAAGCTAGCCATAATCATATTTTGACCAATGACTTGCCGAAAATATGATATGAGGATTATAATCAGAAACTCATTCTTTACTCATAGTCTGTATTAATTCTATATTAAACTAGCTTACCACACTTGATTACATTACATTACATTAGCTACCAGTTTTTAGCCTAGTCAGTTTCCAACCAAAACATGGGACTGGNGCTAGCTAATCATTCTAAGATTTGTCCACCTCTGCTATTATGTAAAGTATGTATACATAATGCAGCATCTACTAGGACATTCATATTCATGCATATTCTAAGGCAAAGGTGCAGGTTGAATCTTTCCCCCTGGGGCTCGTGGTGTGTGTCAGTAGGACACAACCCCCATCTGTGTAACCCGACAGCACCAGAGCACACCTGTGAGCCATTTCCCTTCAAACATCTGAAGGCTCAGATATCCTTCAGCCTTCAAAGAGCCATAAGTGAGACGTCGACAGCCTAATCACACTCAACTATGGCCAGAGTGTCCATTTACAAGAGCTAAAGAAATGCCCATAGGAACTCTGCAACTCTGAAAGATGACTTGCTGCAGTGTATTTAGTTTTAGAACAGGGATGTGGACAGTCATGTTAGTTTGGTTATGAGGAACTGTCTGCAGTGTTTTCACAGTCTTAATGTTTCCTTGTAATACATGACTACAATATAAATGTGTGGTCATGACCTTGAAATGTGGGGATTTTCCTGTGCCCACAAATGGAAGACTTTAAACGGTAAGCATTAGCTCATGTCAGCTGTGGAGCCTGAAACAGCTTTTTAAAATCTGTACAGCAAAAAAAAAAATCCCAGAGTAGAATGAACACGAATGATGATAAATTAGCTCACAGTGCTCAGCTGGACTCATATCAACACAATCATATCTTTGTGTTAATTCAAATGACCACTGGGGATTTCTGTGTGAAACAAAGAAACAAACAATGCAGCTGTAATATTCCACGCATGACCAGTGAAGTCAGTGCAAACTGTAAATCACAGCATTGTAGAAGATTGAACCCACAAAATTCTCTGCCCCATACAGCCCTGTCTGGTTGACCTAGTTGTATGCTATGTATTACCTTTTCTATAGCTTAAGACAAGTCATCCTGTTCCTCTCCACAGGCATTTATCAACATGTCAGTATGGGTTATGAGGCCAGGCTCCTGGGCTCCTGTGGACCCAGATTACTCTTCTGTCTGGACACTGAGAGCTAGGATCTGAACCAACACGAAAAGCTCACGCTCAAGGAAACAACACTACTGACTAGTGCGGCAAACACTTTGACTGATGGCTTTGAGACCAAAGCAATTAAGCAACAGCTGTCTTAAAATAACAAGAAAGTGTGAAGCACAATAAATAAGGCACAAATGAGCAGAGATGCTTAAAAAAAAGCAGGCTGACATAACAAAAGAACAAAGAACCTCTCCTAATCAAAATTACAATCAAAGAACCTCTTGTTTCCCTTTAAATTGTGCAGCAAAACATTCACACATGAACGCCACAAATTCTAGCAATTACACTACTTTTTACGCAGCAATTAAGGTTCCAACTAAGCGTATTCTTGGCAGAAATCTAAAGCAGCTCTTTTTTTAATGATCTTTATAAGTCAGATTCCCACTTCAGATAAGCTTCATTAAGCAAAGTGTTTCAGGTGTAACACATCTGAACCTCCATTTAAGAAACCCAGTGACCAGAGTTTTGTGCCAAACTCAACAGATGTGATGGATGTTGAATAGTGTTTTAAATCACATTCCCTATTTATCAATATCAACCACAATATCAAACATTCAGAATATATATTCAAAACCTCATTCATTCATTCATCTTCAGTAACCGCTTTATGCAGTGGATTTCAGGAACACTGGACGAAAGGCAGGAATATACTATGAATGGAACACCAGTCCATTGCAACACCAGTCCATCGCGCATGTTCCCCTGATCTAAATCCCCTTGAGAATGTTTGGGGATGGATGGCAAGGGAAGTTTACAAAAACGCACGTCAGTTCCAGACTGTGGATGCCCTTCCCGGTCTTAAGATTTTGTTCAGGAGTGTATAGATGGATAGATGGATAGATGAATAGATAGATAGATAGATAGATAGATAGATAGATAGATAGATAGATAGATAGATAGATAGAGTATTAGGCACTGTAAAGAAATGCTGTAAAGCAAAGATGCCTTCAAAATAATGCAGTAAACAGCATTAAACTAAACTAAAATGTCATTATTTAGCGCCACAACCATTTAAAACGAATCAGTATTTTCAGGTACATTTTGTGAAGTTTTATAAGGAAATTGGCTGGAATGAAAAAATTCGTAGAATGTCTTAGACGGTGTCAAGAAGACCTCTGGAACTGCCAACGTGAACGAAAACAAAACGTCGAGATCCCTGACAGCCAGCATTCTTCTTTTTTTTTTTTTTGTCTGAAACGTTTTCCATTACATAATACTGCACGTTACCTTCTTTACTGACATACAAACGTTTTTCTTTAACATTTCATTTTTGTTGGAAATGTTATAATAATGTTTGGAAATCTGAAATGTGATTTTTTTTTAGCAAACCCATTAATGCACAAGTGACAAAATAAAAATCGAAGACAAAATGAATATTTAAAAAGTAGTGCACATACTGGTTGACTGGGTTATACTGTTATTTTTTTTTTTACATTGTTTCTTTTAACCATTTAACCATTAAAGTCTAGTGGAGACCTTCATTCCTCTCTCTTGAAACTACATCCCTTTCCTATTCCTACTTCACTGTAGCTCTTTTAAATAATTCATTACTGAATAAAAATCTTCTAAGATGGATAACAGTATAATAACTATACTGTTATTACATTTTACACTTTCTTTGAAATGTCATGTTTGAGTTATGTTAAAATATTTTCTCAGATTTGTGGTTTGAAATAAGCTCCAACGTTCACTTGCAAGATATTTAGCCTGCATTTACAATATTCAGAGACAGAGTTCAAGCTTTAGAAGTATTTATGTAGTGTAAACACAGCTGAGCCAGACTAAAACAGACTATGGCAAATATTTGACTGCAAATAGGCTGCGTAATGACATGTAAAACATTATTAGTGTAATTACTTTTTACAATAGTTTGTATTCAAATCTACGATTTATATACTATAACACTACTACTAATAACAGTACTCATTTTATTATTATTATTATTATTATTATTATTATTATTATTATTATTATTATGTGTATATACTGTACACAATGTGGAATTTTTGTCCACTAAATACTAAGAACTGACTAATCTAAATACTAATCGACTTTTCTGCTCTGTCTTTTGCTTCATAAAAATAAATATTTTCAGTTATCCACTGCAATACCTGCAGCTAACTTCTCTTTAACTGCTTCTGTAAAAATAGCTCTACTTGATCCTACAGATCGAGGTGACATGGTGTGTAAACTGGCTCCTGCTGTAACTACTGTAAACATGTGGCACGTTCACAGACGGGTGTGATGAGGGTCAGAAGGTGAGGGGCGCCATGACCTGCATATTGTCTCCAAACTCGAAGCAGTGAATCTAATCTAATCCATCAGACCACTGCGTCAGACTTTTAACACCCAACACACTGGCATCCTACAATGCAGCTATGGTTTAACCATGTCTCACTGATGTGTGAGGGAGTCAGTATCCCCAAATCAACACGTCTTGTCCATGTCCAGTTTCTAGAAATGAAATTTAATGACAGTGAGTGTAAAATTAACATCACTGTTAACAGTGCTACTTACTCATATGGTAGCAATTAACTGAAGGAATCAATTTAAGGAAGCTAAAGGCAAAGGAAACTTGTCCTCACACTCATGAAACTTTTGAACCAAATAGAAAGAATGTGATCATGTGAAGCATCTTGTACTGGTTCACCTCCTACAGCTTCAGAAGCACTTGGCTTACACAGATGATGAAGAACTATAGCCAACAAACGTGGTTCTTTACCAGATTTTTTTCCAACCTGCATATCTGTCTATACAAGAAAGATATTTAGATAGACAGACACATACTTCTATTTACTAAACGAAATTTGTAGAAGTCTACACCCCTGTCCGTTCACCCCCTACAGCACACCACACAGCTTATACTGGACTTTTGTCTAAAACATTCCTGGAGAATAAAACTTAGAGACGCATCAGTGCCGTAGTGAGGATCATACCGAGTATCTGGGCTGATGCTTGCCTGAAACACTGGATGGCTATCAAATTGGCTTTGACATATTTTGCAATCTGAGCCACTGAGCGATTTTATGAGGTGAAGAGGTGTGGTGGTGACTGACACAATAAAGATCATACACATGAATATAGGGCATTAATTATCTCAGTGCCATTTCCATTGTACCTGTAATATTTCACATAACTTAGCAACAGTAGCTCAAGGAGACTCGGCTCAGTTACAGTGATTAGCGTCAGATATCAGCTAATACTCAGAGCTTTCATATTAGTATTTTACTGAAAATGGGATGAAAACATGCCTGAGAATTCAATTCAATTTTGCTATCTATCTATCTATCTATCTATCTATCTATCTATCTATCTATCTGTCTGTCTGTCTGTCTGTCTGTCTGTTTGTCTGTCAGCTTTAAATATCTGGTGTCTATAAGACTGCTTCACTGTGTACAGCTAAAGAACCATTTCCCCTGATACATCAGATTTCCAGCTTCTTTCTATCTATCTATCTATCTATCTATCTATCTATCTATCTATCTATCTATCTATCTATCTATCTATTGATCTATCTGTCTGTCTGTTTGTCTGTCAGCTTTAAATTCTGGTGTCTGTAAACCTGTTTCAAATGTGTACAGCTAAAAAAACTTTTCACTGAAACCCCAGATTTCCAGCTTTTTTTCTTTCTTTCTTTCTTTCTTTCTTTCTTTCTTTCTTTCTTTCTGTCTGTCTGTCCGTCCGTCCATCTGCTAGCTTTAAATATTTTGTGTCTACAAACTCATATCATAGTGTACAGCTAAAAAAAACTCTAAAAAAATTTTTTTTTTAAAAGCTAAAAAGATTTATGGCTTTTCTATCTATCTATCTATATATCTATCTATCTATCTATCTATCTATCTATCTATCTATCTATCTATCTATCTGCCTGTTTGTCTGTCAGCTTTAAATATCTGGTGTCTATAAGACTGCTTCACTGTGTACAGCTAAAGAACCATTTCCCTGATACATCAGATTTCCAGCTTCTACAGCTAAAAAAACTCTTTTCACTGATACCCCAGATTTCTGGCTTTTCTATCTATCTATCTATCTATCTATCTATCTATCTATCTATCTATAATTATCTCTATTAAACTTTATTAAATGTGTTACATATCTTGAG
>CM074950.1:7820608-7833108 GCA_037577455.1 Pangasius macronema | reverse complement strand
CTGTTTAATACATTACTAACATATACTTCACTTCAGCTTTTACATCCCAACCGAGAAGAATATTTATGAACTGTAATGGAAATAAACTGTAATAGTATAAACTTTTAGTTAAACTTCAGGGGAACTAGCTACGGCGCTAAACTGCAGGGCGAATCCTAAACGACTTCCACTTCCCCATACAGTACACTAACTGAAGTGTGGGATTTATGATGTTTTGCTCTATCTACTGCACGAATGTAGGGAGCAGCATGTTTATTTGGTCAATTATAATGGAGAAACGCGCATGCCCAGTAACCAGAAAAATATGACCACAAATTATTCACACAGTTTTTGTTATTTCAGACTCAAACTTGAAATGTCAAATTTGGGTTTTATGAGGCTCTCCTTAGTTAAACCTAGCTTGTGGCTACATACAGTGGCCAATTTATCAGGTACACCTACCATATTTCACATCATATACATCATATACATTTTGGACACATTAGATTGAATATATAATTTGATTGGTGTTAAAGGCATATTTGTAAAGATAACTATTTGTTTCCAGCACAAGAAATATAGTTAATGGCCATTCAAAAATGTATTTCTGAATCTAAATGTGTTTTTAATGTAGTTTTTCTTAGAATTAAATTATTTTCTGAAACCAGAAGTTTTCATTTAGATCTTAGGGGAAGCAGTGAGCATGTAATCCCTGTGCTTTGGGGGTTTTCTCTGGGTACTCCGGTTTCCTCCCCAGTCCAAAACATGCGCTGTAGGCTGATTGGCATCTCAAAATTGTCCGTACTGAGTGAATGGTGTGTGTGTGTGTGTGTGTGTGACTGTGCCCTGCTATGTGTTGGCACCCCGTTCAGGGTGTCCTCCGCCTTGTGCCCTGAGTCCCCCTGGGATAAGCTCCAGGCTCCCGGCAATCCTGTGTAGGATAAGCAAGTATAAGTACAGAAAATGAATAGATGGATGGAAAAGCAGTGAGGAGCTCGGCTCATTTGGGAAGAAAATTCTCCCGGGTGAAACTCATGAAGCTGTCTGAGAAGATGTCAAGAGTGTGCAAAGCTTCATTGGATACAATGTGATTTTAAAATATTAAATAGATTAGGTTTCTTTAACACTTTTCTTGGTCACTGCCTAATTCCATAGGTGTTATTTCACAGCTTTAATATCTTCATTATTATTCTAAAAAGAAACACTTCTATGAGCAGACTTGTGACTGGTAGGTCAGTTTGTAACTACAATTATGACTGCACTCTATCTGTTGCTATGCTCATAATTTCCCGTGCACAGATTGTTAAACTGGTAGTCTTCTTACCCTGCATCAGTGTCAGGGTCAGTTTCTAATCACAGCACCACCATTAGCTGGATCTTTTTTGGGTGATGGGTTGTTTCTCATCCCAACAGTGACACTAAGGTGATTTAAAAACCTCAGCAACAGTGATGAAGATGAAAATGATATATGCTATAGCTGTCACAGTCACCAGATCTCAACCCAAATGAACACCTATGGGAGATTTTGGAGTGGCATGTTGGACAGCACTGTCCACCACCACCATCATCAAAACATAACTAAGGGAATATCCTTTGGAAGAATGGTGTTCATCCTTCCAGTACAGTTCCAGAGACTTATTTATTCTGTGCCAAGGAGCAGTGATGCTGTTCTGGCAGCTTGTGGTGGCCCAGTACCATTCTAAGACACTTTATGTTGATTTTTCCTTTAATTAGTCTCTTGTCTGTATGTATCTGTAATTGTAAGCCTATATCCGGGCTGTTTGTCTGGAAAACCAAGCCAGATGTGTTATGCTAAAGTATTGTGCTATTATTTAAACAGACTACTTCAACCAGATGTTTCTTTGATGTGGGCTTTGTTTAATAATTCTTTACTGTGCAACACCATCCCCTAGCTTGCTGTGAAGAATTTAATTAAACCATAAAACTACACTTTTAACTCCACTCTTAAAATAGTGCTTCTTGAGTGCTTCTTGTTGGGTTCTGCATACAGCCGTATAAACTTTAAGCCTCCAGAATGGATTCGTGAAGATTGAAATCAGATGGAACTATTGCATAGTGGTACTATAAGGGTTCTCCTAACACTAAGCACCCTCATGAGAACGTAGGTACTCACCGGAGAACATTTTTACAACGTGGATTGGCCAAGTGCTACTAGATACAGATATCAAGTAGAAATGAAAAACCCACCCAACAGCATTGTCTGTGTCTCCAGAGGATAGGAACAAGCTGAAGAAGTGCCAGGAACCATAATTTACTTATGCAACTTGGTAACCACAACTCTCTCCCTCAGTAATATTATATACTGTATGATCCTGGTGGGGGTTTGCATGTTGAATGCATCCTTTGTGCTGAGGCATGTGTTCATGCAGGTTTAGGATAATGATACTTTATCGTTTTAGTTCCTTCATTATATGTTTATTTATGGATGTGTTGCTGAACTTGTTTAACTTCAGTTCTGAACATGAATCTGAGATAATAGCGTACTCTGCCCTCTTACAGCTAAACATTTCCAAGTTTGCTTAGTAATCTGTGTGAATTCTGTTTGTGTTTCTATTCTACTGGTGCTGTAACAGTTCCAGACTTTAGACACGTCTCTGAATTATGTGTCTTTATATGTGGGTTGTTTACAGTAGATTCATGTGGAAGATGCTTGTGGAAATCAATCGAATTTATTACATTAATAAGTGGGAACACAACAAAATCCCCGATAATCCCTGTTTCTCATGCATTTTAATGGATTGACACACTATGCATGAGATGCACTTTGGATGGCATTGTTTGTGCCCTGACTTGCATATTTTTCTGATTAACCATTAACAGTTTTATAAACAGTAGAAAAGTAAGTGAAGGGTGGTAACTAAAGTCATAACATTGATCAGAGCTGTTTAGTACTGTCTATTGTAATTTGTGCAGTCTGTGCTGTATGCTGGTAAGTCCAAAGCATCTCATATCTGCTGTTTTCATTGAAATCAAACATTTTTAAGAACGTTGTAGTTTATTTGCATTAATATTTGTTTATTACTACAAGTTTTTTGGGGGGTTGTGTATTAAACATGTTTATGAATTTGGCTACAGGCATGCTGATGATGTTCGGAGCTGAGTCCAGTGGATTCTCTGTGTCCCTTGGCCTTTTCCTGCTTTTCTTGGTTCTTTTGTACTGGTGAGTTAAGTTACACACATAGTTAAAGTAAAACTAAATAATTTTACAATTGTAACTTATTTAGAGCTAAATTATAAATAACTCCATCAGAGAGTCACCTGCTGTTTCATTCATAGGTAGCAGGTCTCTAAAGGCTCTAAAGACTTGTGTATCTATAGTAGAGATGATGAGTAGTGCTATGAGGTTTACTGATGATTCACACTGAATATCAATATGGGCTTCGCTCACTGAAACCCGTTTCAACCAAAAGCTTTTTAAGCTTTTTAAAGCTTGATGTCCAAAATTATTAAAAATACCATTTCTAACACGCAGCAATTATGAAGTTTAGCTCTGAAGTTATATGTTATATGATGTTATTATATATGATATCTTTTTTGTATGATTACATTGTCATTACTCGACATGATACCAAACATTATGAGACGGTATATCATTTTGACCGGTAGCCCGAGAGGTCAAAGTGAGAGCTTCCCACTGTGTTTTTGTATGATTGTCCTTTTGTGCCAAAGATATTAAACTAATTGTAAGATTCATAAACAAGTAATTACGTACTGGAATAATATTAAGGTTGCAAATACAAATAAAAGGAATAAAACGAGACTTATTGGGGAAAAAAAATATTCCCTACTCTTAGTAGGTTTTAAGGCGTATTTCACTTCTTACCAATCTTGGTCAAACTAAATAATGAAAACCAGGGTACGTTTCTAAAACGTTGATTAATGACATCTCCGTTACTTTACCTTATTAATGAAATCAAGGTCTAATCATTTTAGTTTTATGTATGTTGTGACTAGTTTTGGCATGTTACACTGCAGCTAGGTTATTGTTCATTTTACAGAGATGATCATAAGGGCAGCCTATTGCTTTTCAGAGAGCTTAATATTATTTTGTGGCTTTTAATAATTAACCACATTGGTAGGCAACTGTGATTGCGTCAATTAGGTATTTCTTTGTGTTAATAATAATGATAATGATAATTATAACAATTTGAAAAATTCATGCTTTGAAAAATAATACTTTCAGTTGTAATTCTTCTAAATGCCTGTGTCAGAAACTTCTTGCAGTTATGAGTTTTATGGTGTTCTCGGAGCTTACTCTTTTATATTATGTTTTAATGCAGTTCAGCTCTTTATTATGAGATTCAGATGTTCCTGTTTCAGCTTTTTGCATCCCTGCACCCATTCGGTCATTCAGAACAAGTAAATTCCTGTCTGCTGGCAAAAGGAAAGCTACAATTCACATTGGACTGAAGGAGGTTGGTTATGTAAAGGCCTGTTATGCTGTCACCTTACAAATGAAGATTTATATCAGTGGATATAACCCTCCCATGTGAGGACAGCCATGACACTGAGGTTGTCAGTTAAAAAAAAAAAATAGACAGGATTTAGGATAGGCCGTGTTGATGGGCTTTTCTGGCACGCCTCCAGAGCAGAAATAAGCCACATTAGAGGATTAGTCTCTGGATTTGAAACTTTGTGGCACTGTAAAGTAGGAGCCTGGTGTCATTGAAACTGTTCTTGTCAAACATGCCATGCACTTCTAAACTACAAACCACATGGGCTAATGTAATGGATGAAAACGTTCTGAGTGAGAGAGGAGCTGGAACAGCTCCATCGCAGAGTGAGGAGACCGCAGACTTCCTTCATGTCTGCGCTGATCAAATGAGTTGATTTTACCGCTGATGTAGGTTGCTTTTGTGGTTCAGGATAGAAGCAGCACAGACAAGGCTTTTATTTATTTATTTATTTTTTTAAAGAGGCCAATCTCCCTAATCATATGTGAATCTAACGGGTGTAAAACAGGACTGAGCCTCATCTGAACTATCTCCCCCTACAGGCGAGTAAAATGATGTAGGTTTTGTAATTTCATGTCTATGTAAATACAGCCAACATCCATCTTTTTTTTATTTTAAGTGCTTGTACATTCTCAGAGAGAGCAGCAGCTTTAAGAATGTATCTTTTACCTGTAGGGGGGAAAATAGTGCACCTTAAAAAATGATTTAAGCTACATAATTGGTATTTAAAGGAAATATTCACCCCAAACAACCTGTGTATACAAACGGCTTAATCTTCAGTGGCATTCAAGATTTATTTTGCTATTAACATGTTTTCACTTTAGTTAACAGTTTCCTACATGAGCCACAATGCCGGACGACTACCTGCTGATAGTGGCGCCGTAGGAATTAGCCCTGCATTTCTGCTTAAATAGAGCAATGCAGCAGCACTTTAATCCTTTAGTCTGTCCAGCTCTCTCGCTCTTCATCTGAATATTATGCTCAAACTTTCATGCTACATTTTCCCGCCATCAGTGTCATGGTGCCGAGCTGAGTCTCTGCCATAACTCATCGTTCAGTATAAAAATATTTAATGTGTTTCAGGGTGGAGTTTCCCTTTAAGCACAATTGTGCCACCTATAATTGTGCACATACACATACACCTGTCTAGGTAAAAGATACATGCTATACATATTAAAGGTACAAAATGTATACCTTTGAGGGAACCAGCGCAGTGACCAGAAAAAACTAGAGATTAATTCTTTTTTCCTGAGAGCTACGCATGGTTGGAGGAATAGGACATAAATGAGAACATATGAGCTATTTGATGAAAAAAGCTCTTAAATATAATCAACTCATCTGAAGTTCTGATATGATAAGATATAATTTAGTTGATTTGGCTCGGCTCAGAATGCGCTTTAAAGCCAACTGGGCTAAATGTGGGTTAATATGAGGCAATCAGGCAGCACTCATGCTGGATCTCTGTATAATCTTGGCTGTGTCATTTCCTGTGTTGCTTGCTGGTTTTCATGCTGCCATGGTGTTATGATGAGGTACAAAATAGAGCTTAGTCTTCTTGCAGTTAAGAACTACTTTCCTGTGAAATGTGAGTGATATAAGTAGTTATAGGTTAGTATGTGATTTAGATAAATTGCGAAACAGGACAACGTTCTGTAAAATTGAAACGGAGTTTGAAGTGATATGGTGGAGAGGATGACATATTCACTCAGATCTGTTAATAAAATGTGACAACGTGACACTGAGCCCATCTGTTTGTCTAATCAGCTGTTTCAACACCTCATGATGCTACCAAAGGCCACAAACTCTCCTTCAGTTCAGGTTCAGGTTTAGTTACATTCCTTGAGCGGCTCACAATGTGTCTTGTCTCCTCCGATGAAATCTTTCCTCCATTGTGTTTAGGAATTTCATGCATTAAGACATTATTCACATAGTGATGCCGGTATACACCCAGCAATATATTATTCACAGCAATGTTAACTGAGTTTCACTGCCCTCCTGTGTGCTAACACGTGCTGCCACTGCACGCCAGGCAGCGGTGATCGTATCAGTCTGCGGATAGCTTACTCTGCAGCCCAGCAGTTATGTGGCCAGATTGACTTTCTTTGTCATTGGAGCCGTTATTGCTTAATTGAGGGCTCTTGGACAGCCCATCCATCACAGATGTTAATCATATCAAGGGTTCACACCTCCCTGAGAAACCTGCTACTCTCAGCCCTTTCCATGGCAATAGCCTGATAATAAAACTAATATTGTAATCTACTCTAATTTCTCAGAGATCCATCCAGCACTGTAAATGAGCTCTCAGCTGGGTGCGTCAGGTTGCTACTGCAGACAGCACTGTTAATGGGGACTGGAACCCCATCATACAGCATAAAGCCCAGTTGACTTCACACTTCTCGTGCTGCTGATGAGCTCAATTTGAGCTCAATTTCAGCTTGTTGACTGAATCTCAAAAAAACAAGATAGAAAATGCAGCAGGTGAAAATCAGTGCTGTTGGATGAACCCCCTTGGCAAAATGTGCATGATGATTTAAAGCAGATTTTATCCTGCGCAGCTTTGAGGACATTTATACTTTACTTATCTTATTTTGACATTTTAAAAAGAAAAAAAAAATGGTTTATAATTTTAACATTATAAACATGCTATATAACTAATCATCATGTCTGACACTCATCTTTTTTTTTCAGGAGTAAGCTATCCATTTTCAAAATCTCTTCAATTGGCTGGAAGTTTATTCCAGTCATTTTCTTGTGACTGTGATTTGTGATTTCGCACTAGAAGAGCTATTTAGGATTTTCAAAATTTACTACATTTGAGAATTTCACTGAATTTCCAGAGCTTAAAAATCCATCCTTTGTAACATTTTAGCAATGATATCTGCTTGTCTTTTTATCTAAAACCTTTGAAGCTGGTTTATACACTCATCAGCTATTTATTATCGAAACCTGCACACGTGCACATTCATGCAATTATCTAATCAGCCAATCATGTGGCAGCAGCACAATGCATAAAATCAGGCAAGTACAGGTCAAGATCTTCAGTCAGTGTTCACATCAAACATCAGAATGGGGAAAAATGGAACTTTGACCTTGGCATGGTTGTTGGTGCCAGATGGGCTGGTTTGAGTATTACAGAAACTGCTGATATCCTGGGATTTTCACACACAGTCTCTAGAGTTTACACAGAAACAAAAGCATCCTGTGAGCAGCAGTGCTGCAGGTGGAAACCACTTGTTTATGAGAAAGGTCAGAGGAGGACGATCAGATTGGTTTGACCTGACAGGAAGGCTACAGTAACGCAAATAACCACTCATCATGTCAGTGGTGAGCAGAAAAGCATATCAGAATGCACCACATATTGAACCCTGAGGTGTCTGGGCTACAACAGCAGAAGACCGCAATGGATTCCAGTCCTGTCAAGAACAGGAATCTGAGGCACAGGTTCACCAAAACTGGACAGTTAAAGATTGGAAAAATTCTGTCTGGTCTTAAATAAATCTAAAATTAACCAAATTAAATTTCACCATATTCACAGCTTTCTTTGCAATTTTTTTTAGAAACTTTATCTTACATTCTGGAGCTTTCTGTCTACAATGGAAGTTCTGACAATACAAAGCAAAAAAAATTCAACTATCACACAGTACATACAGTGTCCTCTATTTTACAGAGCCCTAGCTATGTATCTAACAATCTCTGGCGAGTCCCTGCAGACGAATGGAAATAGCAGAATGTTATTGCTGCGGTGAGTCCCCAAGAGAGCAGGCCTGGGATTTGGAGAGGTGTGATGGAACTACAGGGACTTGTATGACTAACATAAACTGCAGGGATATCGCAGAAGGGCCACTCACATGTCTGTTGCACCTCTATTTTTGGTTATTGTTATCTTACAGCATGCACCTACATGCTCAGTGCACTGTAGCTGCAGCGAGAGCTCATAACAGAACATGTGAGTCTTAGTTTTGCATTCAAAAGGCACGCATTATAAAGGGTTGCTTTAAAGGTTTTTACTAAAGAATCATCATTCAACTCTGCGTTGTTGGAGCAGAAGCTCTACTTTATGAGCTTTATGACTCATGAAATGTTGCTTGCATATGCAACAACGTGTATGATTCCATGTTTAATTACAGTTTACCTGAGACTGCTGAATCCACTGAATAACATAGTATAATGTAATATTTCTCACTCCTCTACACATAGGATTCAATCATTTATGGGTGGGCAGTGGTGTGTAAAAGGGAAAAACACAAATATAGAGCTGTGGCCTTCCAGTTTGACACCTATGGGGGGTTAAATATTATCAGTATAATGCAAGTACACTAAACAGTTTATGTTAATTTGCAAGTACACTAAACAGTTTATGTTAATTTGTTTATGACTGACTTTCCCAATACAGATAATGATGGTGCGTTTCAAGTGTACTCCCTGTGTCTGAATGGGTTTCAAGTGTACTCCCTGTGTCTGATCTCCAGTTTCCTCCCACCTCCGAAAAACATGTGAGGTGTACATATGTGTGGTTGTAAGAGAGAGACACACAGATAGACAGAGATGTATAAAGATGTTGTTGTTGTTGTTGTTGTTGTTGTTCATCTTTTGGCTGCTCCCGTTAGGGGTCTCCACAGCGGATTATTGGTCCAGGTATTTGATTTTTTCTACTTTTTTCTACGCCAGATGCCCTTCCTGATGAAACCCATCCCAATTTTATCTGGGTGTGGGACCGACACCGAGAATGCAGTGCTGCACGCAACCCCAGTGGGTGGGGTTGGTTCCCTGAACCAGGAATCAAACCCAGGCCGCAGCGGTGAGAACGCTGTGTCCTAACCACTAGTCCTCCAGGGACCCTCAGATGTAGAAGATAGTAATAGTTCATAATAATTAATTCATTTATTCAGCTTCAGTAAATACTTTATCCTTTTCATTTTGGATCTGGAGCCTACCCCAGGAACACTGGGTGTGACGCAGGTACTATACACACACATTTGCACACTCATTCACATCTAGGGGCAATTTAGAGTAGCCAGTTTTTGGACGGTGAGAAGAAGCCAGAAAACCCAGAGGAAAACCACACAGTCACAGGGAGAACATGCACATACTGCATTTTTTACAAAGCTACCCAACAAAAGAAGAAAAGAGAGGGGAAAAAAGGTCAGTTGACTCTTCTGAATGCTTTAGTAGTGCTCATATTGATGTGCGTTCAGCAGTCACAGTCTTTTTGATGTCCAAAGTGGCCATGTCACAATCCACTCTCCTCCAGCAAAGCCCATACTGTGAAGGCAAGGGATAAAAAAGCAGACCAAACTGCTTCACCAAAAAAAAAAAAAAAAAAAATTGTGTTGTATATACAGTAAAACCATTATACATACAGATGTAATGATAAATTAAAGGAAAAAAACTTGTGGCTCGGTTATGCTGTGGGGTATTTATTTTCTTGGCAATATCTTTTTAGAGGTATGCTGGTTGCACATCCCTCCAGTACAGCTGTTCTGGTGGCTCATGATGGCCCACCATCTTACTAAGAAATGCTTTATCCTTTATTTATTATTTGCCATCAATTCATATCTATAAGACAGAAATATGGGCCATGGGTGGGTGAGACACTGTTTTTATTCTATAATTAATGAAAAATTAATAGCAAAGAGCATACAGTAACATTTACTGAAAGCAGTAGTGTTGATTTTTTATTATTATTTTTTTCCCCATCGATGGGCCTATTTTCTGTTTTCTCTACTCTAACACACCTGATACAACAAATCAGATAAGTACACTGACTCTTAACGTGGGTGTGTTAGAAGAGGGAAAACGTTCAAGAGCCCAGGATGTTACCTATGTGTTAACTGAATATTTCAATTCAGAAGGGGATTTCATAAGAGAAGAGCACATTATACGTATAATGTGTTATGCATTGACTAATTATACATTTTTCAAAATTGCATCACAAATAGAGTCATGATCTATTTGAAAAATTAATCATTTGTCAATATCTAATACTTTTTCTTACAGTATAATGTGCTTTCCTCTTAGGAAATCAAACTAAATTGAAATATTCAGTTAACACATAGACAGCACATGTATGCTATTAATGAACCCACAGTGTTAAATGTTGTCTTCTCTTACAGACTAACACTGATGTTTACAGTGAATACAATCCTCAGTGTCATTTAGTATGCATCTCTGCTGGCTTTTTCTGGCGTGAAATATAGAAATACAACTGCCAATAATTTTTATAGATCCTACCAGGAATGTATTTCACATCGTACTGTACTCCTGGGGTGTGGGGAGTGGGTGTGTTGCCGCCAGCTTTTTGCGGCATTGTTACTTCTGTACATATGGTGTGTGTGTTGCTCTGTGAGGCCGTTGTTTAATCAAGACTAATATTAAATGTAGAGCACAGGCTTTGGTTTGCAGCGCTGGGGCCGTGAGCTTTCCCATGCTGTGAAGATGATTGATAATGTGATCATATAGAATGGCGGTAATGGGTAGCTACAAGCGTTCTTTAGGCTTCCTGTGTGCACGGCTGCTCATTGACACTCCCATTTGCGTTACTCACTCGGGGATTATGGGGCAGGTTTGAGTGGGATGTTAAGTACTTCTCTCATTCGCTGAGATTATGCATGAACATGAATGTGGATGGTGATCAGGAATAGAGATTAGATACACACAACTGATGTGACTTGCCAGGGTCTATTTAGTCCTGTACTGTAGTGTACTATTAGATAGTTTCTAAATTCAAGGAGAATAACATATGCAATGGAAGAAATATGGATGCACAATTAATAATATTTTAATGATTTTAATTAAACTTAATCACTTAATCAGCTATATATATATTGGCTGTGGTGCATTAAATCACTAGCTTGCATTCATAATTTTCAGCTGTTTAACTATGTGGCTCTATCTATCTGTCAGTCTGTCTGGATGCCTGTGTCTATCTATGTGTCTATCTGTATATCTGTTTCTGTTTGTCTGCTCGTGTTCATATTTAGCATTTAAGAGATTAAGAGTCAACATGACTGAAATGTTTTTAAATAATTTAGTAATATTATATATTTGAATGAATCTGGGTTTACAGCTTGTTTTGCGCTTAATTGAAATGATAGCTTATTTGCACTTTTGTATTATTTCTATGTTTCTAAATCATATGAATAATTGTAATAAATTAATTGCCTATCATGCAGAATAATCCTGATTTTCAGCCAGACGATGTAGTGGATGTTGTGTGAGTCGGCTTGTAACGGCAGGTCTGAAAGCTCTTTTGTAATCTCCCAGTTGTTTACTTCTCTTGCTTGCTCTCTGCTGCTAATCTTGTGGTTCCTGGTTACTTGGCATGATGTTGGACTGCGGTCTTTTCTCTCACACAGCTGATCGATTGAGAGAACACACTGCTCCCTCCAATAAGCACATACATATTTTCAACCCATTACATCAGTGTTGAGTGCCAAACCTCCTGGTACAGGCCAACAACTGCACGGTCATTCCTCTGGTAGCTTACCAGTAGCAAACAACAAACTGAGAAAGCTCCAGGTGGCAGCTCTCTAGGGGAGAGTGAACGGTATATGTGAGTCTTTATGTAGGCAGACAGATGGGAAAGTCCCTCTATAGAGCTGTATGAACAGGTATGAACAGGAATATGTAGGGATAGAGTGCCAAGAATCTGTATGTTTTTATTCATATCTCTTTGTGTGCTCCATCATTGATTTCCATTTTCATGAGGCACTTAACAGTAGAAAAGACCTAAAACATGTCATAGATGATAAAGAGAGACACTAAAAGGACCTATGAACAATTAAAGCTGCTGTGATCAATGTGGATGACTCAGTGCTTGAGGAGCTGTTTGCACTCTGTGCAGTGTTGCTTTCTGTGAAATGTAACATTATTACATTTTTTTTCTAGATTTTGATCGGTATCATTCTAGACAATTACAAAACAATGGACGTGGGTGCCTGTGTATGGGTGTGCATGTTTTTATGTCTTGGCACGGACCACACAACCCACAAGAATCAGAATATCTGACAGTTTTGATCTTGGGGCTGACTGGGGCAGTTGTGGCCT
>CM074950.1:7809863-7820592 GCA_037577455.1 Pangasius macronema | reverse complement strand
CCCCGGGCGCCGCAGCTAAAATGGCTGCCCACTGCTCCGGGTGTGTGTTCACGGGTGTGTGTGTTCACTACTGTGTGCGTGCACTTGGATGGGTTAAATGCAGAGCACAAATTTCGAGTATGGGTCAGCAAGTCCCTTCACTTGGCCACAAAGTCACTTCACTTCACTTGTGGAGACATTTGGTTGGTTCCCATGAGGACAAAAAAAAAAAAAACCCTGCAGCTTTTATTTTGAAAACTAAAATAGCCAAAATATTTCTTTTTGATTACTGAGATAAGGTTAGGGGTAGATTTAGATGGCATAGCATTGATTATCTGCATTAATAATTATGTCAGTGGCAGGTGCTCACAAAGATAGCAATACAAGTGTAAGTGTGTGCTGGTATGTGTTTACCGCTTGTGTTAGATTGCATATGAGTATGCGCATGTTTGCTTGTGTGTGTGTGTGTGTGTGTGTGTGTGTGTGTGTGTGCAAGCGTATGTCTGCCAGTAGAGGTGTGTATCAGGTATGGGATCTCCAGACCCGACAAAAAAATATGTGGTAGGCGGTTTTTACTATGATGCAGACAGATATGAAGCTTATAGGGTGAAGGATGGCCGTGTCAAGTGGCTCTAGGAGACATGTTTACTGCATTACTTCCTCATCTTCAGCATCTGCTTCATCCTGTTCATAATTGCTCTGGTTTAAATCACATAATTCTCTATATTTCAAGGAAACAGAACCAACCAAGTTAATTAAGTTTGCATGTAATTAAATAAGTTAATTAATATTGTATGTGACTACAAAAAATATAACTGCAGGAGTGGGCAGGATTGGTCAAGAGTGTCCGTGGAATTGGCCGGAATTAATACAGGAACGAGTGGGAAAAAAAAAAAAAAAGGGTCCTGCACACACCTCTGTCTGCGTGCCCCTAAGTGTGTGGTGGAAAATGTTCTCTGTAGGCAGTGGAAGAACTTAAAGAGTATAGCAAACACTTCTGACTAATGGTCTTCACACTTTAATGCCATGAAGCATCTGCATATAATGCTGTTAATCATTAAGCAGTGTGTCCAACCTTTTTAGCTCCCTTATCAGAATTTTCCGTGTGCTGTATTTCTATCAGGAGTGCAGCTATTTCCTCACTGCTTTACTGAAATTGGATTTCCAAAAACACACCAGGCCTGTTTACATTTACTCACAGTGAAACCAATGCTTGTATCTTTGTTAATCCTACTGAGAGACCTGTGTGTGTGTGTGTGTGTGTGTGACACACACACACACACACACACACACACACACATATTTTCTGAGAGAATGACGACGAGAATAATAAGACGTGACAGTTGAGTACAGACTGTCCTGACATCCACAGGAGTCATGTTGACTGTCTTTTAAGCACAATTTCTTTCACTCTTTCTTTTTCTTTACCTTTCATTATCTTGCTCTCTCTCTCTTTCCTTCATGTCAGTCAGTCTGTCAGTGTGTCTCTGTGTCTATTAACTAAAAACCTCCATCATGCTGGCTTTTGTCTTTCCTCTTACTTACTGTAGGGTTTTTCTTCTTCTTTTCCTCTCTTCTGAGCTAAGCAAAGCAGCTTCCGCTGGGGTCTAATGCCGCTCGGCTCTGTGCTGCTCTTTACCTACCAATTACCCCTCACCCCAAAAGACCTCTCTCTTTCTCTCTCTCTCTCTCTCTCTCTCTCTCTCCCACACACACACACACACACACACACACACACACACACACACACACACACACACACACTCTCTATCCCTCCATCTCAAACTCATATACTCACTCTCTTCCCCCCTCACTTCACTTCACTCATTATTTTTCTCTCTCTCTCTCTTTCTCTCTCTCGTTCTTTCTATCTCCTTCTATCCAGCACTTGTCCGCAGGCCTAATTAGAACACTGGCTGACCCGTGTGTTTTCTGCTCTCAGGAAAAACACCCCCATGACTCACAGTCTGTCAGTCAGTCAGAAGTGTCGCTCCCATTCGCTCGTTCCCTCTCACAGAGCAGCTCCAGCTCTGAAAGTCACACAGCCGTTGCTCATTCAGTGAGGTCACCCTGAAAGTAAAGTCTCCTGACATGTTGTTCACATCAAACTGGCAAAGCAAAGCTCAGGCAAGCTCAAGAGTATGTACAGGACATTTGGGCCTCATGTGTGTTTGGACTGGAGATGTCCCAAGAGTGTAACATAGCTGTGTTTTGTTGCTACTGCAAACTTTTCACCCCACTTTGCTTCACTTGTGAAAGCTTGATTCTTCACAAGTGAGGATATTAAACTTTTTTTTTTGGTACATGTTTACATAGTATATACACTCGAGGGTTTTTGAATAGAGGTACATATTCATTTCCTCCATTTTACAATTTACATACAAAATCTTTCCACATTTGACTGTGCTGATGGCGTAAATTAAATCTCTTTACACCACAGCACTGTTAAATGCTTGATTGGTCAGAAGGTGTTGATTACGTTTCTATAACAGCAGCTCTGACCATAAGGTTTATATTAATGCGCTTGTTCTAATACATTATTTTTTCTGTAGTAATGGTGTATGCTCAACATAAACTGATTAAAACGTTCGTAATAGTTGATATTTTGAAGTTTTCTTTAAGTTTCCTTTCATTTTTGGAAGGGGGTAAAGGTTTAATGAAACTGTAAAGCTTAAGGATGGACAACTTTGCAGTTTCTTGATAAGATGACAAGCAAAAAACAGTCTGGTGAAAGAATGGCTGTTGTAACGTAAGTTATAACAGGAACTTTGGATTTTCCACAAATTATATGTGACTATAAAAGGATAAATGTACATGTCATTCTTTAATAAAGGCAAATTGCTGTTGCATAAGAGAACTAAAACACCTAGTTATTGGACCATAATAAACTTAGGCATGGTAACATTAATTCTGCTTTGTGTTGGACTTCATCACACTGCCTTGTTGTTGGTTATTTTCCCATCACAATACACCCCCAAGTGTTTTACTCCTTACTCCTTTACTCCTGTCTTATTTTTTATCCTAAGAGTATGGAAACTTTTGAATGAAGCTGTTTTGTTTTGTATATCTGTTGTATATACCCATCATATAACTTACAACTTGCAGTAATCATTTTGCAATACATTTCCCCTCCAGCTGAAGAATGTACCATTACTCGAACTGGCAGAATAGTGCAGAGAAAGCAGCAAAGGGTTTTACTTTCACCATTACACGCAGCTGCGCGTTTGTAGCCCACCTGCTGCCTCAGACTATGCCATAGTTCAGACAATTATGTGGCACAGTGTGCCATTTTTAAATGCCTACTAACTCCAACATTCCCTAAGGAGAAATTTAATAGAATCAGAGTCACGTTTTCCAAAATTCCAAACCCCAAATCCTTCACGTCTGCCACCAGTGTCCTCTCGTCTCTACTGCATCTGCTCCGACTGCTTGTCAAAGTCCAGTCATACACACCTCTTTCAGAATTCCTGCAGTGGCCCAAAAGTAATTACGAGCTGAATGAATCGGGACTGTCTGTCAATGGCGTATTCGGCAGCGTCTGGCAGTTGGTGAATATATCTGTGAAAAATGGGTCTGAATCCAAACATAGGCAGCGCAAACCGGTGATTCATCCTGATTCGTTAGTGGGGTAGTCTGTTATGATGCCTAGTGCTGCAGAGTAATTAACGAGGTGTCATAAAATGAGCTACTGTTTCAGCTTTTCTACAGCATAGATAAAACCTCCTCAGCCAAATCTGGCAATTAAAATGGTAATGAACTCCTGTGGAGGTGGAGATTGGGAGAGAGATTGATGGGCTTTTTTTTTAGTTACAGTAAAAATTTGGTGCTTGTCTGATCAACAGGGCTTCAATGTATTTTTGAAGCAGTCATTAAGTTATTATGTATATCAAGAGCATTGTAAGTACAGTATGCCGGTGCGCTATATTTGAAGTTAACTTGGCTGATTTATTTAATAAAGACTCATTTGGAGCTTGATCTGTCACCTACTCTGACTATAAAAACGTTGAATTCGAGGGCCAGTTATGTTAGCAGGGTTAGTGCTCATACATGAAGCACTCTTTCTCTTCCCATAGAGTAAATGCAGCGCTCCTCCGTGTTCACAGACTCTTTATGTGTCATTATGATGCTAAAGTGTTTTAAAACAGAACATCTATGCAATTAGGGCCTGTTATATCTGCTGTGACATTGATTCATCACTCTAACCTGGCTCGTAGTGCACAAATACAGGAAGCTTGTTTTTCTCATATTTTTCATCATTTTTTTCATACTGTTCCTCTTTTTTTTGTTTGTTTGTTGGTTTGTTTGTACTGGATTCAGGTATTCATTGTTTCCTCACAGCGTCAGTCATGATCTTGGTCTCGTATGCACATTTCACTCAATATCTTTCTGTCTGTTACAGGTATTTCACCTCCCCCTATTCGGTCTTGCAACGATGTGGCATCCGACACCCCAAACCAGCTCCGTTCTTCGGAAACATGCTGCTGTTTCGACATGTAAGTCTGCTTACTTCGTCATATCATTTGCAGAGGGAGGTTAGCATGTGACAGCTGAGCACCCCATCTTTTTTAGCAGTTCACTCTGGAAAAATGTCTTTTGTCTTAATGAGGCATAAGACATTATAATGGAAATGGTGTCTATTAAGAGTTCGAGTGTGTATTATTGGCACCCTGCTGTTTTTGTTTTGATTTTTTTCCCCTCTTCTTTCCTGCCCTAATACACAGTGGGCTGCCAAAAAAGCATAGAAATTCCACATTTCCTTCATTTTTTTCAATTTGTCTATGCTATAGTGTGTAATTTACGTTTTGGACACCACTTCCTAAACATCTATGTTTAAGTTGCTTCCTAAACATCATCCAGCCAATATTCTTACCAAACCTTACTACTTTGTACATAGAACTAGTTACACTCTGGGAAAGACTGAGGAGTTTAGTTTGAACCAGCCTCAGTGGGGCTGAATCTTGATTCAGTTGAGTACAATGAGAAAATGGCTCACTCTGTTCAAATATAGAGAAACACCACTGGTGTCAAAAGACACAGCATTGCCAACAGAAGCGTATTTCTAAATCCTGCATGCAATCGGGAATTTTTAGAACGACAGTGACCACAGCAGTGCAAACTCAGAAGTAATGATTCAGAGTGCCATGTGATTCCTGAATGTATTCATTTGTAAATTGCTTATTTTAGGTTAAAGGAATTAAGATGAGTGTCTGTATTTAATATTAGTTAATTAATATTAGATTTATGCTCTTCTGCACACTTTTTCTTCAGGACTGTGTGTATAAAATTTTTTGAGGTTCTGAGTGTGTAGCATACTGTCATGTGGGCATTTTCACATTGATATCTGACATTAAAAGATGAATTGAATAATATAAGAACGAAGATAGGTGGAAGGCTTCAGTACTTTATGCTCTTATGAAGCAAGACATTTCCACACAGAAATAATCTAGATTCATTGCAGCAATAAAACATGCACATGGATATCTTGAATATGTTTTCACGTGAGTTAACACTTCTTTCTTTAATGCCCTGGTTGTGTAGTTTGTACGTTTTCAGCTAATTGTCCATTAGCATTGAAACCTTACATCAAACCCAGGCCTAGCCTTCTGATAGTTTGGACTACGGTGATGTGCAGGCGAATGGGATTTATGGATGAATCTGTGCTTTCCTGCTGTGGCCCGGATTACATTCACACATCAATATTTTCCTGTCAGGTAGCCATGTTGGACTGAGTGACCTGTCGTTTATGGCACTCGGTACCTTTCAATTGCTCTGTTTTTTGAAAAGACTGCCTCTTCATGCGTCATTGTGTTCTTCTATCTTCCTAACATCTCCCTGTTAATTCTGAGAAGAGTCCTATTGAAGGTGCCATTCAAAATAATGTATGTCAAACATGTTTGTAGGATAGAAAGAGGATTATACAGTAAATAAGCCTAAATGTTTTAGTCTAGACAAATCCTGATCCACTGAATCCATAAAATCTGATTCAGGGTGAACACAGAGACAGGAATTGGCTTTGAGGCGGGTCATCAGATTTACCTTTTCAGATGGATCTATTTGTCTGTCTGTATCTTTATCTGTCTGTTCCTGCTTCCCCCTGTCACATTCAGTTCATGTTTCTCTCTTTTGTCTTTACAAAACAGATTTTTCAAGGTGAAGCAAGAAATGAATATGCAAGGAGCCTTGTCTTGCATAATTACTGCTTGTGTGTGTGTGTGTGTGTGTGTGTGTGTGTGTGTGTGTGTGTGTGTGTGTGTGTGTGTGTGTTATGACCACATGCCAACAAACTTTAACCCAGTGTCATTATAGCAGAAATCTTTGACCTAGTTCTACAGACCATCTTTTAAGCCAAGTCTAGTGTGTGTAAAAGGGAAGCAGTGTGTGTGTGTGAGTGTGAGTGTGAGTGTGTGTGTCTTTAGTATCAGCAGTGAGCCAGAGCACAAACCAACCCTGAGTATCAAGTGATGATACTTTAGGGAGCAAAAAAGGAAGGAAAGCACAGAGCAACAGCAGAGCAATACCATGAATAGTTTTTGTTTAATTCAGTTTGATTGTATGTATGTGCTGCTTTAACTGTAGACATTATCACAGAGCAGCTTTACAGAAATCCAGATGTAGATTTAGATCGCTAATGTGCAACCCAGAGATGACAGTGATGAGAAAAAAAACCCTGAGATGACATGAGGAAGAAACCTTGAGAGGAAACAAAACTCAAAAGGGAAGCCATCCTCTTTGGGGTGACCGTGTGGTTTTATCAGGGGTGTTAAAGCTCATAAGTACAAACATTATAAAGGCTAAGCTTAGGGTTTGGGTTGGGGTGAATCAGGAGATTAGGTTTATGACACATGAGGGTGGGGGAAGTTGAAACCGGGGCATATCAATGAAACTATATTTAATACCAATGAAATAAAAATAAATCGTTTACATACAAATAAAATATACACACAATATAATGTAGCAGCCTATGACAAACCTTCACATGGTCCAATTTTATTTTGTACTATATAAAGTTCTGAAAGGGTTTACAGGTTTTCCTAATGTGATATATGTTTCCCTTTTGCATGTATCTCAGCCAGAAGTAGTTCTAGCATTTTAAAGTCTGGTTATTGTCCAATTCCACTGAAAGTGCCACCATCTACTGCTACCTTTTTAACCTAATCTAGCTATAGTAAAACATTATTATTATTATTATCAAATTTTAAAGAATTATAAGTTTACAATGAAAAATGGGTTCTCACTTTGACACACTGAGGTAAAAGTCATTCACTGCATTTAAACACAAGTCTCTTTGGCTCTTCACTCGACTGATCTCTGTTCACGCTGACAAGTGGGGAAGTAATCGCTGATTCAATCAGTTCTGTTCTGGCGGCTAAATTTCTTTTTATTAGGCTATTCAAACGTTTTAAAACATTATTAATGTTATCTGTACAAGGGGTGAAGGTCAATTGACTATGAGCAGAATTGGTTCAACAACTAGAAAGCAGAATGCTAAGGCAAGATGAGAAAGTAGCCTAAATAAAGAATATAAAAAAAAAAAGAAAATCGAAAATAAATAAATAAATAAAATTTTAAAAAAACTACATTGTTTTGTCAAAATATATATTATGTTTTCTTAAAGTAGACATGTATTAAATTATATTTTTGGCAGGAAAAACACAATTTTTTTGTTATTTCTCTATGTTTTGCAGAATTCAGCCACATCCGATGGGGTTTCCTAGGCCACCTCACATTTATTTATTTACGTGAGCTCAGATGATTTTACTTTTCAGCATTATAACAAAGACATTTGTAACATAAAGTGGTTTTAATCAAGCTTTGTCTACTTTAAGTGTTTAGTTTTAAAACATAAACAAGATATTATTTCATTTGTTTAAAGCGTGTAGTGTTTGTTATTAGCATAAGCATTCACTTCACAAATAGCACAGTCACTGAGGCTTTTGTGCTTCTTTAAACTGATTATTTGTTATGCCTGGGCACAACACATGGAACCATCGCTGGCATGAATGACACTCGATCCAATAAGATGTTGGACCACCTCCTGGGGTTTTTAGTAGCACACATAGAACAGCAGTGAGCTGTCCTGAATACTAAAGATGTTGGAATTTGTTCTGCCATCTTTTTTTTGTGGATAGTCCATTTGTGTCACAGAAGGGCTTGCATTCAGCTGAGAGGGTATCCTAGGGAAAATCTCAACCATTTCTTTTGCTGTTTGCATGCCAAATTCTTCTGGTTATTCTGGTTACCTGTGTTGGTGTAATGAGTACTGTGCAACTACAGGCTACACAGTAATAACATAGCTGTAGACTGCAACTTGAAATATTTTTCACAACACATAGTAATTTCTGTGTGAACTGACCTTAAGATAGAAAGAGTGTTTGATTAAAAGTAATACAACTAGTAAAAGAAGCAATCTATGCAAATATTATATTAGGAAATGATTAGTCATGTCATTGTGGAGTCAGTAGTGCTAGACAACATGCATTTTCAGCTTCAATCCCAGATGGAGACCATGTGATTTAGGGAAAATGAATGATTCTTTTTAAATGACTGAAGTGTCAGTGAGAGAAAGTGAAAACAGATCTGTGTGTAGCAAACAGAAAGAGGGTGAGAAGAAAACGGGAAAAAAGAGTTATTGACATCTCTTTCATTTTCATTTTACTACAATTCCTTCCTCTCTTTCTCAAACTCTCTCTCTCTCTCTCTCTCTCTCTCTCACACACTCACACACACACACACACACACACACACACACACACACACACACACACACACGCACACGCGCACACACACACACACACACACAAACCGACAGCAGCGCATTAGCAAGACGCCCTCCATTATGAAATATAATACTCATGAAGGTGATATTAGGTCCATTTAAAGCTCCAAATATCATCTGTTCATTCTCTGTCTCTCTCTCACACACACACACAAACACACACACACACACACAGAGAGACTGTACACATCCACATTACTCTCACTCCAGTGCATCTTCTTTTGTCTTCCAGGTTTAATTGAGGTCTGGGCACAGGAGCTGTCACAGTATTCACACAGTGTGCCACTTAGACACGTGAGAAGCTATAAGTGAGACTGCCAAAAATATGAGAAAACCTCTTTTTTTTTTGAAGATCAAGGACAAACAGTTGTGCCAGCAAAACAAGTGAACGCGGCTAATCTTTTTGGATTAAGAAAATTCCGATAGGACAAACTTTCCAATGTGGCCTGTCTGCTTCAGTCAGGCCGGTTTTATTGATCTTACCCATCTGTGATGAATCCTCAATTAGGCCTTTGGCAGACTGCAGCGAGCGAGCCATTCATTTGAGTTTAGCCATGCTGCACAGTCTTCTGTTCTGTGTCTAGGTCTGACACACAAACACATGCATGTGTGTATATACCTACAAACATGTGCACGCATAGATGCAGCCACATACTTCTCACATGTACATCAGACACCCAGGGACATATACATCACATGCACAAATGCACAGATCCTTGTCTCTTCCGAATGACGGAACAGTAATAAAAGCCTTGGAGAGACGAGATCAGGACAAAAGGGCACACCCCACTGCTTAATGCTCACTGAGGAATGGACTCACACACACATCACTGCCTAATGCCCACCAGGGAATGGCACTGGCTAGCATCTCTGTGTAGAAAAGGGGAGGGCAGAGGGCATGGTGCCAGCACTGTTCGGCTCCTTCATTAGCTCAGAGATGGCAGTGTCACAAGCTGCCATGCATACTAAATCAGTACTGTGTGCGAATCTGAGTGTATGTGTGTTACTCTAGCAAGATTTTTTTTTTAATTGATTTTATTCCTTATCTGAAATTTAACCTCAAATGAACACACTCTCAAAATTGCTATGGAACTGAATATTTACAATACTACTGAGGGACCTCTTTATTATTTCAGAGGAAGGAAATGCCAAGATGTGTCACTGCTGCATTCTCAGTATATCCCTCACCACAAATCAGCTGCAGCTGAGCTGCAAGTCCCCTTCTATCTGTACTGCCCCCCAGTGGCTGAATGAAGCTCTTCATTTTCAGCCTCTGATCAGCTTTATTCGCGATCCTCTGCATCAGATGGCTCAGCTAACTGTCACATCCCTTTAGAACACACAGCCCTTAATGTGGCTTTATAGAGGTTTAAATAGCCTAGACATTTTGCAGTGTCAGGTGTTGTTAGCTTTATAGTTTCACCCTTAAGGCTGAGAGTGTGTATAAATAGGGGTGAAGCCTGTTTTAAAGGGTCATATAACAGATCATCATTTCCATTTAGAGAAATTGGTATCACATGCTTCATATTAGGACTGGGCAATATGAAGATGTTGTGATATTGTGATAAATTATGTGACAGTACACTATTCTGAGATATTGTTGATATCTATCTATCTATCTACCTATCTATCTATCTGTCTATCTATCTATCTATCTATCTATCTATCTATCTGTTTGTTTGTTTGTTTGTTTATAATTTTTTTCAGTAATCCAAACTGACTGGAAGCAGCTCATTTCATGTTACAATTTTGTACTTCAAATTTATTTTATTTTTAAATATAAAATACAGGTTTCTGGTGATGTAAAAAAAAATGAGACCAAGGTAAATTTCAGAACTTTTTCCACCTTTAATGTGACCTATAACCTGTACAACTCATCTGAAAAACAAACTGAACAAACTGGGGATGTGGCTGTGTTCAGAATTAAGCAATCACATTCAAACTCATGTTAAATAGGAGTCAGTACACACCTGC
>CM074950.1:7769902-7798107 GCA_037577455.1 Pangasius macronema | reverse complement strand
GTGCTGGAAAACTAATGTTTGGAAATCTAAAATGTTTTTGTACTGAATCAATAATGTAGAAGCCATAAAATAAAAATATATAACCAAGTTTGTACTAAAAAAAAATAGGGTGCGTAAGACTTTTCCACAGTAAAGAACTACAAAATGTTATCATCAAATCAGCTGATTATAATCAGCGTTTCTAATTGTTATTTTAAAAAAAACAAAAGTAATTAGAAAAAAAAGATATAATATTTGTTATATCTCATAATTTATCACACTATCTATATTATATTGTCACATAGCCCAGTGGATCAATCCTATAATCACACCGAATCCAGTCGGACGTGAAAGAGGTGAGGTGAGAGGTGTCTTAAACAGTCGACCACTTGCTTCAGTGCCTTTGCCCATTTTTTTTATCTTTTTTTTTTCTTTTCTTTTTTTTTGTCATTGCTGCTTGCACCCTCATCTCTTTCTTCCTGAGTGAGCAGGATCAATAGGCAGGTCTGGTGTAAGATGGAGGCTTATCACTGTGTCAGTCATTGGCATCTGAGGGGAAAGCTACAGTGTTGCATCTGAGTGAGAGAGAGAGAGAGAGAGAGAGCGAGAGAGAGAGAGAGAGCGAGAGAGCGAGAGAGAGAGCGAGAGAGAGAGCGAGAGAGCGAGCGAGAGAGAGAGCGAGAGAGAGAGCGAGAGAAGAGGTAGTGAGTGGGAGAGATCACCAGTACTTCTGCTCAGAGTAGTGTGACCTGACTCTAGTGCACTGCACTCACTCACTGACTTGACTCAGAGGCCAGACAGGTTTACAGTGCCTTGCATAAATATTCACCCCCTTGAACTTTTCTACATAAATTTGTGTTATAATCTGGAACTGAAAAGGACTTAATTGGGATTATTAACATAAATCTACACAAAATAGATAATAATATTTAATATTGGGGGAATTAATTTAATTTTGTTTACCAGTTTAAAAAATAAATAAATGCTGTGATTGTGTAAGTATTCACCCCTCGTTGCTGTAAAACCCTTACTTTATTTCTGGTGCAAGTTGATTGGAGTTGACTTGCTGACCTGAATATATATACATCTGTTTCTGGGCGGCAGCAGATTTTGGTAGAGAACATACCTAACAGCATCATGTAGACAAAGCAACTAACAAAACAAGTCCATGACAAAGTTCTGGAAAAGTATCAATCAGGGTTTGGTTATAAAAAACATCCTTGAATTCGAACATCCCACAGAGCACCATTAAATCCATGACTTTGAAAAATGTGAAAGAATATGGCACAACCATGACTCTGCCTAGAAGAGGCTGTCCACTAAAACTCAATGACCAGGTAAGGATGGTTGCAACCAGAACTAATTTAGGGGTTTCACACCAATGGGGTGAAGATTAATTCAATCCTATCTTTTACCATTTTATTTTTAAATAATTTTGCAAACCAAATTAATTTCCCCCATTTCTATATTGGGGCTATTTTGTATTCATGACATATAATCACAATTATGTCCATTTCAATTCCAAGTTATTAGCTCAAAGGGAATTTATAGTTATGCAAGGCACTGTATAGGAACATGTGTATGTGCTCTTTAAATATATATATAAAAAAAAGTTAATGACTTAATTAGCTGTGGTTTGATCCATTATTATCATGGGTGTTTTTTTTTTTTTTTGCCTTTGGTGATGACCTGCAAAATTAAATGGGATTTTAATTGATTCTTCACTTTGCAGTAGCCTCGCCCATACTCTTCTAGCAAGTTATAGATTTGTTCAAGCATTGCCTTTCTCATATCACTCACAATTTTATCTAGCGTTTATGCTAAATCTCTCACAGCAGAAAGTGTCTTTTTTTAAAGACACTTTAAATATTTTGACATTTTAACATTTTTAATAAAAGGTTTGAAGTGTAAAGTATTATGTGAATTCAATGTTGGTGTGTTTTGGCACAGATGGTCCCTCTTATCCATGCAGCTACAGAAACATTACTGAACAACCTGAAGGCTTACGCAGATTCTGGAGAGAGCGTTGACATCTACAGGTATGACTGTATGTCTGTGGGCATGTTTTTATATCTTAATGGAGAAAAAATGTCCCTGCAAGGTTAGGAATATCTGACATTTTTGACCTTGTGGGGACGTCTGGCTGGTGCCCATGAGGAAAAGTGATTTTTAATGTATACCGCTTAAAAGATTGTGGGGGTAATGCATTAATATTTTCCTGCAGGTGTTTCGGTTGCTTCACTATGGATGTGATCGCAAGTGTGGCCTTTGGCATGCACGTGGACTCTCAGAACAACCCCAGCGACCCATTTGTGTACCATGCCTCCAAGTTTTTTGCCTTCTCTTTTTTCAGACCCATCATGTTCATCTTCAGTATGTTACACTGTCACGTTTAGCCATTCATCTAATCCAAACACCCTTCAGTGCCCATTATTTCCCCTTTAATTATTCAAAAGCTGAGGTCACATCACATAGGGAGCTCCATAAATGACTGTTTGATATGAACTTTAATGAAGGCAATATAAAGATATAGCACATTTATTGCAGGCTTGGGAAATAGGTCTCATTTAAAATCCCTTTGACCTTGTGTTTATGACTTAAGAATATTGGTAAAAGGCCTTGTGGTTGTCCTTTGTGCTCTTAGTGAATTTCCCGTTCCTGATTGGGCCGTTTGGTGGCTTGATGCGAGATAAAGATAGCAGTGAGATGAGCAAGTTCTTCACCACTTGCATCCAGAAACTTATAAAGCAGAGGGATGAATTGCCACCCAGTCAGGTACAGTACGACCTTGGAGGAATAAAAAGAAAATCAGTCATGCATATAGTTGAGTGCAAATATAATTGTATGCTCCATGATTTCTGGGTATACTTGGAAAATGTGCATCCATTTTGTAGTTTATCTATGAATAAAAAAAAGACAAATGAAGTTTTGGTGTTAGGGCTATAGTCAAGGCTGCCATTGTCAAGACCAGGACTAGCCAAGATTGAGTCAAGACTGAATTTTAAGGGGTTTGATGCCAAGTCAAGAGTCCAAATGAAAGCGTGACCAATTTATATCAAGACTGAAAAACCTCAAATGTGTTTCAAGGCCAAGCCTTTACTTCAGCTAGTTTGTTTCATTTGTACATTTCATTTGTATGCCAATGATTAGGCTATGTTTTCTAGAAGAAGGAATTATATCATGTCAAACTTTGTGAAAAGAAAAGACAACATGAACATAAATATGTTCATATTTAGCAAGATCAGTGCTCAAGACCAAGACCAGGCTCAAGTCCTACAGCCCTCGTTGATGTATCCTTCAACAAGATATCAAAATTGTTTTTCAAGGTTTGAAAAGAACCAAAATTTTCCAGATGTGATTTGAAGAAAGCAGCGTCTTACATCTGGCAGGGTTATAATGATATGTGAAGAGCAATGGGGGTGAATATTACAAGGAGAAAGAATATTACAATATTACAATAATTACACAAAGAGGATGGAGGCAGTTTAAAAGCAAACTGTGGACATATACGTTATTAGAGAACATTTATATCTTATTCAGTAAAGGAAATGCAAACTTTTAATTGATATCACTTTTATTTTTTTCACAGTTTGAACACCTGCACAATTTGATCTTTTTTGTTACTTGTGACTATCTGTGAAACCTTAAAAGAAAAAAATTTTGTCTTATTTTGCCCTAACTTTTACAGTGTACTGTATTTCCCCTAAAAGTCTCCTCTCTTAAACTTTGTCCCATGGCTTTGATAGAGGCGGAGGGACTTCCTGCAGCTGATGCTGGATGTGAGGAGCAGTAAGGAGTGTGTATCCCTGGATCACTTTGACGTGGTCAATCAAGCAGATGAGCAAGTCGTGGCTGACGGAAAGTCAGAAAGCTACCATGAGTCGGCAAAACGCAGCCAGCAGAAAAGGATGATGACGGAGGATGAGATCGTAGGCCAGGCCTTCATCTTCCTCCTTGCTGGCTATGAGACGAGCAGTAACACTCTTGCATTCGCCTGCTACCTGCTGGCCATCCACCCGGACTGTCAGAAGAAAGTACAGAGAGAGCTGGACGACTTCTTAAGCAGACACGTGAGTGGAAAAAAAAAATACACCAGCATTTAAGTCCACCTTGACTTAATATGTAAATATGTTTGAGCTGCCACCTTTAAGATTCTAAAGGAGGGTTGCATTATAAATCACCTCTTCATTTTAAATTTGTTGTAGATTGTGGTATTGTGCCTTCTGTTGTTTCTGTATACTGTATGCCAGACCAACAAATAAAAATTTCAGAGCTGCCACTGCATTGAAAAGCAAGCTGTGTTTGGTTATGTAGCCTCAACAATGTGGGTACTGTCTGTCTGAATGCTGAGCGTTCTCCTGCATTTTGCCTTTTTCCATACAAGCACTCAGTGCAATGGAACGCACAGACCCACTCATAAATATAGCACAAGTTTGCAATAATGGTGGCACTTCGTCTTCTTGGGCGTGTGTGTGTGTGTGTGTGTGTGTGTGTGTGTGTGTGTGTGTGNTGTGTGGGCAAGAGAGTGCAAGAAATAGAGAAAGGGACGATTCTTAGCTGAAACCTGCAATCTTTGTGCAGAGAGAGGAAGGGTGATGGTGGGAAAGGAGCAGAGGGGGCTGAGCAGGTATGTTTAGTGTGTGCTGTTTAAGGAAATAAAGGTCTCCAGCTGACCCACATTGCTTTTTCAGTCATCTTCACTTCACTGTGAAGTCACTTTACCCTGCAAAATAGCATTCCAACGTCAGGGCTTTGGATAAGCAAAACTGCATAATGCAATTTTTCATGAAATCTATGATTAAGAAAGACTGGTGGGCGCGACAGCATGACTCCGTGCTCAGATAAACAGCTCAGGGAGAAAAATGTAAGAACGGTGAGAGCATGAAGTGTTTTAGCAGCACTGGCTACTAGAGCACTGGCAGTTCTGTTCAACTCCTTGTCCTCTTTTTTTCATAATGCTACCATAATAGCTGACACATAAACCCAGCCTTGTTAAACACGCGCCTGCATTTGCTGAATCTTAATACCCGCAGCCAAGGCCAGGCAACCGCTTGGATCAAACGCAGAGCGAGACCATCTCAATGACTCCCTTTCTCCACTTTCATCTTTTACACTTACTCCCATTGACTCTCACAAGCTCCATTTAGCCCTGCTCAGGAAGTCTGGGTCTTTTTAGCTTCTTTTTTTCTTTTTCGGGCAATAGGGAGTTTTGGAAATGTAAACCTTGGCTGCAGCATTTGGGGCATCATTTGTTACTAATGGCAGCTTTCGCATGAAACTCCTTTTTTCTTCAGTCATGCTTTTTGTGAGATGAGTGCTATTAATTTTTTTTGCTTACTTACACTAAAACGGGAGATTTTTATTAGATAAGTCAATCAGATCATGTTGAATTCAGCATTTACTTATTTTATTTTTGTTATCTTGATCCCTGTGCTTCTACATTTCAACTGAATGACTTAAACACCTGCAATTTGCCTCTTCTTGTTAAGTATAATGTAATAGGGTGCTTTCATACACATTATGTTAATGCTTGTACATTTTGAAAAGTTATCTCACAGCTCTGTGCAGTTGTGTATGGTGTCAGCAGGACTGGGTTTCTGTTGGTGTGCTTAGGAGATGTGACTGCACACCCAGCAATAGCCGCACTCTTTAAGTTTTACATGCTGGGCATCGGTCCACAGCAAGCCATCTGACCATAGTGGATATGAAGGTCAGTGCGTCCCCCCCGGCTGAGGCTGCACTGCCTGGCACAACTTTTGAATTTAGCTCACTGAGGAGCAAAGGGCCTTTCAGTTTATTTTGTAAATGCATCTTGCTGTGCTCAAACTGAATGCTCCTCGGCACTGAAAGCTTTTCAAATGTCACTCTCCGGCTCAAGCAGCACAGAGCGCCGAGTTTGTACCACAACACTGATGTACACAGATGAAGGAAAAAAAAAAAAAAACACTTTAAAATGTCAACCTTTTTTTAATGTTTTATTTGCCTAATTGGTACTTATCGTGCTATTAGAATGACTAATTATTGTGTACCGATCTATTAATACTACATTTATTTTAAAGTTGTGTGCTGAGTTGAGCCGAAAATGGCATCATTTGCTGTTAAATGGTTCATTTGTTTAACAGTTAGTGTCATTAGCTTTCTTGGCTGTAGGTGCAACATTGGGTGTCATACATGGCCTTGTTTTTCTTCTTATGAGAATACTCATATCTCAAAGAGACCAAATACTGTTTGGCAATGTCTGATAGACTTCATGGTTATGCTGCTGCAGAGGTGACATGGTGGTTATGGCCACAATTTAATATACTGAGACCACAGCTTAAACTTCTTGTGGCCACGAGTTAAGTTTCTTGTAGTCAGGAATTAATAATGGCCATGAAAAATGTAATTTATGGCAACTGTAACGTTACCAAATAAAAAAAAAATTAACTGAATTAGACCATTATGGGCAGCAGAACCTAATATAATATTGCATTTTACTTGAATTCTAAAGGTGAATAGATTTTTTGGCCATTCCCACGCATGGGTCAAAGTCATGGGATCAAGTTACACAATTTGTGGCCACAGCTTTGGTATCTCACCACCACCACATAATAATTCCTTGAGATACTTCAAAATAATTAACTCGTAGCCTCAGTGTATTAATTCATAGCCATGCCTTATCAAAAAACAACTACCATATCACTTTAGGGGTTTGTACTGTACATGGTAGATACAGTAAAAGATTTATTTGCTCAGCAGTCGCTGTCATGCTTTCTTGGCTGTAGATCCTAGATGCTAAATTAGTAGACAGATAGGAATGCCGCATCTTTCACCTTCAGAATGTCACTCTTACTAAGCCTCTGTTTTTTTTTTGTTGTTGGTTTTTTTTATATATATATATAAGCAGAATCACTGAGTCGGAGCTGCCTCGGAGCTCTAGCATGCAGCAGTTTTACTATTGGGTGGTTTAAAAGGTAAAAACGCAAATTCTTCGCTGCCTATCGGAGAGTGTGTGGCACACATTGTGTCTAGGCTCTCATTTTCTCTTCCTGCATTGTGCGGTGGCTCCCCAGGGTGTCCCTCATTAATTTGCCCTTTTTTTATCTGCATAAATAGCAGAGTGAGATGAAGCAGAGCATCACCTAATGAGTCAGCCAGAGGTGGGAGACGAGGGCAGGAAGGCGAGCCATGTAGCAAAATTACACATTTACAGCCTCAGCCATTCCTGCTTTCTGAAACAGAAAGCTTTGGAGAAGAAAAAGACAAAATTCATATCTGAATTCATTCCCTATTTACCATATAGGGCAGTATTTGGATGTTCACGATTTTATAAATTCAGGCTACAGCTTCTGCACGCTACGTCCACAATAAGCACAGCAATTTCTTTTAGCTATAAATTTACATTCAGGAGACTTCACATATAAATATTAACATAAAATATACCAGTACAGCCAACAGGTATATGGTGGTGTATTTCATTTTTATTCAGCTTTCAGTTTCAGATTTGGTGAATGAATTCCAAAAGGTTCCTCAATATTTACACTGGGAAAGTTCTCTGTATTCAGAGATGGGTTATGCACATATAAAATACAATGATATACAGTATGAATGGGAAGATGACAAGCACTGAAATAAACATCTAATAGGAGTGTAGTATATTGGCAATATATTGCTGTATGAATAGTCTTAATATTAATGATCACATTATTCACAGAAAATTTGTCTTAGATAAACAATATGGCATCCACATTAATTGTTGTGTAGGTGCCTTGATACGATTTTGGATCAAATTTGTCTCCCTTACTGACGCCCGATGTAGTGTTTTGTGTAGAACTGTCTATGTAGTAAATTAGTGAGTGAAGGCGTGATTTCAGACACACTGTAGAATTTTTAAACTTCCCATACTAAAGTGTCTAACAGTCTCAGAATTCAATGTGGCTTTTTTTTTTTTTTTTTTTAAGTATGTTAAATCCAGTCATTTACATAGATATGTCTTTTCCACCACTACCATTCTGAGCTTCGAAAATACAGCAGAAGTGCATAGTATGATTTTCTAATTCAGTCTGACAATGTAGTAATTTTATGAACTGGCTGTTACCTAATACACAGTGTAGGGGTCATGAAGGAACACTTGGCTAAGAGCTATGAGCTGATGTTATTCATGTATGAGTAGATTAATATTAATAGAGCCTGCTATTTTAACCAAATTGGTGGCCACTGACACTTAACCTTCATCAGTTTTCATATACACTCAATCGACTTCAGAGCTTTCTAACTGCTTTCCACTGATAGGAAAAGCTTTGTAAGACATTATCTTGAGTCTGTCTGATAGAGTGACAGGGTTATCTTATTTTAAGGGAAATAAAGGAGCATAGACTAGGAAATATATCTTAGTCTGACAAAAGTTTGGGGTTTAACAGGGTAATTACTTGAGCACCTGAGAATGTTTCAGTATGCTGAAGTAACCAAAGACTCATGTAAAATGCGGCATCTCTTTTGCCTCCCTAGAATACAATTTGAAAAAGTATATTTAGATATGTTTCTATTTGGCTAATATTAACTGTTTTCTTTGCTAATACCAGCTTAGGCTAGCACTGATTCCAGCAGCCAACATAAACTGGCTAGACAGCTAATCGATTGAAGATTGAATGATGTTTTTAGGCAAAATGGCTAAGTTGCTTTCAAAAACCAAAAAAAACCAAAAAATCTTCTAACAGTTTTAGATAAGTAATAAAAATTGCCTTTTACATGAAAACATGACTAACATAATTGCATCACATTGACTTGAATTTATTTTTAGCAAGATACTTCTACTTTTAACTGAGTACAATTTTGACACATTACCTATTTCTCAAGATCTATTTCATGGCCATGAAAAGTGTAGCTCATGGCAACTATTACATTTTAAATTTTTAAAAAGAAATCAGTTGAATTAGACTATTGTGGCCAGCAGAATCTAAGCATGGAGATGACTGATAATATTGCACTATACTCTTTACTTCAATCTTGGAATAATGCACAGATATACTAGACATAAGCTCATGTCAGTTTAAGTGAATTCTCAAAGTGAATCAATTTTTTGGCCCACCAAATAATTAACTGGAGGCCTCATGTTAAGTATGACGTTCCCAAAACATTTTAAGTCATGGGCTCAAGTTACACATAGCTTGTGGCCATAGCTTTCATATGTATCACCACAGCAGCATAATAATTCCATGAGATACCTCAAAATAATTAACTCGTAGACTCAGTATATGAATTCATGGCTATGCCTTATCAAAAAATAACTCCCATGTCATGTTTTGCACTGTAAAAGATTTATTTGCTCAGCAGTTGCTGTCATGCTTTCTTGGCTGTAGATCCTAGATGCTAAATTAGTAGACAGATAGGAATGCAGCATCTCTCACCTTCAGGCTGTCACTCTTACTAAGCCTCTGTTTTTTGCATAAGCAGTATCATTGGCTGAGAGTTCCAGCAAGCAGCATTTTTACGATCGGGTGGTTTAAGAGGTTAAATCGCAAATTCCTTGCTGCCTACCTAAGTGAAAATCAGCGCAGTTTTCATCAGTAATTTCATCAGTCAAAACATTTACTTTTTACTTTGAATCGAATATATTTTTGGCTCGATACTTCCACTTTTAACTGAGTATAACATTTTGACACATTATCTATATACTTTCAGTTAACTGTAATTTCTCAGTAATTTTCCACGCTGGGTTTAAAGCACAGAGGAATTGATATTTTATTTTTTTTAAAAATTAATATATACAGATCATGGCAGCTCCTCAGAGAAGACGAAAGGCAAAGGCAAGGTTAGACAGCCATAAAGAGGGTGAAAATATGAACATGACACAGAGCTTCAGGAAGGTGTGAAACAGATAGAATGAGCGGAAGCAAAGAAAGAGGTGAAAGAAACAAAGACAGGATGTAATGGTGACTGGTGGGAGGTGGGAGTGAGCGAGGGCGAAAGAGAGAGAGCGAGAGGAGCGCAGCCTGGCTTTCCTGTGTGTGAATAATTCAGCCGTGCTGTGCCTGTGAGGCTGAATCTCCAGGAGGCTCTTTCCCTCACTCATCACCCTTCACTCATATCGCTCACCCCCAAATAAAGACCATACATCTCGACTGCTAAAGTCATTAATGCAGCCCATAAACCACCACACATCACAGCACTACAGCTGTCAGTTTCTAATGAAAGTGCTATTACGTGTCTTGTAGCTTTTTCTGAGCCTTGAAACGAGAGTGTTCTAAATTATTCCCAACACTTCCTGATTGTGAAGCATCCTTTGTTTTCTTAAAGAAAATTTCATGTGCCTGGTAATTCCAGAGAGCAAGATAGAGGACGAGACTACAAGACTCACAATTGCGTCACTCTCTTATTCTATTTTCCCTCTTCATGTGTCTCTCTGTGGATCTCTCTCTCTCGCTCGCTAGCTGAGATGAAGGCTGTCTGGTGTGTGAGTAGCCCCGCACCCCTGGGGTCAGAATTGCAAAGCTTGGACACTTTGATTAGGAGCGCTGAAGCTCAGCAGGTGAAAGACACTGAACCACACTCACAGCCAACTCTCATCCAGCATCTCATCAATCTGGCACAGAAGAGTTTATTTAGTATAAGAAAAAAATGATTAGAGAGGCAGAGAGGAGGGGAACGATTAAGGCATTGCAAAGAATGTTAAAAATAGAGTCACACCATGAATTAATACATGACCTTTATTGAGATGGCCATACTTGCTGTTCCTCATTCAGATGAAAGGATTTGTATAGCACTTTTTTCCTTTTTTAGTCATCCTGTGCTTTGTCACACTCTGATGAGGAGACAACACAGAAGAGATTGATATGCATTCTGTGGAAACAGTGAATGGCAAAGGATGTGTAGAGAGCTGAGACCAGTGCTTGTCAAGGGAAGGTTAAGTGACTGATCTCTCTCTCTCTCTCTCTCTCTCTCTCTCTCTCTCTCTCTCTTTCTCGCTCTCTCTCTCGCTCTCAGAATAGTGGGAGCATAATAATGGAAAATTAAGATTTTCAAGGAAAACCATGATGGGTCAGCAGTTAGCATTTCTGCCATACACCATACATACTGTCCATACCCAGTGTCTCCCTGTGTCCTCGTGGAGTTCCTCCAGGTTCTCTGGTTTCCTCTCACTTCCCAAAAACATGTACAATGTGCACAAAACACAAGGTGGATTGGCTATGATTTGCTAATTTGCCACAGGAGTGAATGAGTGTGTGATTTTGTGTGCGCATGGTGCCATGCAGTGGATTGGCATTACGTCGAGGGTGTACTGCCGGCCTGCACCCATCTGGATACACCATGACCCTGACGAGGATAAGGCAATTACAGAAGATAAATAACTGAATGAAAGATATAGACAGACTTTATATATTTGGTAGACACTTTTATTTAAAGAAGATACACATTTAGAAAAAAAATCAACTTGTGTAGTTGGTACTGTACTAACTTTCATACTAACTCCTCTCTGGCAGGGTTTTAATGTTCTTGTATTCTCAGACCCTGATCTGTTTGTACTAGCATGAAGATATGTTTATCCATAGAAATTCCAAAGCACTTCTTTGAGTCGCTCTAGACAAAGCTCTAGTCATACACTAGTATGACATTAATATTAATATGTCAGCTGCTTAAAAGCATCATAAAATCTTTTTGCATGTTCTTTGTCAGAATGCTTACAGGAGCATCTGAGCTGCTAATGGGAATTGCTTTAGTGGTCTGCTTATTTGCTGTATAGTTAATTGCTACTTCTGTCAATATTGGTTTATATTATAATATGTAATGCAGTCTGTTATTGTATTATGTAGTAGTATGTCTAATCATAGTGGCGATGTTGAGCAAATGAGCACTCTACCCATTTACTGAAACACAAATCATGCAGCTACACACACTAGAATCACATACACCACATACACACAGTATACACTTAATTACCAATTATTTGTATCTACAATAGCTGGCTGTTTTATAAAGTCCAAAGATGCCACCTAGCTTTTCCTTTGTACTGGAGTTTTTAAAAACTGTTGATTCTACCATCCAAATAATCTCTGCTTAGCGGTGGTCCAGTGGTGCTCCCTTTACACTGATGGATTGGATACAAGAAGCATGACAAATTATGAATGGACTACTGCTAGTAATTGAACACCTTTACACTGACCTGCGTATATACCTGTATAAAATGGCTGGTGAGTGTAGGTGCAATGTGGATGTAGCTAATACTACAACTGGCAACTGAGAATATCCTGATTGTTTATACAACATCTGAAATACTGTACTTATCCGTTTTACTTTTTATGCTTAAATACTTTTTCTCGATGTTTATGCATGCTAATAAATGCAGCACTTTGAGTATTTATTTTCCCCAATTTTAGATTAGTTTGATCTTAAGTCACTCTGCAGTAGCTTGCACTAACTGAGCTGTGAATTTATTTAGGTGCACTTTGTTGGTTTAAAATTACTTAAAAAATGTAGACCAACTTATGATGCAGTGAGTATCAAGCATAACAATGCTTGGAACAGTTCAGCAAAAGAACAATCCAGCTCACAACATCCTGTGGTCAGAAACTGACACAGATGAGGAGAACCAGGCATTAGGGATAGAAAGCTATAGTATCTAAATATATACCCACAGAAGGGCTTTGTCTGATAATGTGGCCAATGAGAATACCTGTTGTTTAAAAACAACCTTGTCAGTGTCACTGCTGCACTGAGAATGAGCCATCGTCCAAATAACCTCAGCAGTGGGCTTATGATGGTTTGTTTCTACTGATGGACAGGTTAATTATGGAAGATGTACCTAATAAAATTGTCAAATGAAGGTACAATAAACTGGCAGTTCAGCGTATTATACAAGTTGAACAACAGTTATTGTAATGTTCATCTGAGTTTTTCCCAAAATATTCTTACTTCCTGTCTCACAAGTCGTAGACTAGTGGGCTAAGCTCCTGGCAATGCTACATCTGACCATAGATTTCATTAAGAAAGTCAGTCTTATATCCTAGAGATAAAAAGAAAAAGTTTTCTCTCGGGCAGATGCTATAGCTTTCCTCTTACGATGTTGATATTGTAGGACCTCAAATACGACTCCCTTGTATGCTGTTTGGTGTTTTTTTACTTGGGCTGTTTAAGTTTACTTGGCTGCACTAATGGATTGGAGCAGATGGAGTCATCAAAATGCTGCTGCCACAGTGGAAGGCCCCATGAAAATGCTCACGCCCTTGGGGAGAGGGCGGTCCTGTAACTTAAACATCCATAAACATGTGCTGTGTAATTCAGCCATGCCTTCCTGACTGATGGGTCCCGAATGTCACCAGCTGTCAGACGTCAGCCATTGTTAACCCCCCACTGTACGCCTTTTGCTCTCTCCTGGGGGGTACATAAATTAGCCTATTTACTGCTGCTGTCTCAAGGGTGGCTGCTGTATACGTTTTTGAAATGTGTTATATTATTATTGACCTGTCCCCACCTTTTCTGTTGTGCTTTATCAGGTGAAGTCTAACACCATGGTTCTGGGGCCCATGTTTCTTTCTTTTTTTTTTCTTTTCATTTTGTTATAGTGGTAACAATCCATTATTCAAACCTATTACATTCATTTCTGAGATTTTATTTGACTATTTGACTGGTCACCTAAATTAAATGGGCTTAATCCAAAACTCAATAACTCAAAACCTAGTAGGCCTATAAATAATGTCGACTGGAATTTAATGACAATTTTAATTAAACTGTGTTCTGTGAGTGGAAGGGTAAAAGAGAAAGAAGCTCTATGGCTATGGCTAAATAGCAAAAATATTATACTAATGACCCTAATATGTGAGTAGTTTATGTTCATAAAATAAATCTGTTAGTTGAATGGGGTTAGTTGAATTTCTTTTACAGTTAAAGAGGTTTAGTACAGCTCATAAAATAAAGTGCAATGCTATCAGACATGTACAAAAAAACATGGCTTAATTTAATGCATTTCAAAATGATTTTGGTGCCCATGGCAAATGTTTTCATGTGAAATCTGTTTAATGGATAAAGGTTGAAACAATACAAGAAGTGTTTGTGCTATCATCAAGAGATTATAGTTCAAATCTGGATGATGCCATCTGTCATAATTTACGCTGATCTGTGGCTATGAAACACTCACTAATTATTGGATCTCAGCTTAGGTATGTGTGTGTGTGTGTATATATATATACATACTATATATATAGGCCTCATAGGAATCACATGATAGATATCATCCTCTCTGGTGGGTAGCTCTCATGCGACAGGGAGAACTAAATAGTGGATGGGAATTGCCAATATGGTGAACTGCAAATTTGGAATAAAATGGGGGTAATTATCCCTAAGGAATTACAGTGAAAATATGGTACAGCATGAGGTTTGAAACGGTCTATTGCAGATTCAGCCTGCTCAGTTATTCAACAAGGTGATGTTTTCTAAGACTGCATATACCAGGGGTCATCATCTGGTGGACTGTGGTCCAGATGTAGACCGAGCAAAGTATTTCAGTGGATTGAAGGATCGAATGATGCACTTGAAAAATACTGTAGGGGAATTGATCAATGTATTGATATTGTATTGTATTGTATTCAGACACCAGTTTTCTAAATGTTGCAGTTACTGTATTTATTGCGTTTATGCAATACATTTTTGTGTATTCTGTTCATTATTTAAATTATTTACCAGAAGGCAGCTCAATGAGAAACAAAAATGTTTCACAGACTTTTGTAGATTTTTTATATATTTTTTTTCATTTTGTTTACCCTTTCTGGTCTGCTTAATGAAGTGATGGCATGGGTGGTTAAAAAAAGATAGTCAACAACCAAAACCGAATGTTTAAAGATGACTGGCCTAAGAAATATGCTTTTATGCTGTACTTCAAAACAGTTCAAAAATGAAAAAGATTCTCATCTGTTCAGAATCTGTAATGCTAGTCAGAATTGTTAACATGAAGTACCAGTGTGTGACAAAACTTAACTTAAAAATCTTATTTATACCCACAAACTAATCATTAATGGTTAAGGATTAAAAGTTAACTCTTGCCACCTTTCAGTCATGTTAGTTTCTTATCCAGATGTCTGCAACCAAGGAATTTTATGTAGCTGGGCTTTACAGCGTTTACTTGAATCTTTGGTATGTACTGTCGCAGGAAAGCCCAGGTTTTGAATCCATATTGTTTATTGCAGCTCTGTAATGTTTGTTAACTGAAGGCAAGCAGTTTTATTAGAAGCCTGGCAAATGTTAGTTTTCCTTACTGTAATAGCCATTTTCAAAGTGCTCACCAGCAGTATGTTATTATCATTATGGCAAAACCTGCATACTTGCTTTGACTACGGGGAGCCTTATGACCTGTCATTTGAATTTCCATTACAGCTCTATTCTCAGGCACATCAAACTAAATTGAATAAAAGGTGCTCACAGTAGCAGTAAGTGCTAAATGCAGAGCCTGTGCTGGCTGCTTTAATGGCTCTATCCCTGACGCACAGAGGGACCATGTGAAGACCATAATGAGACTCAGACACATTGGAAGAGTCGAAACTGGCCAAAGCTAGACACAAGAGTACAGAGAACAGGGTGATTTCCGGAAGGATTATAGTAGATGAGGCTCAAGATGGTGAGGAGCATGGGAATTGGATTGGGAATAGATCTTCTTCAACCACCCCTGAGTTCATCCATTTTAATATAAACCTCTCTGAATCTTCTCTAAACATGCAGCTGAAATAAACCAGAGCAAACCATGTAAAACACGTTTTTTTTTTTTTGTTTTTGTTGTTTGTTTTTTTAAACACATAAACCCCTCTCTCTTCTAGGTCTGACTTACTGATTCCCAGAAGTGTTCCTTGGGAGTGTTACTGCAAAAAAAATTATGTTATGTTTGTGACCATCTCATGTGGTTATGTTATTTTTCGCTTTACCCTCTGGTGTTTCGGAAAGCGCATACTTATTTTCTCATGCATGAGGCCGATCTCAAAGGCTGAATCATAAGCTTGTGATTGAAAAGCACTGTTTGCAATGCAGCCATTTCCTGGCAGGTGGACAGTATGCGTGCGTGTGTGTGTGTGTGTGTGTGTGTGTGTGTGTGTGTGTGTGTGTGTGTGTACACATTCCTCAGTGTGATTGAAACTGTAATTTTCGGTTCTGCAGCAATGCTCTATGTCTAGCCCATGATTTCTGACTCTAATAAGATAGAACCTTATTAGAAGACAGAGTAATCCTTACCTAGAGATCTTCTAATAAGATTGCTGAACTCAGAAGATTAAAAAGAATTATAGATGTGCTTTATTGATCTAACTACATAATTCTTGCAGCCTGATGTATCTCTCTCATTCCTTATTTCCTTGTTACACTGATATACATGATAGCTCAAACAGTTTCTAAATGTTTTTATACAACAGTGCTGCAGAATTCTCACTTCTGATTGGTCAGAACGTGGTGATTAATTTTATATAACAGCAGCATGGGCAGGTGTTTGAGCTGAGAGATTTATATTAATACATTTGTTCTAATACGTTATCATTTCTACAGTACTAATGTTTTTCCTGTGTGACAATATTTATTTCGCATGTTTAGAAGGAGTCTGAAGCGTCAGCACTTTGTAACAGTCAGAAGTAAAGCTGTAACTTTACTTCTGTGGGCTTTGTGGTTTCTCTTTAACATGACAAGCTGCTTTTGTTGTCTTGTTAACTTCAAAAGAGAGAGATAAAAAGAAAGGCTGGTAAGGGAATGACTGTTCGTAGCTGCTGTAATGTAAGTGGCGAGGAACTTGTTTTGTGGACATTAACACAAGAGAATGCAGATCTTTCTTCGTAATAAAGAATTGTAATCGTTGGCAAATTGCTGTGGTGTAAGAGGAATAAACCACCTTGGGATGTGCTGTTATTGGAAAATACTCCATTTCAGAGTATTGCACAACCTCAACCTTATTTTCCTATATGAGTACACTGATCATGTTTTATTCCTTCACATCTATTCTGTCTCTGCTCCATGCAGTGCCCTTATAGGTGTTTTCCATTTCTGTACAGTGCTTATGTTCAGATCTCAGGTTGAATCCTCTCAGTCACATTAGTTAGCTGTCTACACTTCTCAAAAATGTTTGCTTTTCCTATTATAATCATCTTGAAAAGAGTTAGCATGAGTGCTATTGTTTCTTCAGTTCAAACAAAACTGAACAGTGATTTTTCTTGCTATGGGATTTTAATTAGCAATTTCTAATTATGTTTTTTTTTTTTCCTTTTCCATTGTTCTGGCCTTGTCTGGCTTGAGCATTGGCCAGTATTGTATCATCCAGCTAGCTGTCAGTCTCTCAACCGGGGCTGTCTCTCGTTGATAAGGATACAGTCAAAGATGGTGATAGTCATTCCAATTAAACTTGCTAATTAGCAATTTGGCCATGGAAACACAGACACCGAGGAGACTAATGAGAGCCAAGGGCATGGGTTCAACTGTTAAGGTGTCTGACCTCCACGTGACTGATCTATTTCTCGAGTCTCTCATTTGATTGCATTGTTCTGAAGTGAAACATCATGACTTATTTTACAGTCTATCTGCATTATAGTACTGATTGTTCTCTCTCCTTACACCTATTGAAAAGGATCTGCTGGTTGCATGGCCAGTTAATCAGAGATGGCACACATGTCTCTCATGGCTGCGCTGACTTTCTCTAGAGTACTTTTTCTCATTCAGAGAGGGAGAAAGCCTCGCTGCTTTCTGTGCTGTTAGAAAACAATGCACATTGACACTGACTGCATTTGGGCATTAACAGCACCCTTGAGGCTTGTCTTGTTTGTGCACATATGCCTCCATCACTATCAATAACCATAAATAACAGTTTCTATGGAAACCCTATGGCATGTAGGTGATCGGGAAGGGCACCTGCTGGCAGCCTGGCACTCACTGCACTGTTTTCAATAACACTTAATGGTCTGTATTTAAATGTGGGAATACAGTATAAATATGCAGGCAAGGCTAATGATGAAATAATGAATGAAGGTTTGATGTCCTGTACTCTATGGTCACCCAATCTGACAAGAAAACCAAGGTTGCTCACTCCCACACAGACACAGAACGATGAGGTTACACCTCCAAAAAAAATCAAGGAGTAATTGGATGTTTGTCTGTTGTCCCTGATGGGCTATGATGTGAATGAATGGCTAGGCATAAATAAGAAAGGCAGGCAGATGTGAGAAGGCAGGCTGCTGATAAGGGTCTCTGCTCTAAGCCCAGCTTATACCTCACACCCAGGCAGAATGAATTTCATTTGCTGAAAGGAGCCCGACATTATTAATATCAAGGGGCTCAGAAATATGCAAAGAAAATGAGTTATTTTTGCAGGGTGCCTCTTTGAACATAGCAAAGCCTTTCCTTTTTCCCTCTAGCAATATGTTTGAAGGCAATGTGCAAAAGCTATTTTAGCTCACCACATTTTTGTTAAGGTTTTGTGCTACACTGTAAAGCCTTTTGTCCTAGTGATTGTATATTGTGGCTTCTAAAAGAGACCACACAGAAGAATTGTGTAAATGTGCTCCTTTTTTTACTTTATGAAATTGTATTACTGTATCTTTTAAGGAGTCTGAAAAGTGCAGTTTGTAGCTATGCTTACATTTACACCAAAAATGTCAGGCCTTGTAAACATTTATTGCTTAGTAGAAATATTTTTATATCCAAGATCTGATTCCTACAGTGTTTTTTTTTTTTCTTTCTTTCATGAATCAAGGAAACCCTCATGAGCTGCAGGCCTACAGAAATATGATATCAATCCCTAGTTTCCATGACTGCATCAATATCCTTTTATATAAATCCAGTAACAGAACCTGTGCATATGCCTGTAAAGGGCTGATAAAAAAAACAGCTATGAATAGTGAAACTTGTACAACTTTGTCAAGCCCTGGTCCTGTAGTGCCTTACGGTTCAGTGATGTGCAGCCTCCAGCCTCACTGGGTCTTCCATTAGCAGCTTAGTGCCGGTTCACAAACTTCTGTTATTCTGCTGTAGCTTCACTCCAGGCAGGGATGTAATTCCAAACAGAGCCCAGCTCATTTATTAGACCGGAAATATTTCTGCTTTCCGTACCCTATGCTGTGGATGCAGCCAGCTGTCTTTCTGTCTGTTTTATGTTTGGCTTGGTGTTGAGTCTGCCTGGCCTTGAGTGCATGCCCAGTGTCACCAGGGGAAAGTTAGTGCATATACACTTAGTGGCCACTAAATTAGGAACACCTGTACATCCGTTCATTAATGCAGTTTTCCAATCAGCCAGTCATGTGGCATAAAATCATGCAGATACAAGTAACAAGCTTAGGTTAATGTTCAAATCGAACAACAGAATGGGGAAAAAATGAGATCTTAGTGATTATAACCGTGACATAGTTGTTGGTGCCAGACAGGGCTTTTTGATTTGAGTATTTCAGAAACAGCTGATCTCCTGGGACTTTCAACAGCCTCTAGAGTTTGCACAGAATGGAGCAAAACAAAACAAAAAAACATCCAGGGAACAACAGGAGGAAATGCCTTGTTGATGAGAGAGGTCGGAGGAGAATGGTTAGGCTGGTTTGAGAAAGACTATAGTGACTTACATAACCACTTTACAACCCCGGTGAGCAGAAAAGCATCTCATAGTACACCACACACCAACCTTTGCAGTGGATGGGTTACTACAGAAGAAGGCCACGTCGGGTTCCACTCCTATCAGACAAGAACATCCAGAAAACATGCCAATGGAATCTCTACTGAATATGTGTGTGAATGTGTGTGCATGATTCCATGCGATGGACTGGCATCACATCCAGGGTTGTTACTGTTACTTGTGGGAGGTGGAGGTAATTCTGTAACCAGAAAATTCAATGAAATTGTCCAATATTGAAAACTTTACATGTGCAAATATCAAACTGTATAGGGTCCCCATGTGTTTAAGTTTATAATATCACTCATTGCATGTGTTATTCATTTTATACAGGATATTAAACTTTGCTTATTGTCATGAAGGGGGCCAATAATTCTGGAGCTGTTATAGTCGAGTATTTGATATATTATGAGATCTAGTTTTCATGGCGCTTAACAATAGTGCGTGTGCGTGCGTGTGTGTGTGTGTGTGTGTGTGTGTGTGTGTGTGATAGAGAGAGAGAGAAACATATGGAGACATGTGGATATGAAGATTGATATCTGGTGCACCTATGCACCTTAGCAAACTCATATAGTATACATTATTCACATGCATTTGCTGGTCAAATGTGATCGTTCTGTAGGCTTTGTACAAGCAGAAAGAGAGTGGTGCATAACTCGTATTTATCTTAATTGACCCCACTCTCACAGAACCTCAGACTTCTTTGATGAATGTAGCAGATGGAAAGATGAATTTTGGATGACCCCTTAGGTGACTGTATTAGTGACAGCATTCATATTGGACTATTCTCTCTTCGAGATTGCCCTCAGAGCAACTTCTACTCCATATTTTCCAGTGAATGTCTTATTGAAAGGCACATCTTTCACAGTGCATGTCTCCGTCCTCCCTGGCTTTCCACCTAACCTTTCGTTAAGGACATGTCACTCTGGTCTGGAATAGTGCAGCTGCCAATGAGAAGTGACAGTTCAGCCAGACGACGAGGGCGTCTGTGGAGTGTGTGTGTGTGTGTGTGTGTGTGTGTGTGTGTGTTTAGCGTGGCAGCCTCCCTCACCCTGGTCTTTTGGCCCTCCGGCTTCTGCTTTCAGTGAGAAAGCAGAGTGATTTCAGGCAGCCGAGCCATTTATTATAGCCACACACTGTCTGGCAGGCAGTGACGGGGGGAAGGAGGAGGCTGGAGGGGTTCGTAGACAGTCCATGACCCCATATTTGCTAAGCCTTACCCTCATTGAATGTTTTTACTTCTCTGTGTAGTGCCACATGTATGTATAAAGGGCACTAAATCAGAATAAATGAACTGTTTTAATAAATGATTTGTCAAATGTATATCCAAATATGGGACCACTGGTATAAAATGGTTTCGTATTTAAATGAATGGTTTAAATTTGATTTAAAAAAATTATTTGGTGAACTGACAAAGAGTACATGTCAGTGGGATATTTACATTAAATGACCTTTAGTTTCAAAAGGGCTTTGAATTATGTTGCACGGTCTCCCCCTGCTGGAAGTCAGCTACTATTACAGTATAAATAACAAAGGGAGACGCTTCCCATTAGAATATGAATGCATGCATTTTCTTCCAGGGTCATTTCTGATGAATGTTCTGTCTCCACTGTTTCTTGTAGGGCTCAGTAGATTACAATAATATTCAGGAGCTGAAGTATTTAGACATGGTGGTGTGTGAGACTCTGAGACTGTATCCACCAGCATTTAGGTATGACAACTGCGTAGCAAGTCTGTTTACCCAATCACAGAAGTCTCTTTGCTTCTGATTTATTTTATTCTACAAAAATGTATAACATTTATAGATTTACATTAAAATGTATTCACTGTAATGTTACTTTTGTGTGCTAGTGCCTCTCTTTTGTTGCATTGCAGATTTATGCGCTCTGTTGAGCATGACTGTGTGGTGAATGGACAGTTGCTGCCTAAAGGAGCTACAATAGAGATCCCAGCAGGCTTCCTGCATTCTGACCCAGAGTACTGGCACGAGCCGGAGAGATTCATACCTGAAAGGTACCTCCAGAAATTGAGTAAATGTATACAGTCAGCACTATATGCATGTGTGGAGGGTCTGTACTGCATTGTGAGCAGACACTTCCTGCAGGTATTTTTAAGTAATTGTGAAAAAAAAATTGATGAGTAATTGCTGCAAAAATTGGCAGATTGTTACACTGAAGAAAAAAAGGAAAAGTTGAGTTAAAAATAGATCACTCATTTATTCATTTATCTTCAGAAACTGCTTTTTCCTGGTCAGGGTTGTGGTGGATCCTAAGCCTAGCCTGGGAACACTGGGCATGATGTGGGAATATACCATGGATTGTATGCCAGTCCATTGCAGGGCACAATGCACACACACATTCACACACTCATTCGCACCTAGGGGCAAATTAGAGTCAAAAATCCACCTACATACATGTTTTTGTGAGGTAGGAAGAAACTAGAGAACCCTGAGAAAACCCACACAGACATTGGGAGAATATGAGCAACTCTAGACAGACAGTAACTCGAGCTCAGGATCGAACCAGGGACCCTGGACATGTAAGGCAGCAACAATACTGCACTGTGCCACAGTGCCCCCAAACTAGATTAAATTAAAGAGAAAAAAAAACGTAAAAATAGTACAGTTGATCCATCTTTCCACAAAGGCCTCATCTATCTCTAAACAAAGACAAAAGGGACAATAGAGATGGACGATGTGGTAGCAAGGAGTCAAGTCTCGAGAATGGGGAAAAATAAGAGTTTAGAGCCAGTCTTTTTATACCAGCTCATGACCTTAGGCTCTGGCTGCCCAACCAGTCCCCACTCACTACAGAACACAATTATTTTGCTTGTTAATCTGTTTTTCAGTAGCATCTCAAGATAGCTAGAAGGTTAGTAGGGTCACTGGGCTCATGTGCACGAAACACATCATGCCCATAGACAATTCAGAGAACACTTCTTTTGGTAAACTTGCAGAGAGGAGGCATAGTGAGGATCTATTTTTAACCAAAGAGAAATATTTACTACAAAATCCCTACTCATTATGGACATAATTAAGCATAATTATGGACGTAATTATGCTTAATAATTACACTTGATCAGTAGTAATTACATATAAACATGTAAGAAAATGAAAATCAGGATTGTACTAAATCCAAAGCCACACATTATATAACATATCTGCCAAGAAAAATGAAAAAAAAAAATCCATTATATAAGTTGATTGTTTATTTATAATTAGACAGCAAGCATTAATCACTTTTTCATCAACTACACAAACTACACCCTCTTTGTCCGTCTAGACTTCTGGACTCGTAGAAATAAATTCAGGACGGTCCTGAGTGTATGTCATACATGTATCTTGCACCTTGGCTCCAGGAGAAACATTATTTCACCTCACTGTGTGCTGCACACTGTATATAGATGTGATGACAATAAAGATCTACTTGACTTGACTTGACTTTAACAAGGGCCAAATCATTATGGCCAAATGACTGGGTCGGAGCATCGGTTGAAAAGGCAAGACTTGTGGTCAGCAGTGGTGAGTACCTACTGACTTACCAGGTTCCTCTCTGTTCGGTACTTGGCCACTGTCCCACAACCCGGGGGTTCCGAGTAGCTACGCACTCCCGTTCAAAGGCCATCCCATCTGGTTCGAACCGACAGAAGGGCTACTGTGGCACAAGTCACAGAAAATGTAATGATGGTTACGGGAGGAATGTGCTGCAGCCTGCTGCATATCAGAGTTAACCCATGCTAACCCCTGTCCACTGTCGAAAGCACATACAACATGCATGCGAGTGTTGAAATTGGATCTTGGAGCAATGGCAGAAGGTCACCTGGTCAGACGAGTCTCCTTTTATTTACATCAAGTGGATAAATGGATACTTTTTTGCACCGTTTTTCCATTTTCTTTAAGCATATTTCTTATTAGGAGATATTAGGATATTAGGATATTGCCCCCTGCACACATTGTTCAGGAATGGTTTGAAGAACATGATGAAGAGTTCAAGGTGTTGCCCTGGACTCCAAATTCCCCAGATTTTCCAATCAAGCATCTGTGGGATGTGCGGGAACAAGAAGTCCAATCCACAGTGGCTCCACCTCCAACTTACAGGACTTAAAGCATCTGCTAACATCTTGGTGCCAAATACCACAGCACACCTTCAGAGGTTTTGTAGACTCAGCAAGTCAGAGCTCTTTTGGTGGCACGTGGAAGTCCAACAGCATAAAAAAGTAACTTTTGAAGCTCCAATAATCCACGATGAAGCCTCGGTATTAAATAAGACAGTAAAGAATAATGAATGTGCTTAATGAAATGCTTGTGGTGAATAAATAAAACAATATATTATGCCTAATAAAACAATATATTATGGTTTTAATATAATATAATCATAATACATTTATTCATCAGGTCAGGGTGACTGTTAAAGTCTTCAGAAGAACTGTGATGGATTCAATAAGATACTCAATAACACTTAAACTATTTTCTTATAAAATTGAATAAAGTGTACCTGATGCATTTTAAAGAGAAAGAGCTGTTTTGTTTAGTTTACTGCTGTTTACTGCTATTTGCTGAAAGATTATTTATAAGCAGAAAACATGCACCTAAGACTTTACATGTATCTCTTTTTGTGGTATCGCAACATCAAATTTAAGCATATCAGATCACATTTTTGCTTTTAAAAATGCATTAGAAGTCTCAGGTACACTTTGTGCAGTTTTATAAGGAAATTATACGGTAAGTTTTACTGAGCATCTTGGAGAATCTGCTCCAGTTCTTCAGGAGACTTTGACTGTTGCATTTTCTTCTGTTTTTGCAGGTAAAATCTGATAGACGTCATTATGATTTTTACCTGAAAAGTGGTTTATTATGTAATGTTACCTGCTTTGGCAATCGGAACTTTAAAGTGTAATGTCTGCAAGCTGCTAATACTTCCCTCCTGTCTCAGGTTTACCCCTGAAGCCAAGGCCAGTCGACACCCTTTCGTGTACCTGCCATTCGGAGCAGGCCCTCGCAGCTGCGTGGGCATGAGACTGGCCCAGCTGGAGATTAGGATGGCACTGGTCAACATCCTCAAAACATTTAATCTGTTGGCATGTGAGGACACTGAGGTGTGTTTATTTCACACTGTTACTATAGTATTAAAAAGGCATTGTGTTTAAACATAACCTACATACAGCCAATCAGAATCAGATTTCTAAAGGCATTCTCTATGTCCCTGGTTAAATCTTCTCTAACATGCCAGTAAAATACAGAATGTCCAAGGAGAATGTAATTTCAGTTTATGGTGGGAGCCTGGGTTCTTACCTCAAGCACAGTTTTATACCAAGAGAGAGAATTTTGGTGATGCATAAAAATAGACAGTGATTCCTGTGAGCCTGAAACATATATAATCCTGTGATTAGTGTGTGAATAACAGAGGATATCACTGATAGACTTTTGTTAAAAATACACCATATGAATATTCAGGCTAATTATATAAACTGATGTACCTTATCTCTTTTACATTTGATTTCTTGTAAATAACAAATTGCTTTCCTCATTGTAAATCTACACAGAAGGACAAAATATTATCATACTGGGATCAATACCAAGGGATAACACTCAGAAGGAACAATAGTGTGGGATTCATTAAATTAATGATTCATTTCAAATGTCTGTAGATTGCACTGATATGCTTCCCGTGTATTAAAAAAATTCTAATTCATAGGCAGATTGTTGTAGAAATGTGTATTTTCCATCATTATTATTATTATTATTATTGGTATTATTATTATTATATTATTATTATTATTATTAGTGGTCCTCCACCACAATATCGTGTTCGACAGGAGTACACACCGCACATCATCAAGGTGCAGTTACAAAGTGTTGACCTGTTTCTAACAGGAACTATTTGTGTATCCAACGGCACCAAAAACTCCATGGTTCTGTAATTTAGCATTTAATTTAGCATTTGTTAACACAGCAACGTTGGCATTGTCAGATATGAGCAGTTGGACCAGTGGGGAGTCTACCTGAGGCATGATAAATGAAGTGGATTCTCCAGTAGTAGGTTGGAGACAGCATACCCAAACTAACTTCTCTAAAAAAATTAAATAAATAAATTCTATTTCTAGATGTAAAGCTTTGTAATTGGTACACAATATATCCTACATCACCACTTTGTGGCTTTATAAGTTGTGGTACCAACTCCATTTAAATAACAGATGGCAGCTAATAGCACTACACTCGGGAGACAAGATCTAAAGCTGGACACTTATGTCTGTGGCAACACAAAATGCAAAAAATTGAAAAGGACACATTGACAAATGCCACTGGTGCAGGTTTTGTCATTTTAATATATAGCTAAACATATCCTAATTAAGTTTCTACGAGAAAACAAAAACATCCTGCAAAATAAGAAGTGATCGTCTTGACTGTCTTAAATCACGTGGTCACATATAGAATATAACTGTATAGCTACACAGGCCTTGGTTGCAGGAAGCATCCTAATGTGAGCTTGATTTAATAAATCTCACTTTTTTATTATTAAAGATGCCATAAAATTAAATAATTTCCCCCAAAATTACACCATCAAATTACATTTGTAAAGGAAATAACCAACCCCACAGCCATATTCAATCCATCTTCCTAAAAGTAGGAAGGTCATGGTCCACCAGTCCTATATCACTCCTCCAAACAATTGTCTCCTGCGACACCTGTCTGCTTCAACCTGCATCCCATCACATGTCATAGAGTTGAAGTTCGCCTGTATAAACCCTATACTAGGGCAAGAACACACTTATTATTATGAGTAAGGCTTTCATACAGTCATGCTATCATTTCAATAATTTAGGTTCAACAACTACCGAGAGCCTTGCGAGGTGTACGCGCCTCCATCTTGGGTCTTACTAAAACCTCTTGTCATTAGCTGGGTTACAGTAGGCCCTCTCAATACCCTCTCCATTTGAAAAGTCTTTCCAGGTTCCACTCTTTAAATGCTGCCATTTATAAGGCAGGTGATGATGTACACAGGTACATTTCTCTAAAGAGGAAATACACGATCAGAGAGGCATTAATTATGTCAATCGAACAAAACACACAGCTACAGGAGGTTAAGTGAAAGGTTATCGGGTCCAAAACCATGAGTTTTTGTCGCCACCTAGTAGGTATCCTCGTCCACCCCGTTTCGGGTTAGTATATTATCAGCCATTCAAAAATGTTAAGTCCTAATTCACAACTCCAAGCTTTTGAAATTCCATTAACATAACTAATTCACTCATTTTTTTTTTTGAGTGACCAATGATTTAAAAAAAATGTTGCTATTTTACAGATAAAAGCTGATGTTCCATTGATTTGCTCACCTTTCTAGATGCTTTGCGATCATGCCATCATTTAGCTCCATAGACCTTTTGACCTAGTGGTCAAAAATGGGAACTGCAACAAGCTCTAATAGAGGCCCACTGAGGCAGGAATCATGCTGCACTATACATAGTTGGTCTATGACAGTTTTCAGGGGAGGAGGAGCAGCAGACAGAATCATTTTTCCATGTCAGTGATTTTTATGCCAAATTGGGCTAGTTTAAAAATACTCCATGATCGCCAAGATCTTGTTTTATAGCAAATATTTGGAATAAAAACTAATACATTTCTGCAAAGGCAAAGTACATCCAGTGTTTGATGTATGGTGACATTTCCTCCACAACGGCTGAGAAAAAAAGAAGAACATGTGTCTCCCTTTTCCATCATTGCTTTACATTTAAAATGCAAATATGGGAGAACTTGTCCTTATTTTTTTATATGCACTAGCTACTAAAGCATCTGTTCAAATGCCATTCCTTTTACATGAATTTTATCATATGTAACTAGTTTTATGACATTCAAAAACAGATGAAAAGGTTTTTCCTCTGACAGCATGTTGTTATTATGGAATCTTAATAAAGGTCTGATGAGGATACCTATGAAAGCACATCCTCCACGTATGAAGAAGAGGCAGATTTCATCAGACACAGCTTTGCTGTCTGGCTGCTTGGTGCTCAGTGGTGGTTTAACTGCATTCATGGCAAGATTAGAAGACAACGTTCACTATGAGAAATGTGTGTGTGTGTGTGTGTGTGTGTGTGTGTGTGTATAATGTATAATTCAATATCACTTTTTACCTGTTTCTACTCTCTGAGCTGGTTTACCTTTGTAACAGGAAATGAGAAAGCTGTTCTTGTAGGCTTTAAGGAACCCATTAACTTCATCTTTGCCAAGTCCATGTGTAACCCAGGCTCCAAAACATTTGTAGTTTGAGCCAGTTTATGAATGCAGGTAGACTAAAAAAATAATAAGGAATGTAAAGAAAATGTTAAGATAAAAGATGAAATACAAATATCTCATGTTAAATATGCTTTATTTACAGTATAAGGCAATAATAAAAAAAACTGCAGTCAAACTATTTCATTCCGAGCTCGTGGTCTGCCGCGCAGGTGAGCAGCCAATTGAGTGCAATTAGGAAAAGCTGACTCCGCCCCCTAGGGAAGCGCGCGAAGACGAAAGCTCACGAGAGAGCACGAGAAGAGAAGCGTGAGCGCTTGATTTATTCAAGTTTATCAGGAAATACACTTGCGAGGAACAAGCAGTGTAAGTTATTTTGTTGAGAAACAAAATTTCTTAGTAGTTTTCAAAAGAACT
>CM074950.1:7750468-7769802 GCA_037577455.1 Pangasius macronema | reverse complement strand
AAGGTCAACATAAAAAAGGGGATCAAACCTAGAATAACATTTGAGACATACATTTTAAATTCATTCCGGAGGAAAAAAAATTCTGGTATTTAAAGTTTTCATTTCAATTCATTTGCAATATTTATTTGGTTATATGACAATTTGGAGTTGATTTATATATTTTTTTCAGTTTACATTTTCTTTTGCTTTGTTTTCTTTCCTCTCCATACAGTTATTGACGATTTTTCTGTTAAAATTCAAATACCTTTCTTACCTATAAATAGGTATAAATATAAATAAGTGCACTTAAACTGTATCTCTCTCTGTGTGTGTGTGTGTGTGTGTGTGTGTGTGTGTGTGTGTGTGTGTGTGTGTGTGTCCTTGCCTCCTACAAATCCTGGTGTCTTCTGATTGAAGTAAATAGGGTCTATAGTATTCCCATAAATAATCATTCAAATTTTTGCAGATAAACTCCTAATTGCGCTTACGGAGGTTACACATGGCTAAGGATCTTCATGCTGTTTGTATCAAACCTATGAGCCCGTTTGCATTCAGGTCCAAATTTACGGTTATCCTGCAGGAAGTGCTGGCAGACAGGCAGATTGGTGCAGGATGTTGGATACCTACAGCTGCCATGTCCTCCATTTCCGTTATTGTAGTGAGGGCATACCTAAATGATGTTAAATTACAGAAGTTAAAAACTCAGTGTAGTTGCTTGGGATGTAGAAACCTTTTTACATTTTATAAATCCATCTAATGTTAGCTTTGGTTTAAGAACATAGTGCAAAGATAATCAAATGAATTGTGAAATATGTAGATTCTGTAAAATACGAATAAATGGTAGTGAAAATTATATTTAGCAATTTTAGAAATTTATATTTATTTAATTAATAAAATTAATTTACTGAACTATATAAAATGATCCCTTATGGAAAACAGTACTTACCCAAACATACATGTTCTGCAACAAAATATTTGCAAATTTGCAGATGCTCATAGTTTTTACGTTTATCAGGAACATCTGGACACACACGAAGGTGTGTTTTTACAATGACCAAAGTTTCAGGAGAACAGACAGATCCGCAATCCCCCCTTCTTGCCGTCTTCTGCAAGGACAAATTAAGTGTTTGCAGAGATGATCCCTAAAAGATCCCGGTCAGAAATGACATGCCTTTTTCTAATGATCTGACTAAGCTCGCTGAACTCTAAGCATTCTTGTTTTTCCAGGAGAAGTCGGGTTATTTGACCTGGAGTGACAGAAAACATGTTTTCAAACATAATGTACTTCAGCAGAAACAGGAGTGCAGGGAAATGTATAGCTACAGATCTGCTCAGTTGACTTTCATTTGTTCATAGATGAAACTGAAACTGTCTTCCTGATGGTGCGGTATAACCAGTATTCAGCCACTCTCAGATAAATCAACAATTTGCAACACAGTTCATGCAATTATCTAATTAGCCAAAATGTAGCCTGGTCTGATGAATCTCGATTTCTTCTGAGGCACACAGATGGTAGGGTTAGACTTTGGCACCAAAAGCATGAATCCATGGACCCAACCTGCCTTGTGTCAGTCCAGGCTGGTGGAGGTGGTGTAATGGTGTGGGGAATGTTTTTTGCCCCAGCCTACCCATCTTCTAATGACTACTTCCAGCATGACAATCCACCATGTCACACCACGAAACTGGTTTCATAAACATGACAATGAGTTCAATGTTCTTCAGTGGCCTTCCCAGCCACCGGATCTGAATCCAATAGAACACTTTTGGGATGTGGTAGAACGGGAAATTCACAGCATGAAAGTGCGCCAAATCTGCAGGAATTGCGTGATGCAGTCATGTCAATATGGACCAGAATCTCAAAGGAATGTTTCCAGCATCTTGTGGAATCCATGCCATGAAGAATTGAGGCTGTTTTAAGAGCAAAGTGAAGCCCTAACCAGTATTAGTATAGTGTTCCTAATAAAGTGCTCAATGAGTGTATAGCTTACACTATACGGGCAGAAGTTTTGTTTTTTTTTAATTATTTTTTTATTATATGTTTTATTATATCACCACAAGGTGGTGTTGTAGCACAAACCGTCCTCATATGTTGAGTGGTTGTTCCAGCAGTCGCAAGTGGTGACTGTTTCTGACAGGAATGATTTGTGTTTCCAGGAACACACACAAAGCATTTGCATTTTGGGTTTGTAATTTAGCATTTTTTTCTAACTTTGTCTTACTTTTGTCAACTTTGCTTTAAATATAGTCTTATCTGCAACCTCCATCTTTGTATCTGCCTCAGTGTAGCACATACTATGCATAATTTAGGAGCACTTTCAAAATGAAATACAGTATCATGTAGCTAATCGAACATAGTGGCTAACACACCTTAAGACCCACCTATCAAATAGTATGTAATTAAAAACCTCCACCTTATGTTAGCTACCTCAAACTACAACCATCTAGTAAACTTACAGGTTGGTATGTTAGCTAAGTTAGTTTGTGGTTACTGTTAGCTAGATAAGGTAGTTAGCTAGCTAGGAATATCTAAATTAGCTAGTGATTGTTAGCTGGCTACCAATAGCTAAGTTAACTAGCAGTAAATCCAGAAATAAAACACAATGGGACATGCATTTATAGGAAAATCATCAATGACAGGGTTGTATATTAACGCATAGAGACTACAATACAAGTTGCTTCTTGCTGTTGCTGAACTCTTGATGTAGCAAAATTGCACAGAACATGAATGTTTGTGTGTTGCTTTCTAACACATTAAGAGAAGGCAGTAATAGACACAGTAGCAATTTCATGGCTAGAAATGTATTAATGATGCTTAGTGAATCTCTAAATAAGTTCATAAAAACTTCATAACTCAGTTCTATGCTACATTAAGTGTTCTGAATACCACCTTTCTCTTTGTCTTTCTCATACTATGCAGTCTCATTAACATTTGAGTACAATGTCTTGTTGGTAACTTTGGAAATTTCATAAGCTGACAATAAATACCCGACCAACCTGGAGCCTCATAATCAGGTTATTATGACACATTACACTTAAAGTTAAAATGATTCTATGAAAAACTAGAAATGCTTTCAGCAATTTAGCCTGGACTGGTAGCCTGACATATTGTCTGTAAGCAGTAAAAACTGATGAAAAGAGATGCATGCCTAGAAATTGAACAGGTTTATATGAAAGGTGTTGAAAATGTCTCAGAAGGGAGATGCATTGGTAGACACTTGATTAAACAAACAATAGCCCTAAGAAATATTTAAGAGTGCATTTTGATTCATAACCAGTTTAAATAATTGCACTGTAGCAATAAGTGACCTCATTAGACAAGAAAAAGTGCAGTATTAAGCTACCATTAAGCTTTTTGTTCATAAAAGTTCATAGCAGTAAAACTCTAAAAACAAAGTAGTTATGAGGATGTGAATTAAAAACCACATTAATCACAGTCCACGCACATACATATCTGGATCTTAAGAGTATTCGATGATGTACTCAGGATAGATCTGATACTTCTCAAAGATGACAAAAATAGCCGGATTGCTTGCATTGTCCACACAGCTATCATAAAACCCTGCCTTCTGTGACTTCTGGGGAGGTCGAAGAAAACTGCTGGATCCTTTGGTAAATTCTCCAACAAGGACAAGTGCAACAAACATCATCTTAGTGCCGCCTTTGGATTTAGCGTATGTATCCGAGTACTTGGCATCTCTGGCAAAGTAACTTCCTATACAGAAGAAAAAAAACATGTATTACAATATGATGGAGAAGACACTTCGTAAGAAATAAACCAATTTTCAAAGAAACATTTAAATGTGCTTTTTAAATTTATAATGTTTTATTTATAAAAGAATTTCTTGGTTTGTAGCCACACATTTAATGTTGAGGAACATCCGTGGAACAAGTTAGTTCCTGTTACGTTATGGCAGCTATAAACAGTCGTTGATAAGAAAATAATGCAGATTGTTACTACTCCTACTCCTTACTAACTCCACCCTTGAAAGAAAACATTCTTGTCAATGTTCCTATCAATACATTTTCTTATGTTATTTTAAAACGATTTAGCTTTCACTATAGAACTGATAATGCATTAGAACATATACATTTAATATCAACTTGTGATATTAAGAGCTGCTATTTTAGAAAAATGATCAATATCTGACCCATCAGAATTGAGAAATCAACACCACTGTAGTACAGAATATGATACAGCTGAGTTCTGATGCACATTACCCATTAAAACTGTAAGCTACCTTTGCCATAAAGTGATCCATGAACACCGCAAACCCTCCAGTCAAAGTTCTGCTCACAGATGGCCTCTATTAGAGACCTATCTGTGCCATGGAAGAGGTAACGCTCATCTATATCCCCCCCTCCATTCCTCTCCTTCATCTGTTCTTTCTGCCTGGAAAAAAATAGTTCAGATAGTTAAAATTAATGTCCAGTAGGTGGGTTTTGTAAGTTGACTGTGTCAGCGATAATAGTGTCATGGGTAAAAATGCACGTACCACTGAAAAACTCTCCAGATCGAAGGATTTTGCACTCTCTTGATGCTGTGGATGGTGCTTGAGGACATTGTCCGTTTGAACAGTAAGGTTACACTCTTATAATCAGACGCAGAACTTGAGAGAAGAACAGTCTGAAGGGATACATTTTGTTAATCAACATTCTGTTTTAATATAGTGAAAATAGCTTTCTAACCACTGGGGAGGCATTATTTAAAAAAAAAAAAAAGCCACAGTACTCAATTTTCTCTGTAACTAACAGATGTTAGAGCTGGGTCTTCACTGAGTATTGGTGTGTATTCACTGTTTTACGAGTGAATGTTTATACCAACAGAATTAATGTAATACAGGCACAAGACACTTTGTAAATATGAAGCCACTCTATAAATTTCTGTACACTCTGAATGTGTTTAAGTGATGCACGGTGTATGAGTGAGTTGTATACCGAGTAGGAGAAGCTGGGCAGAGCTGCTTTATCCCAGTGCCCAGGAACTTCCACAGAGGAGGAGCTGGTGGTTTCTGGAGCATCACTAATGATTAAGTATTAGCCGTTAGGATCATACTGTAGTAATATTAATTAATTAATTAAGTATTAACTATGCAACGCAACTCATTCACCTTAATACATGCAGTGCCAGTCTTTAAACACCATACAGTATATTTTTGCATTTTTGTTTAAATGACCCTATTTTAAATATTCTACAATTTAAAAATCTAACCAAGGAATCAAATTTTAGTGAATTGAGAAATATTATAAAAGACTTTATTAGAACAATCTAAATCTAATCTAGTTAGAAAAAGCCAGTCGTTTTCTCTCTAATTAGGCACTCTTTTAGCTTCAATAACGTTAGAGTGGTAGTGTATGTGTAGAGTAAAGCCCTGCAAGGTCTAAATTCAGGTTTTACAAAAGATTTCTTGCTTATAGACTCCCAAATTAATTATATTATGTTATCATCTGAAATAATATTTCTCAGGGCAAATTGATTCAAAGGCAGACAGACTTCTTAAAATAGTTTTTAGTTTCTATATTAAAAATATTTCTATCTGAGTTCATTGTCATAGGCTACATATTAAACTGCAAAACTGTAAAAATGTAAAGGTCGAAATTTAATGTCTTTTAAAGCTACGCATCAAAAATTCATTCATTTAATTGTCAGAGAATTGACACTGCAAATTAAATACTGTAGGTAAAAATTCCACTTTAAGTTCAGCTTTGGCAAACTTAAAAAAAAAAAATTACACCATAAACCAGTAGCCAACCTGTGGTCCTTTCCTGTAGTGTAAAATTTAAAATGGAGGAAGTTTTATCATTAGCAACATGTCTAAGTCTTGTCTTGGCAGTTTGCAAATTGTAAGGATTGGGTTTGGAGTGGATGATCTAACTGGTACGTTTTATATATTCTGAGCTGGCTAGCTAGCAAGCTTGCTAACAACCATCTTTCAGCACTGTAGCTAGCTACCCAACTTGCGATTTATACAAACTTCAGTACTACTGAAGACAAAAAAATATATAAATATAACAAATACTGTTTGTATATTTTATAGCCAATCTCATACCTGAGGCTAGTTCTTGTTTGGGATCAACAATATTTGTTTGAATCCAGTAACATGGTGGGCTATTTTCTGTACTCATGAAACCCAATTTGCACTATGCAATAATGGCACTGACAAAAAAAAATTAATACGTTTCTTACAATTATGGCATTATATGACATGCTAATTCAAATACATCAAATCACATGGCTCAGCTAAAGACTGTACCTTTTTGATTTTCCCTTAACATCTGGAGCTGAAACAAATCGTGGCCTCCGCCGAACCGCTCGTTTTGTTTTGTACCTTAAGTTTTGTTGATACATATCTGAAAATTGAAAATTTTATATGAATGAACTCAATGAAAACACAATTTGTTTTAAAAACATGTTAATATTTTATATACAGGTCTTGAAAGATGACTACCTTTTATGTTGAGGACATAATTATTCCCACCCAGTATGAACGGAATTTCAGTTTCAATTTCAGAGAGGTACACATTCTCTAAAGCTTTGGAGGTGATTGATGCCAAACCTTTTTCATTTTCCTACAGAAAATATTTTTAACATTATCTGGTGTAACAATAATTACTAAGTTACTAAACAGCTCTGATATACATTAAATGAAACTCTGGGTATTTACTAAATGTCCAACAATTATAAATAGTTCTATAAATATATTTTATCATTATCTAAATTAATATTTAAAATGTACAGTATTAAATAATCGTTAATGAACGTTACTAACCCCCTGGCCATATTCAATCCATTGCCCTTGATCGTTCTTCCAGTACCAAAGCCACTCAGTGGTCAGGATGAAGTGAGGAGGTTTGGTAACGGAAGACGCCGTGGATAGACGACGAACTGCTCTCCCTCCACACTTCATTAAAGTGAAGTCCACAGGAAGAGGCCCAATGCTGCAGTCCAGAAACACAACATGGTCATATTGTCATCATGAGTTCCCTCTATAGTGAAAACTCATTTTTAAATCAAGCTGTAAGAAGCAACAAGGCTCATGTTTTAATATTAGCTGATTAGAATATTAATGACTCCTGTGTCTCATCCGTTATCTGTGGTAATCTTCGCTTTCTGGTCTGTGGCAGGAAATGCCCCATCTGTTCTTATCCTCCCTTGATCTTCAAAAAACCAAAAAGTGCTCCTCTTCACTGTCACATATCTGGCATTTCAACATACTGTATATTTAATTAGTGCTACACTATATGGCCAAAAGTATGTGAACAGCTGACCATCACAACCATAGGTGGGTCTTCCCCAAAACTGTTGCCACAATGTTGAAAGCACACAATTGTTTAGAATGTCTTTGTATTCTGTAGCTTTAAGATTTCTCTTCACTGAAATTAAGAGATCCAAACCTGTTAGACCATGACGATGTCCCAGTGCACAAACTGAGGTCCATGAACACATGGTTTGCCAAGAATGGAGTGGACGAACTTGAGTGGCCTGTACAGATCACTGACCTCAACCCCGGATGAACTGGGTTCACCCAACCTCACTGTCTGACTTCACTAATGCTCTTGTGGCTGAATGAAAACAAATCCCCACAGCCACACTCCAAAATGTAGTGCATAGCCTTCCCAAAAGAGTGGAAGCTGTTATAACTGCAAAGGGGAGGGGAACCAACTTTGGAATGGCATGTTCAAAAAGCACACATGGGTATGACTGTCAGGTGTCCACATACTTTTGGCCATATAGTGTATATTTAAAGGCCTCAATCACAAAACTTTGTGCACTCCTTCTGTTGTGGGTTTCCCTGTATGCAAATAATAAGTAAATAATAAATACCAGCTTCAGATCTCTTTAAAAAAAATGGAGGAAGCCCGTATGGACTTGGGGAGAACATGCACCAAACTACACACAGACAGTAACCTGAGCTCAGGATTGAACCTGGAGCTGTGAAGCGCCACCGTGCTGCCCCTGAATTTGATTGCTTTGTAAAACTGGTTTCGATTATAAATCTGCGCAGTCACTATTAGCTTTCCGCTATTGCAAGCAGAGAAACAATTCCGGCCAGGGACATCAATGAGCTGCACTACTTCTAGCTCCACCCGAATGCCCCGGCTCAGCTCAGGTGATCAAATGGTACCGCATGTGACGGTGGAAATAGCACAAATTTGGAGGATCATGGTTTATTTGCTGATCTGTGCTTTGCTGCACCTCCTGGTGGAAAATGGCTATTATTGACATTGAAAGATGATCAGTAACATATTTTTAGGTGAAAGGAGGATACCAGATTATGCCATGAAAAGGAAAAAAGGCACACCTGCTAGCCACCTTGCAGACGTGACATGTAACACATGAAATATATGGAATACCTTGTGTCATTAGCTGGATTACAGTAGGCCCTCTCGACATCCTCTTCATTGGGAAAGTGTTTCCATGTCACTCCATCTTTATCCAGAATCTCCCATTTATAAGGTAGCTCATAATGAACACGGACACATTTCTCTAACGGAGAGATCAAGACATTGGTCCCATGATCATTAAAAACAAGGTTAGTTTAATTGGCGGTTATCTGATTTGTGGATTATGATCAATTTTCTATGAGGTATAAAAATGAAAAGAGTCATCTGACCTGCAGCTATGATGAATTTGTAATATTGAAGTAATATTTTGAATTTTGAGACACTTAGTGAATTGGTAAGGATTGGTACCTTTGAAACTGCATCCCTTGCGCACAAAGAAGAGGCAGATCTCATTGCGGTCTGCCTCGCTCACTGAGCTGTTGGAATGCTGCCTTTTCACTTGTTTGTCTAGCGAAGAAGAGACACTGTTAGAAATGAAGGTGTGAAAATGTTGTTTTGTACTGCTGTACTCAGCGAGTGACCTTGTACTCTGTCCATCTGCTCATTCCACTCCTGTGAGACTAACTTAGGATAAACTAAGATAAGTATTAGTCACATGGTGCATACTGCATGTACCTGGCATGAGAGAGTATAAAATGTACTTTGTGGGTGAATCTTTGTTATAGTGTGCGATTCTGTGGTTGTAATGAATAACATCTGATCATTCAGTGCAGTAAACTGCTATATACCATAACGCTGTCTAAGTCACGATTCTTATTCGTCAGAAGGTGTTGATTAATTTTCTATAACGGCAACTCTGACAATAGTGGAAAGGCTAATCACACATTTGTGTTAATGCACTTTATTTTATTACATTATTGTTTCTATATTAAAAACACATTCACATGGATTTGTATGGCATTCACTCCACATAATAAAAGACTAATAATAAACTGTTTTTAAAATGTGACAAGCTATGTTTTTTCATGTTACTAACTTCGAGAGAGGCTTATGTGGGCACGACTGTTTACAGCTGCTGTAACATAAGTGTCAACAGGAGCTAAATTGCTGGGTGGATGGTACATGTCAATCATTAATAAATTAAACATTTTAATTGCTGGTAAATCGCTCTAGTATAAGAGGCAGTGATTGGAAAATAATCAACTTTAGGGGTGCTAATGGCATCATCCCATCCTATCATTGATTATTTTCCTAAAACAGCATGTCTGTTACTTTGTATTTCTTACATAACCAAAAGTGAACCACCAAAATTTATGGATATTTGGGTCAAAGACAACAGCATACAATATAGGAAAGAAGATGCTACTAGTTTTACATTCCTTTGTTATTGGTATTGTGTGACAAACCCAGCAGAAATCATTTTATAAACATAATCAAAAACATGATAAAATCACATCAAAGATTGCCAAACCTTTCTCTGCTCCTTTGGAGATAGACTTGTCAGTTTGACTGGTGAGAAGAAACTTATTCTTGTAGGTTTTCTGAAGGTTGCGAATATTTTCGGGACTGAAACCTCTGCCATTCAGAATTTTCATGGCGGTTGCATCAAAATTATGAGCTCGCTTGCAGGCAGCTCCAAATTTACAGTCATCCTGTAGGAAGTGCTGGCAGACGTGCAGGTTGGTGCAGGAAGTCTGATATTTACAGCTTCCGTGTTCTCCATTCCCCTTATTATAGTGGGAACAAATCTGGGGGAAAAAAGACAGCATACGATCATAAGCGTCAATGAAACTGACAAATGTATGCAAAGTTACACTGTGTTATGGTGGTGTTGAATTTATCTCTGTAAAATTAATGAGCTACATGCAAGCTATAATCTAACCTCTGGAGCAAGAGAAGCATCATTCAGGAGCAGAAGCTGAAACAGCTGTGCTTCTTCAAGGAACTGAAGATTCTTGTTTTGCAGGAGAACAGAATTGTGTGCTGATTTCAAATCATGCGAGTTTTTGCATTTATTCCTGGGGTTGAGAGAAAAGAGATTATGTTCATCAACCATCAGAGATAGGGCTAAGATAAACATGCATTGTAAGAATTACAAATGCTCCCTGAATTAATAAAGTAAAATGAAAAACTGACACAGTTGTTAAATCTTTAGATATTCACAGTTTATAATTAGATCATTCAAGTCTTGGCATGAGCTGAGGGCTGTGTTCAATCCAGAGATATACAATACTTGATTTTGCAATCAACATTGACTGAAGGCCTTCATGTAGTGTCTGAAAGTAGGACTGTGAGTAATCATCTGAGTACAGCCAGTAAACAGGTTTTATTTCATCTCTGACTGCATTGTCAGCGTTGGCATTAAGCCTGTAACTTTTAGATACAACCAAAATAATTTAAAACTCATAAGAAATTTTCTGACTTTATATAAAAGCAATAAACAAAATCACAGGTTTCTGTCCTGCCAACCAAAGGGAAATTGAGCAGTCAGTTGGTGCAAATGTAACATAGCCAGTATTTCACAATGCTGTTAAAACTTACATCATTACATGCCAGAAATGTATAAAGGATACAACCCATTTCCTTCCTGGATGTTTTTCAGATTTAGTACCTTTTAATTTTTGCTTGATTTTTGCTTTTTTTTTGGCCCAGGATTGGCCTAATTGAAGCACTTGGCTCTGACCTCTCAACAAGGTGTCACTCACACAATGGTCCCCCCATCCCCACCATTCTGTGTAAACTCTTGAGACTCTAGAGTTGTGTGTGAAAATCAAATACTCAAAACCAGTCCACCTGGCACCAACGGTGTTCCTATTAAAGTGGACGGTGAGTGTATAGTGCTGAATCAGCTGTTTGTGTTGATCANCAGTAAGTGTGCATTCCTCACCCTGAGTGTTAATTCGCGACTAAGGACTTTGCTGAATGATAAAAGACTATCAGGTGTAAATAAGCTTTTACCCGAATCTGCACTTCCCGCACACTAGATAGCGGCACAAGTGCAGCTCCTCGCAGCGCGCGCACTTCTCCGGGTCTTTACACACTCGCAGCGGCGTTGTCGCAATGATTAAAGCGCCGGGACTGAGCGCGTGCTCGCCCGAGTCCTCATTAACAACACGGAAGCTCGCGCCTTCCAGCAGCGCGCGCCGCAGCAGCCGCTCATCCACCGTGAAACTCTGCCGCAAGATACTGTCCAACTGCTGGAACTCCAAACAGCACTGGTTATTACAAAGCAGCTTCAGGATGTGGTTAGATACCAGAGTAGCCATCTTCTCACCCAGTCGTCTTCATGAACTTCCTTCTTTGTTTGGTTCAGTCTCTGTTTGAAGAAAACGAAAGTGAGACTGTCGCTGTTGTTCTGGTGCTTGCCGGAGGAAGGCTTCTCAAGAGCACTATCCCAAATGGTCTCATCTAGTCTATAGAAGTGCACTACTTTCACCCTAAATAGTGCACTATTTATTACTAGTGGTGCAACGGATCACTAAACTCACGGTTCGGATCATATTACGGATTTTGAGTCAGGGATCGGATCATTTTTCGGACCGGAAAATTTTTTTTTTTTGCTTTTCATTTATTACTGAAAGCTTATTTTAAGTACTTCTATACCACAGGAAACATTACTAGCTTAACTAATAATGTCAGTAATAAAACAAGAACAATTACACAATTACAGACATAGATGAATAACAGTTACAAATAAAGTCAGTAACTAGTATTCAGGTGCAGAAATGTAATAATTAAGTGTAAAATAGCACACTTAATCTTTGTTAAAGTTGTGGTGTTGTTTGATTAGCAGACAGAAGAAAATGATTTATCGGCTGCTGTCTCTTTAATACCAAATGCACAGTACTGACCCAGTACTGACACACATCCTGTTTCTTTCTCAGCTGTTTACGTTTTCGGTTAACCGACTGTGTTTACCAGAAACGGGTATTTTAAGATACCTTTGTGTGTGTGTGTATGTGTGTGTATGTGTGTGTGTGTGTGTGTGTGTGTGTATGTGTGTGTGTATGTGTGTGTGTGTGTGTGTGTGTGTGTGTGTGTGTCCCCGTTCAAGCGCAGAGACATGAAAAGAGGAATCAATTCGGTGATCACGCGCTGGCTGTATATGGTTGAAATGACAATAAACTCCACTTGACCTGACTATTATTATTATTATTATTATTATTATTATTATTATTATCAATTTACCCGTCACGGGAATGCTTTATTTTAAGGAACGCATATAAGGGGTTAAAGGTGTTGTTACTTATTTAATTAATAAAGCTCAATTCATAACCTAAATGTATAAAATGGACAAGTAAGACTAGTAAGTTTTTTAGATCTTTTTTTTAATAAAAATTTAGGTTCTTATTTTGCATTATCACAAGCAATATTGCAATTATTAGTCTTTTGCACATATCAAATCACCAGTTATGTAGCAATACAGGTAGGCCTATTATACATAGTGAGTAAACCTCTTGGTCTTATTAAACAAATAACAAGATTTAAGAATCCCCTTATACACCGATCAGCCGTAACATTAAAACCACTGACAGGTGACGTGAATAACATTTGATTATCTCATTACAGTGGCATCTGTTAAAGGGTAGGATATATTAGGCAGCAAGTGAACAGTCAGTTCTCAAAGTTGAAAAATAGGCAAGCATAAGGATCTGAGTGACTTTGACAAGAGTCTAATTGTGATGGCTAGACGACTGGGTCAGGGCATCTCCAAAACAGCAGGTCTTGTAGTTGTTCCCAGTATGTAGTGGTTAGTACCTACCAAACGTGGTCCAAGGAAGGACGACTGGTGAACCCGCGATGGGGTCATGGGAACCCAAGGCCCACTGATGCGTGTGGGGAGTGAAGGCTAGCCTGTCTGATCCGATCCCACAGAAGAGCTACTGTAGCACAAACTGCTGAAAAAGTTAGTGCTGGCTATGATATGCTTGCAGCTTGCTAAGTATGGGGCTGCGTAGCCGCAGACCGGTCAGAGTGCCCATGCTGACCCTTATCCACCACTGAAAGCACCTACAGTGGGAACATGAGCATCAGAACTGGACCATGGACCAATGGAAGAAAGTGGCCTGGTCTGATGAATCACATTTTCTTGGACTATGAGAAAAAGGCAAGCCGGCGGAGGTAGTGTGATGCTCTGGGCAATGTTCTGCTGGGAAATCTTGGGTCCTGGCATTCATGTGGATGTTAGTTTGACATGTACCACCTACCTAAACATTGTTGCAAAGTACAAGCTTTCATGGCAAAAGAATTCCCTAATGGCAGTGGTCTCTTTCAGCAGGATAATGCACTCTGCCAAGGTGTTGACTTGGCCTCGAAATTCTCCACATCTCAATCCAATCAAGCATCTGTGGGATGTGCTGTTCGATCCATGGAGGCCCCACCTTGCAACTTACTGCTGCTAACGTTTTGGTGCCAGATACCACAGCACACCTTCAGAGGTCTTATGGAGTCCACGCATCGATGGGTCATAGCTATTTTGGTGGCCCAAGGGGAACCTACACAATATTGTACATACTGTACAGTGATTTCCATGTGGGCAACCTAAATTTGTACTTTTTTTTATTATTTGAACAAATTTAATTATTGTTAATGTGTCAATAATTTTGCCCCCTTCTAAGAGAAGATTCTTAATTAAAAAAAAAAAAAAATACTTTTTCAGAGTTCTGTGGCAAAATGGTTTCAAAGAAGTTTCAACAGAAATGGATGACTTTATTTTCTTTATTTATCTTTAATTTTGTTATTAAATGCCAACACTCAAAAGTTGTACTTACAATAACAATCCCCAATCAATCTTCAATTCGATCTATAAAACTAACCCTCTTAACTAGTATAAATGTATAAATTGACATAAAAGCCCCAAACAGTCTGTCTTTCATGTACATTAAATAATCTTTTTGGAGTTTCAAGTTTTAAATGTACACAACTGAGAGACAAAATACAATGAGGTCATAACTTGGGTGGTTTTTGCTGAGTAAACTCCTCAGGGCAAATAAAATTCACTACAGAAACCAAGTTTAAGACACAACCCATAGTGTTTTTGTTGCAAAAGCTTATCAGGAAAAAAATATAATATTCACTGACTAAACCAGTCATCTTCCTTCATTTCTACACCATAAATGCATCCACACAAGCTTTTTTAAATCGTATAATAATCATGCCATTGGTTGCCAACATCCATTCCACATCTACGACTGGTGTAATATGGCAGCTATAAGAAAAGTGTACTAAAGTTTTTAATTCCTTCATTATATGTGCTCTATATTCCATACTTTAAATCGAATAAAATATATTTATGAAATCAAACATTTGGATTCTTCAGGAGCATATTCTATTATGAATTCAGGGTAAATCTGGTACTTCTCAAAGATGACAAAAATGCTTGGATCGCTGCAGTTGTCCACACAGCTGTCATAGAAGCCTTTGCCCACGGTTTTAGGAGGAGGACGGACTATGCTGCTGTGGCCGCTGGTGTAGTGACCCACCAGAACCCGGGCCACAAACATCTTTTTGCTGCTTTTTGCAGACTGAGAGTATTGATCAGAGTAGGAGGCTTCTCTGGCAAAATAACTGCCTGAGTAAGAAACAAAAAAACACTCACTGATGCTGAGAAAAATAAAATTTTAAGTGTGCACTGCCTTATTAAATGTGATTTAAAATGATTCTGCCACCAAATATATTTTATACTCAAAACAGTCTTTATACCTGTATTTATTTGTGCTGCATATTACATATTTAAACATGAAAAAAAAACATTTTGGAACTGGCCTATAATATATAATCATTTAAAACTATTCATAATATTCTGTACAGAACATTAGTTATTTATTCATTTGCTCTCACCTTTTCCATATAATGTTCCATTCACCCCACAAATCCTCCAGTCAAAGTTCTGCTCACAGATGACCTCTATTAGAGATTGCTCTGTGCCGTGAAACAAGAGTCTCTCATCCACGTCTCTCCCTCCATTCCGCTCCTTCATCTGCTCTTTCTGCCTGAAACGAAGATTCATAATGTGCAGTTGCAGTATGCATGTAGTTACATGGGAATATGGAACCGGAGTTTGACACACATATGCATGCAGAGTCTGGTATAATGGCTTAAAGCAGAGATTCCCAACCACCATGCCATCTGGCACTAGACTCCAGCCAAGGAGCAGTGAAGATGTTAGGCTTTTCACAGTGGGGAAATGAAACAGTGAAGTAAAACTGTATTTACAGCACACACATACACACACACAGCTGTATTCCAGTAAAAGAACAAATATAGTCAAAAGATTGATAGATCATGAAGACCTACAGCTCAAAGGTTTAAAATTTTACTGGTTCATCAAAATATGGTGGAAAACACTGGAACCCTGGTTATATCTAAATTGATCAAATCATTTAAAGCAAAATTCATTCAAGTTCTAGACTTCATCTGTGTCATGAATAGTACATTGGCACTGGTGCTGTTAAGTATGCTAACAATGTTGAGTAGGTAAATGTGTTTGCTCTACTTTTAGGTGGTTACACTAATTTGTATCTTATCAGTAATTATATTATAATTAGCATTTAGCAGAATTCTCAGAGTGCAGTGACCTTGTTAAAACAACTTTCTTTGATAACAATTCATGACTCAAGGTAGGCCTTACCACTGGAAAACTTTCCATAAAGAGCTGTTCTGGTTCCTCTCAATGCTGGTGACGTTGTACTTTGGCATGGTCTGTTTAAAGAGCTTCTCTACCATGAGGAATTCAGCCTCTGTCCTAGATAGTGGAATCAGCTGGCAACCAAAGTTCAAGTTACTGTTATTTTACTATTACATGTGACTTGCTGAGCATTTTACGGACAACAGTAAACCACAATTAAGGATACTGAAGCAGTAGGGAACAGCAATCACTCAATAAAAAAGGCACTAAGCAGAACAGAATGCCAACAACAGAAAGCTTGGAATCATAGCATAGCCAGAAATAAAACAACATACGATGTGTACCTTGTAGGAGAAACTAGGTAAAGCTCCTCTATCCCAGTGAGCAGGAACTGCCACAGAGGAGGAGCTGGAGCTTTCACTATGAAGAAAACACACACAAAAGAAACACTTGTGTATATATCACCCTTAATTTCTATATGAGAGATATTTGGTCGTTTACTATTGTTGTCTTACATTGTTTCATTAAATAGAATTTTATTTGTATAGCACTTTTAACAATAGACATAATTCACTATTCAACTTTACAGAAATCTGGATGTAGATTCAGATCCCTAATAAACAAATCAGAGGTGACAACATGAGGAGGAAGCTTTGAGAGAAAGCCAATTCAAAAGGGAATCCTCTTCTGAGGGCCACTGGTTATTGGGATTATAAAGCATCACTCTTTTGCAACTATAAAGTCAAACAGTAGTAAGTGTGTTGTTCATTATGAGCATATTGTGAATAAAAGTCCTGGGATGAGCAAAGAACAGTATTTTTGATTACAGCAGCAGTTCTTAGGTACAAATCTAGAATATCCATGTAAGATTAACCACTGAAGAAAGGGTGAAAAGCAGTTTTTGGAAAGTGCAGATCTTTAGGATATTCATGTGATATCCACAGCAGCAGAGGGTGAGTCAGGATGAGGCACAGGCAACACATCAAGGTTCATAAGATTCATAAGAAGCTTTGTCTTCTTTCAGTGTAACAGTTGATTCTGACACATCTAACAAAATTACTTGACTTAATTGACTTATGAATTGAATTTAAGTGAATCCAGTGTCCCCAGCTCGATCCTGCGCTTGTGGTTACTGTCTGTGTAGAGTATACATGGTGCAGCATGTTCTCTCAGTGGCTGTGTGGGTTTCCTCTGGATTCTCCAGTTTCCTCCCACTGTCCAAAAACATGCAGGTAGGTAGACTGGCTATGCTAAATTGCCCCTAGGTGTGAATGAGTGTGTGAATGTTCATGCCTGGTCCCTCACCTTGTGCCCTATGTTGACAGGATAGACTCCAGATCCACCACTAGTCTGACCAGGATAAAGTGGTTACTAAAGATGAATGATTTATTCCAATTTTTCAGCTTTAAGATGATACTGACACTTCATTTGGTCCTTATGCTGAGGCAAACGCTTACTCAAAACTTTACCTAAGATTGCTCTAATGTTGGTTAAGCCTTCATCTTGTGATACTGCTTCAGATCACTTCATCTAGGCTAAAATTGAGCATCTGTGAATATGTATCAACACAACAGTGACTCAGTCAGTTTTAGCCTGATACCTTTTTAGCTTGCTCTCAACCTCTAGAGCAGAGACAAACCGTGGCCTCCTCCGAATCTCTCTTTTTGTTTGGTACAGAATGTTTTGCTGATACATGTCTGCAAATCAAATATACCACAACTGAAATTTGAGCATATATATATATATTTTATAATACAGCAATGATAGAATAGAGAGAATATCCTGTTTGGGTTACCTTTCAAGTACAGCATGTATGTATGTTTCTCAGAACTGACAGGGATTTCAGTCTGCGGATCCAACTGGTAAACGTTCTCTAGTGTCTGAGAGGTGAGAGGAGTGGCCAGCTGTGCATCCATCTGTAGACAATGACATCATGTCATGTTGAGTTCAATTATTGAAAAATTTGTTATGAACTACTACTCAGCCCCAGTTACGGACTGGAAGGAAAGTCACTGACCCCCTGTCCATATTCAATCCATTGTTCTTTTTCATTTTTCCAGTACCAGAGCCACTCAGTGGTCAGGATGAAGTTAGGGGGTTTGGTAACAGACGATGCTGTGGACAGACGACGAACTTGTCTCCCTCCACATGTCATGGAGATGAAGTTGACAGTCTCAGGCCCTGGACTAAGAGTTTAATTTCACCATTTAATGTTAATATTTTTACACTTAAATTTGGCTTTTTGTGCTTAAATGCATATGCAACTACTTCAGAATAGAAGATCAGTGTTTACCTCACTTCATTAACTGGATTACAGAAGGCTGTCTCAATTGCCTCTCCATTTGGCAAGTCTTTCCATGTTTGTCCATTCTTATCTAAAACCTGCCATTTATATGGCAAGTGGTAATGAACACGGACACATTTATCTAAAAAGATTAAAAAACAAAACAAAAAAGACAAACAATATAATATAATAAGTTTACTGTGCCATAAAGTGGAACAACAATAAAAATATTTTATGTACATGACACATTTTCTCTAATCAACATAAAATATATTCTACATACTTAAACTAGAGTGATTGTTATTTTGTTATAGCGTTTATTTTGAGCAATACAAAGTATGTTTTAAAGTATAATTCTTGTTATAAATATGAAACATTTTTAGTCACCCTTACATTCCCTCCATCTCTGATCATGGGGATTCTCAAGCATGTGAAGGGACTGGGATGACAGTAAGATATTTTGGGTCCTGATTTAAATTTGTACTGTTATGAAATTAAAGAAAGATGACCTGAGTTAATCTATGACCTGAGACATCTATTAGTATTGATCTATGAGTAGAACATGACGTTCTGGTGAATAATTGATGAATCCACATAAAGACTAATTGAGAACCTCAGGAATTTACTAAACAGGTTTACAGAGTCACTGATATCCCTGAATTACCACTAGCAGGAATTCCAGATTGGAACTGTAATTTTGTTTGTGTGCTAGTAGATTACCCATCCAGCACAAAGACGGTTATGTGGTTTAAAATTTATTTTTTTTATTTTACCATTTTATGGTCCAGAAATATTAGTTCTAATGCTTCAGTAATGATAAATGAATACATGCATTGATTATTATCACATGAGTAAATGTATGAGTCATATATGAATAGTCATTAATAATCATAATAGTTAAGCATTGACATCATTAATTCATTCTGTTAATTAACATCATGATTTGCAATCAAAAACCACTTTTTGTGGGCAAATTTATATCAGAACAGACTGGCCCATTTATGTATGTACATGGAAATCCCTGGTCAGTCAGTGCTCACTGGGTACATATAATTTATGACAAATATAAATTTTACTAAAATTTACTTCTTCTTCTTCTTCTTTCGGCTTTTCCCTTCAGGGGTCGCCACAGCGAATCATCACTCTCCACCTATCCCTATC
>CM074950.1:7715237-7750368 GCA_037577455.1 Pangasius macronema | reverse complement strand
ATACAGCATGGCCAGTCTCACCACTGTCTTGTACACCTTCCCCTTGACTCTCGCTGATATTTTTCCATCACACAGAATTCCCAATACCTTTCTCCACCCATTCCAACCTGCCTGCACTCGCTTCTTTACCTCTTACCCACACTCACCATTACTCTATTTTCTAAAATTTTCAAAGTACTAATTTGCAAATAAACCTAAGTCAGAGTGAATAATGGCAATGGAAAGTGAGTAACAGAATGTAAATAGGTAGTTTTTATCATCCAGCAAATCCCACAGTATCTATTAGATGGCATGATCTGTGCAGTACCTTTAAAGCTGCAACCTCTGCGAATGAAGAAAAGGCAAATCTCATTTGGGTCAGGTTCGTTTGCAGGCTTTGGACTTTCTCCAGCAGCCAAAGATACTGAATAGACAAAAGATTAGAATGAGAGTCTAACAAAAGCCATGAGAAGAAATATTACTCAAGCTGAAGCCCAAGGCCATGTAGTTCTAACCTGGTCCAGGACTGACTGTTTTAGCCAGATAATGAAGGCCAGGTGGTTTTTCCTTATAAGAACAGATCAAAAACCTGTTTTTGTAAAGCTTGCAGAAGTTGTTGATGTTTTCTGGGCTGAGTCCTCTGCCATTAAGAATTTTCACAGCAGTGGCATCAAATGAATGAGCTCTTTTGCAGGTGGCACCGAATTTACAGTCATCCTGTAGGAAGTGCTGGCAGACGTGCAGGTTGGTGCAGGACGCCTGATACCTACAGCCTCCATGTTCTCCATTCCCCTTATTATAGTGGGTGCAAACCTAAATCCATACACAATATGAGTCAAAAAATGATGACCACTTGGTTTGATCAGATAAACAGATGTTGTGTACGTGATGTCTCTCACTGACCTCTGGAAGGAGGTAGGGGTCATTCTGCAGTAATAGCTGGAAAAGTGCAGACTGTCCAAGTTGCTGGAGTCCCACTTTGCTCAGGAGTGCTGAGTTATGAGCGGAATCCAAGGCGTGGGAGTTTTTGCATTTTTCCCTATAAGAAAATGATGGTTTCAAAAACTTCCCCTTGTCAAAAAAATCCTATTGGAATTTCAATTTATAGGATTTTTAGGAACTCTACTTGTATTTTATTGGAAATAATGTCTTGTTATTGGAAGTTTATTGGAAATTACAGACGGTGCTTTGGGAGTTTTAAAATCTTAAATGATTTCCTTTAAAATTAGAGCATTTTCTATTTTTTTTTAAAGTTAGAGTATTTTATCCTATTACTAATATATATTAGAACAATATGCATTTGCTGATTTGTTATTTATGTTTCAATCCATTATCAGCACCTTAGCAATTGGTGCACTAATGCTGTGTTGAGAATAACACTATATATGGCAGAAATGTTAAGAGTAGTTTGGTGGTATGCTATTTCGAACATAACATAAGTAATTACATAGATAGGTTTTGCTGGTTCATTCTTATTTGTTTTCCCATCAACGCCCTAAACAACAGCACCACCCTCTCTGCTGCTGCCCCCCCCCCCCCCCCCCACACCCATGTTGTTTATGACCAGTGTGCAAGATAAGTTGATATTCTCTTTACAATCTCTCCACTGTTCGATCAATTTGCAAGACAAAGTAAAAAAGTACTATTTGTTCAGTAATCAAAAAAAACAAAACAAAAAAATTACAGTGGAAAAGTGCACCTTTAGGATTCTTAAAACATCACACTGAATTCCCATATAGACCTGAACAGGAACCCAAATGGATCCCATTAAAAAGTTCTGTAGAAGTGGTCCTTCAGGATATTTATGTATTTTTCTATAAGACAATCCCTATAGGAGTCTTACAGTAATGGCTCCAAAATATGATAGAAATTCTAATTAGAATTCTGTACAAGTTTCTTATTGGAAGCCTTTAGGATTTGTTTTTGACAAGGGTCAGAAGTGAAACTTGAAGAGTTTTAAGACTCAGAGCTACTAACAGATCTCCTCTCTGTAGACTATATTTACTCACCTGAACCTGCAGTTCCCACAAACCAGATACCTGCACAGGTGCAGAGTTTCACAGCCAGCACACTGGCCAGGGAGTGTCTGACAAACTCTCAGAGGTGTTTTAGCGATGATCACAGTGTCAGCACTGAAATGCTCCCAGTCTGCTCTTTTCTCACTGCCTTCCACCACCAGCAGCCTGTCCACATCGCACAGAGCTTCTCGAAGCACTTCATCTGCTACTGTGAACCGTTTCCGCAAGATCTGCTCCAAAGTTTCAAAATCCAAACTGCCTCCATGCTGACACACTGCCTGGAAGATATATGATGATACTGAATGCGACATTGCCTGGAGTAGAAACTATTCAGTGTCTCTCTTATTAACTGCAGGACACCGTCACAGTACTGCAAGTCAGAAAGCCTTTTTAACAGGGTTGCCAGATTTCACTCAGCTCGCTCAATGACAACAGTCTACAAGCACATTCACAATAAGCTTTCTCTATTAATCATCACAGAGTTTGTCTTAATGAATATATAAGTGAAAATAAATCTAGATTCTAATTTCAATTTTAAATTTCAAAGTTAATTGTAAAAAAAAGTTTGAGTTGGATTTTTCGACACAATCTGGCAACCCGCGTCCAACAGGCGCGGATTTTTCAGGAAATGAAACCGAGATGAAGTCCAGTGGCACTGAGGCTGAATCCCAATTACACACTATTTCTAACAAGTGCACTACATCGTAGATATTTGGAATTCAGGCTTGTTTAGACAAGCGACATGATTCATTTTTCTTCAGGCACAAATCCGTGTTTTTATTTCATTAATTAAAGAGCCGACTTTCACGGGTCTCGTGAGTATCATGAGTGAGTTTCATAAGTTTTAGTTTCAACTGTTAAGCTTAGTCCAACTATACTTTATTTGCAATAAACAAACAAATAAAAATCTGGAAATCCAGGAATATGTTTGCAAAAATGTTTGCTCACTGAATAAGCATTTTGTAACAAAATTCCCAAATGAAATCTGTTGCGCATGCGTGAACTTTAGCGCCGCGACTCCACCCATTTCTAAAGCCACTGCAGGATAAAGTTCTAATAATAATAACTGTTGTAAAAGCTCAGTGGGTCCCTGGAGGACTAGTGGTATACATGTATTTGGTTCCAAAACGCGATAAACGCCACTTTTAAAAAAAACTGAGTTCCCGCCAAAATCAGTATTGTATCTGGTCGGTATTGAAAAGTCAATTTTTAATTTTACGTAAAATGCGATACTATTTCCAAACCGCAACAAACGCGATCCATCCGCTCAGCCAATCACAGCGCACCATTCCACGCATTATAAACAGTAATGGCGGCGTTTTGAATACACACGGCATCCTAGTTTTCCCTAACTAGCTTTCCCTAACTAACTTGTGACCAGTAAACAAACAAAAGAATGAATAAATTGGACGGCATTGATGAACCGGTGGTGGTTTCTGCGGTGGGGAAGAAATGTAAGCCATCGAAATCTAATCATTTACGTGAGGAGATGAAGAAGATGAGGCAGTCGGGAGGAGGAAAAATGCCGGCTTTGCTTGAGCAAGCGATTCCTTTACCTATCGCTTCATGGTGACCTTGCTCAACAGGGCTATGGGTTGAATAAAATCTTTTTAAAAAATCTTTTAGGCCTACAAGTGATATCAAATTGATACTATAATATGTGAATCTTTCTTCTTTACAGTGTTCTTAATATGACAAAGTAAGTATTTTATTAATGCCATTAATGTTTTTGTTAATACAGCGTGTAGCACTAGTCAGCTAAATGAATGTATGGCCGAGATGATGCACTTTGGGAAGCTGAATGTAAGAGAAAGGTCATTTTGGAATTTCTGTGGTCTAATGTGATATTGTTGTTGTTCATGTTCATGTTCTTGTTCTTGATGAAATTTTCTTTTATTGTTGTAATTAATTTATAGCATTAACAAGACGACCCGTTGAATTCATTTTGGGAGCGATGACTGATTGTATGTTTAGTCCAGTGCCTGTATGTAAGATCAGTACTGAGCAAGTTCTGAGGCTGTCATATGCGGATCAACTTACTTCGTTGTGTATTTTCAACAGTTTCAATATGAGAAATAACTTGTATATTGATTCAATGGATTTATTGCATTTAAAAAAAAAAAGTTATTGCATTTTATTATAATAAATCTTTGAAAATCAAAATCTGTATTTGAATTTTGAATGTTATTGTAACCTAAAGATGGGTGGTTTTCATTTTGCCACTTTCTTGTTAAGAAAACACATTTTTACTCAAATTAATCAAAATGGATTTATAGCGTTTTGGAACCAAAATCTTCATACACGCACACACACACACACATACATATACACATATACTGTATATTATATTATATTTATACATATATTTAAATATACATTTTTCGAAATAATTTAAGGATAAAATGAAATGGGATGTTCAAAATCACACATGGATGTGATGGTCAGGTGTCCACATATTTTCTGCTATATAGTCTATCTGGCTGGGCTTTGCTCCATCTGCTCCTATGGACGAGCCACTACTGTATTTGTTTGAGTACCAAAACCTGGGCTACTGCTTTTCGCTCAGTCTGCTGTAGCTGTGTTTTGTTTGATCGACACAATTGATATAGTATTTCCACTTTAGAGAAATGTGCCCGTGTACATCATCACCTGAATTATACATGGCAGTCAAACTGGTCATACGTGTAAGCTGCTGTGTTGACAAAATGCAAAATTACAGAACCATGTTCTGTAACCATGTTTTTTTCTGCTCCTGGATACACAAATAGTTCCTGTTAGAAACGATGTCAACACTTTGTAACTGCTGGAACTACTACACGCCACATATGAGGACAGCTTGTGCTATAACACCACCTCCTGGTGATATAATAATAATAATAATAATAATCATAATAGAAAATACACAATGCTACAACTATCTGCCTATGAATTAGATTTTTTTTAAATACACAGGAAGCATGTCAGTGCAATCTACAGACATTTGAAATGAATCATTAACCATTAATCATTAATTTAATGAATCCCACACTATTGTTCCTTCTGTGTGTTATCCCTTGGAATTGATCCCAGTATGATAATATTTTGTCCTTCTGTGTAGATGTACAATGAGGAAAGCAATTTGTTATTTACAAGAAATCAAATGTAAAAGAGATTAGGTAGATCAGTTTATATAATTAGGCTGAATATTCATATGTATTTTTACTGATTATTTACAGATCAGTTTATTATATACAGTAACCTTTCATTAGACAAAATTATTTCTACAAATTCCAAGCACCTTATATAATTGTATCAAAAGCTGTTCAGAATATGAAATTATACAAATCCTATCCTTTGTTATTCACTTACTAATCACAGAGTCATGGAAGTTTGTTTTTTTCTTCAAATCAAGCTCACAGGAATCACTGCATATTTTTATCTCTTGGTAATTTTGAACAAAGACATCTGCATTTGGGGCAAACATACATGTCTCAAGAGGACAGTGAGCAAAGGAACAGGCAAAAACTACAAAAAATACAAAGAAAAAGCTTAGACTTCATTCCAATTGAAAAATCTGTAGTAAGACACCAACTTAAATTAAATTAAATAATAAAAATAAAATAAATACACACACAGGATTTGCTTTTACATAAAAGGAACATACGGTTAAAATATCTCGAAGGAACAAAAGAAAAAGACGAAAGCAAATCGGTGAGGTAAATCACAAAAATTAGCTCGTGCATGTTGGTATGTCGACAAGAACATGCTGATCAAACTATGTTCTTTATTAGAAAGACATGATACAGAGCAGTGCATCTGCCCAAATAAAATAAAACAAAATTAAAAAAAAAAAAAAAGCTCCATAACGTGTTAGGATGTTGCATGCCATATATACAGTCTTATACAGAAAAGTGCAATGTCACAATGAATAAGCAGTATATTTATCGAATTACTTCTACTGTTCAATAAAGCATTCACTGTCTTTTCCTATGTACTGCACAGGTATGAAATATGAGCATGACAGCACAGAGGATATTGGCTTGAAGCTCCTCTAAAACGGCTTTTAAAGGCACTTTCACAAGTCCATACTACAGATGAACGTTGCCACATCGATATAACAGCAGTCTGCTACTGTACACCTGTGGAGGGATAAATCCAGGAATAAACCCTGAAACTAATACACTCTCTAATAAATCATGTTCTGTCTGCAATGCACTGTATGCCTTATTACAAAAAAAGAGAACCTACATCAAAATGTTATCATTACAATTTAACAGTTAGTCATTCAAAAGGCAAAATCATGTTTAAAATACAATATGAAATATTAGCAACGAGTGTTACTTATTTCCTGACAACACTGGTGTAACAGATGGTCCACTGTACATATAATATTAAGTCATACTCGTATACTAAAAACTAATAATTATATTGTGTGTGTGTGTGTGTGTGTGTGTGTGTCACCATTCTGTCCCATTTGCCTACACTGTTTTAGTGGAATCACTATATATAAAATTTGCCCAATTTGCAAATGCCAGTTTTGTTATGTGCAATTTAAATACATTTTCAATCTCAGTGGTCACTGTGTTTATTTAACTGTACAATTGGGACCAGCTGCTACACATTTACAGTGAAATCTGTATGATGCAACTGCTTTCAACACATTTCATAGGTAAGATCATTAACAAAATGCTCCTAGATGCTGAGAGCTTTTACATATTATTTAAATATTAGGCAGTTCACTGATCTAGAGCGCGGACTGAGGCCGGCTGGCTCCTACACTTGCACACCACATGTAGCAATAAGGATGATAACATTGACATTTTAGAATAACAGTCAGAGAGTCCATGGCTATTGGCTTCACGCCTTTGTTTGGTGAAATTACAGAAATATTGCCTTGAGTCTTTTTTTTTTAAGACTTAATAAAAGCTTTTTGCATATCATAACTAAAAAGTATTATACTTCATGCTCTATAGGTAGAAATCCGTGAGATTTTTGAACAATGAAGTTCTGTACCGTCTGTAAGAGCAGTAGTGTGGGTTAACGCATAGTGGAGTTGTTTCTGGCAGCTAAATTGGACAATTTATGACCATATCATAATGGCTAAAGATACATTTGATTCTGATTAGCTGTGCAGAATACACAGGGGTTTTTCTATGAATAACAAAAACTTATGAAAAAGCTAAATCAAAGTGTGAACGTGAGGTTGACACAATATAAGCTGAGTACCACTATCATTATAATAACCTACATAATTTGATTTTTTACTTAAAAACAAAAAAAAAACAAATCAAAAACCACTGTTTAATTACTTGAATCATTCTACTTTCATTGGTTATAACTGTGTATATACATATTACTATTGTTACTATCAAAAATATAATATTCAAAGTAAAGCCTTGCATACACTACTTCTCTTGGTCTAAAAAAACTGCAACTGCTTTTCAGAACAAGGAATTAGCAGCTTTTTTTGAGACACCACCAAAGACAGGGTTAGTTTTTCATGCGGCAGTGCTGCTTTGTTACGAGTAAACCACATTCATTGCTTAGTAACTGATTAGCTGTAGGCTCAGGTCCGTTTGAGACGAAAGAAACGAAATTTCACACAATCCTGAGGCTGTAAACTAAGAAACGAAAAACCCTGCTTTGTTCCTGTGTTATTCACATTTAGCATTTCTCTACTAGATGTAAACTATGAACAAATTATTCTAACCACGCAGGAAGCCTTTGTGATTTGTTGCTTTCTTTTATAATACAGTTGCCTGACCTAGTTATAGTTTCCTTATCTACTCATACGGAGAATTACATTAGAAATTAACCTGGTCTATATACATGCAAGAAACGATCAGACTCACGTCACGTGAACAGATTTCTATACGCTGTGACTGTTTTGTGTTTTGCACCAAAATTGGATCAAAGAGTGGCTTCTAATGCAGACCACACAGGAGAATGGTTCACATTTCAACGCAGAAAGAAAGATTTAAAATCCTTTAGGCAAGTAAACATGTTTAAATAAAGTTCTGCTGTCTGTTACAGTTTATTATTGACCTGTGAAATTATTAGTAGTACATGTACAGAAGCTTAAACATCCCTCCAGGCTGATGATCAGCACTTGTTCTTTTTATAGCAATGGAACAGAGGAACAGTAGGTTCATCAGTCCAGTGCAGATGTAGAATATCGAGATGTAACAGGTATAAAGCAGTCCATTTAAATCAACAATAAAACTCCCACTGCTGAGCTGTGATTGGCTCACATGGTGCAGGACTTGTCGAGGGGATCCTGGGGCGGTGATGCTGAAGCCTGAGCTGTACCCCCCTTAGGCAGTGCCACCATGGGCTTGGGACGGAGAGCAGGGGGTTTGAGCTGCACGCCCATTCGCGGGGCTATGGCGGGTTTGAAGGTGCTCATGGCGTCGCTGGAGGAGCTGGTGCTGCGACGGAGCGGGTGACGGTTCACAGACTCGGCAGAGCTGCCAGCTGTATTCGGAGAATTCTTCATCTGCTCCAGCGTGTCTAGCACCACGTCAGGGGCGTGCTTTGCTGAGCTCTGTCTCTCCAGCTCACGCAGCTCGTTCAGAGCCGTGTTCATTGTCTCCTCTATGTCCTAGTGAGGGAGACAGACAAAAGAAGGAATGAGACAAATGGCACACAGCACACTATAATAAATCAGGAAAGGTTACAGTGACTACACTATGTCTCCTCATTATTTTGCAAAACAATGCAATATATAGAGATTAGCGATAGTCATAAAAATATGAATTGTTTGTAGATGATAGTCTGTTTGAGTGAGTGAGTGTGTGTTCTCTTGCTGAACCGTGCTGCTGTCATTACTAGCTGCTGCTGGAGCTTGACAATGTTCTCAGCACCATTTTTCTCTCATTACTGAGATGCTAATAAGAGCCCACCAAAAGCCAGAGCTTATTATACAGCATGACTTGACAGACACCACACCCCCTTCTGCCTGTCAAACAGCACCAGCTCCACGTAACAAACTTTTTTTGTGTGTGTGTGAAATCCACAGCACATACGGCACCAGATACCACCAATAAAGAATAACACTGAACTGACTGAACTGAACAGTGTGTGAATCAGTAATAATGCCCATCAGAGGTAAGCTGGGAATCTTAACCGACCTGAGGATTCAAAGACTAAAGTCAACGTTACTACACTAATATGTACGACAGAATTACGTAGAACTATAAAATAAACGGTAAAGAGTCATTGTGCCTGATTTGATCATCGTTTTCATCTACTATGAATAAGACTTTTGTGCATTAGATCTTTCACTACAAACTTCAGTATAAATGTCTATCAAAACAAGCATCTCCGAAATGTTTTGGCCAGCTGACCCTCGTTCCATCCTGTACAGAATGAGTATAAAATATGCCAAGAAATATCTCAATAAAATATGCCAATTATTTTAGGATTGTCTCATTTTTTTGTCACTTGAAGCCACTTGGGATTCAGCCTCACTGTGTGACATCCCTGAGTGGAGATGAGTTTTAGATACGGCGAATTGTTTTTTGATGCCGGATATGAATAGAGCAGTCATTTCACTCTCATCTATCAAATGTGCAAAGTGTGACATTTGAAACACATTCAAATACTAAATCCAATCTATATTTTTTTATCAGAATGTTTTGTTACTGTTGACTACTACTTATTTAAAAAACATAAGCCTATATAAAACTCCAGTTATGACATTCTGTCTACAATCAATAGAAGATCATGATGCATCTAAGAATCAATAATTTCTCCCATCCCTAAGTAATAGCAGTCAAGGCAAATGGACTTTGAAGATACAAGGACCTTCATGAGTTAATCAGTTCACTCATGACGCCCTTTGTATGACTGAGTTTTGATATACTGTGTCTAGGTAAGCGGAATTTTGGCCTTGTAAAATTCTCCTGTACTCACAAACCTCGTCCTCCGAGTCGCTGACTGAGTTACAGAGCGTGGTGTGAGGGATGCCGCCACTCGCTGACCTGTGCGATGCTTTCCGGGTCCAGACCCCTAGCCATGTACTGGCCTGAGGAAGTAGATCTGCGGATCGGGGGGCTCTCCATCTTCTTCAGAGACTCGTGACGGCTGATGTTGGTGAGGCTGCTGTGGCCCGTGAGGCCGCTGTGACCCGTGCGCCTGCGTCTCTCCGGGCTGTCTGTGACTATCGGGCCTCTGCCACGCACTACCTCACGAGGGCTGTAATGGCCTAGCACAGGTGAGCCGAGGGCTGGGTTCCCATGAGTACCGTGGCTTTGAGATGGATGGACCATGCAGTGGGCATCACTGGGGCGTGCTGGGGGCTTGCGATTCGGAGGGTCACTCCTCTTCCTGTGACGACTACTGGGGAAAAAAAGAAAAAGTTCATCATGACAGAAAAGGCTATAAACAGCAATCTTTTCACATTCCTGGTTTAATGCATAATAGCCTATTTTTTTTGTCTTTTTATGGTTTTCACTGCCTTCTCTACTTGTGTGTGACCTTCAGATGAGTACTTCTGCTCATTACCTTTGTTTGCACTCAGTCTGGCATGTGGTACACAAAGATAAATCATGGTCACAGGGGTCAAGGTGTACCAGACTTAGCACAACAAAACATAATAATGAAAAACGCACGATTTTTGGAGTGCATTTAATTTACACATTATAAGGCTGCTGAAATGGGTAACAACTGACCAGTTGCTGCATTAAGCTTTATCATATCCATAAACTTTGGTGGCACGTTATTGAGAAAAATGTGAGGTTATGCAGGTAATTCCAAAATTAATCACACAGCATAATTATACAAATATACAGAACTCCATCAGGCACAAAATAACAAGATGTAAGTATCGATGTGCAATATCAGACAATATTTATGAATACATAATAAGTTGTATAGGCTCCAAGAAATCCTCCTCCTCGTTTACACCAAGGGTGCCAATAAATCTGCACCTGACTGAAAAGTTAGTGTCAGGCTGGCAAAAACATAAATTATGTGTAATACTGGTCGTCTCACGCGAGATGTGACGTGTATTAGAGGGAACGACGGAGTTTTGTGTGACGAAAAGTGTTTACATTCAACTGAGCAAACAGAAGAAACAAGCTCACACACTCCAGAACGCACAGCCTAATGATCTCAAAGTATCTAAAGCTGGGTGACTTCTGAAAGAACTCACATTAAACAGTAAGCTAGATACAGCCAACACACCAGACTAGACTATCTGAAGTAGTGGGAGCGGTCAAGCTGTTACTAATGTACATTCTAACCGACTTTCCTTGCTGAGTCTACCAGCAATCACTACATTAAACTAAATATGTTATGATTTGATCATTATCATTACATGCTAGTAGGTGCCGCAAGTTCTTGTTTTTAGAAGGAAGTACAGCATGTTCTTCACAGCACTCACGGAAGGACGAGAAAGTCTAAATAAAGACAAATGCGGCGAATGATTTAGAAGTGAGGAGACAATGTTGCAAGACAGAAAGAGGGAAGAGACTGACTGCAGACATAAAGGTCATTTTGGTGTGATAGTGTGTTCTGAGCTCCAAATGATTAAAACACATAGAACACATGCAACGGACACAAAACAAATGGTGAAAGCTGAACTCGGTGGTGTGTAGAAAGAATCAGGGACTATCTCATTACTATAGGCTTGTTATTGGACTCTCATTGTATGAGATTTCAGAGGATATACAGTTGGGCGGGGTAGGTGAGACGAGAGGAAGCACATCCTGGGCCACTGCTTCATTTAGTGTTAGTGTATTGGGAGTTTTTGATATAAATATTGTATTAGATTACAATCTTGTTGAGAGCTTTAAGGGACTTCGTATTAAATATTTGTATAAATATTGCATAAGGGGCTTAGACCTCTGCAGCTGAAGATTGATATATTGAGAGATGGAGATATATTGGTACATCAGTAGCTGCTGTGTATAAGTATTACATTATTGTGGAAAGGTTTTTAGTGTGTCACCTGCTGATGTATGCCTCAGGTCTGTCTGTGGGAGAGGTCAGATCTCTGCTGGAGCACTTCTCATCTCCTCCGTGTCCACTGCTCGCCTCGCTCAGACGAAAGACTGAGTCTCACAGACTCTTCCATAGCAGGGACTCTGTGTTGTGCGTCCTCCTCTTAGTTTTGAGACCTTCAAAATTATTTACTGGAAGCCTACTGTCCTCATGTACGGCACTGATTAAACCTATAAAATGTCTTACTGCTTAGAGTGACACATACAATAAATACAAATTGGACAGAACTGGTGATCATCGGGGTCCAAGAACTTCTTCATAAGTAGGCTTGACATTGCCATTATACTGTAGCTACAGCACTGCTTATTGAACTATGTGCTAATTAAACCAGAATCAGCTGACTGCTGACTGTCCACAAAGTGCACAGAACAACTCTATCAAATTTGTTCTTCATCCCTTACTAATGGACACAAAGCATAAAAATGTCAATTCTATCAGACAAGCAGTATTGGAGAAAGTTATTTTAAAAGTTATCACAACCCCTTTAGACAAACATCACACAAATTTTGTCAACTTCCTTAGAATCAGGTCCTGTTCAAGTCTCATGAGAATCTATGAAAGCATTTTTGAGTAACAACAATTAAAGCACCTGAGCTCCACCCAGAAAGGATTCATTTGCATATGATGGACAAGTTGTTTATGAAAGTTTTAGGATCCTCTGTAAGTTGCTCTGGATAAAGGTGTCTGCCAAATGCCATAAACGTAAAAGTTAACCTCAGTCATTCTAAAAAACAAATCAGACTACTTCACAAAAGGTTTTACATATTTAAAAAAAACTGGTGCTTGGACCTCAAGTGAAACAGCTTCTTGCATGCATGCATCATCAGTCGCTCAGCATACTAAATTAATACGAGGATAGAAGACTCCAGATTTAATAACCGAAAGATAATTGGTTAAATAGTCAGCTTAGAGTACGCACGTCATAATAATCATACCTAGCACATTAAATCAGCAATAGGCTACATATGAGATTTAAATTGAGGTCACTCCAGGCTCTGAGCTTGAGGAAGGAAATCCTGCCTGTGTGGGAGCTGTCCCGCAGACTTCCTTTCCCTCCAACCATCTCTCTCTACAGGACAGAATGCCTGACACTGTCTGCCTCTGCACCTTCAACTCCCTCCAACCCTGTGCTGGCCTATAAATTCTCTCACCCCCAACGTCATTATCAACAGGCATGGCTTTGCTCAGGATCAGGCATTACTCAGGCAGTGTCTCTATGAGACCTCAATTATGCTGCACAGGTTGCCCAGGCAGTATTTGTCATGACTTTGGGATTTGTTAAAGGAAGAGTTCACAGGAGAGTGAATGGCGGGGATGAAAAAGCAGTCTAACCACTGCCAAGATGAGCAAACCAGGGGAGGACAGCCCGTAGGGGGTTAGCTCTGAGTAATCCCATGAAACAGTGTTACTAATGGGAAATCCTTCACTTGCCAAGTTTGGATTTCTCCCAGAACCTGGGAAGCTTAGAGTCTCAGTAAGAAGCATAAATGACTGACAGAGGAAGTGACCAACTGGACGGCAGATTGAACCTGGAAGTCTCTGTCCAAACAAAAGGACTTAGTAGCTAATTTACTATATCATACTATATAGTGGATTAAAAAAGTTTACACACCATAAAAAAATGCAGGTTTTTGTGATGTGAAAAAAAAAGAAACCAAGATAAATCATGTCAGATCTTTTTCCACCTTTAATGTGATGTAGCAACCAGCAAAAGTCAAGTGAAAATAAAGGGGAAAAGAAAAAAAAAAAAAAATGCAAAGTCATGGCTGAATAAGTGTGCATACCCTTTTATAATGAGGCATGTGACTGTGCTTAGAATTAACCAATCATACTCAAACTCAAGTTTAAACGTATTTACACTATATGGCCAAAGGTTTATGGACACCTGACCATCACACTCGTATGCATTTTGAACATTCTATTCCAGATAGTCCTCCTTTGCTGTTATAAACACCTCCACTCTTCTAGGAAGGCTTTCCGATAGATTTTGGAGTGTGGCTGTGGGGATTTGCCCATTTAGCCATAAGAGCATTAGAACTGAAGTCAGATGAGGAGGCATTGATAGATCTGGACCATTTTTGCAAGGAAGAGTGGAATAAATTTGCCAAATCAAGATGTGCTAATTTGGCAGACTCCTACCCAAAAATACTGAGTGCTCTATTACAAGCCAATGGTGCTTTAACAAAGTATTAGTTAAGGGGTATGCACACTTGTGCAACCAGGTTATTAATTTTTTTTTTCTTTTCCCTTTTTTTCATTTGTTTTTCAGTTAAATTTTTCAGTTGCTAAATCACAGTAAAGGCTGAAAAAGGTTTATCTTGGTTTCATGTTTTATAATTTTAAAACGGGGGTGTTGACTTTTTATATCCACTGTATTTTCAGTATATTATGTAAGTGACAATACTAGTGACATCCACATGAAGATTTTAAGATAATCAAGTCCATAGTAAGGAGTTTGATAAGCTTATTTGGTCCAGTGAACGTGACATGTACAAGTGCTGGCCTGTGATAAGCATATTTCATAACTGGACAATGTGAGAAATATTCCTTATTACTTTCCCCCATTTTCTCCCCAATTTGGTCATTCGTACCAGCTAGCTCTTCCCTATCACATGACAGCTACCAAATGGGTAGGGTGAAGGCAAGCACACACATCCTCATAGACACATGAAGCAAGCCACTGCATCTTTTCACACCGTAGCAATTGGATAGTGTTGCTCTGATTCGACAGAAGTGAAAGTAATGCCATCCAGATGTCTAAGCCATAAAGGGCTTGATGGTTTGCTGATGATTTGGACCAAGCAAAAAAAAGGTGAGCAAAAAAAACCAAACAAAAAAAACAAACACCTTTCAAGCTTGGACTGGGTAATAGATGAGAGAAGAAGTGGCTTATCTGTATGAGCTAATGTACAGTAAGTCATACTCACATGTCCTGCACTACGATGTACTGGTGAGGCACCAAGCCGTCGATGCCGTTATGTCTGCCCTCCCACCAGTCTTCCGAAGCGCGCTGGTACAGCAGCAGAGATGCCCCCTTCTTGAAGGACAGCTCACGTGAAGAACGGCCCACGTAGTCGAACTTGGCAATGGCTTCAATTGGTTCGCCCTCTGCAGAAGTGATACAATACATTTCATTTCAAACTTAGAAATCAGAATGAAAGTTAGAATATATCACATGGACTTTTTTAAATTCAGGTTGAATCTGCTGATTTGATTGGTAGTGATAAACCATTAATACAGAAGAACCTTTTAGGCATGGGAGAGAATATAGACCTCACAGGATATATCTAAACAGCTGATGTCACTCAACATAGGCTCTGCATTGGCAGAACCTGAATAAAATTGTTTAAATGCAGTGAGATTAGAGATCCTGCTCTGACCCTTTATGTAAGAACTCAGTGGAGCGTGAAGGGCTTCGATGCATGTAAAGTAGCAGCGGTCCTGGCAGCACTGCCTGTTCCCATCCTAAGCTGTTGCTTTAGCAACATGTCCAGGCTGGGATCAGGGCCCATTTTAGGCTGTGCTCAAACCCAATACATCACAGCTTTTCAGAGGAACATCTAGTACATGAATGGAATATAATTATCATTGTTGATGAATAATTATTAACTAATAATCAACAAAAATGCTGAGTACAACCACACATGCTACACAGAATTACTTCAGAGAAAAAAAAAAACGTGAAAAAAAACCAACCATGAATTATTAAAAATCAGCAGCACCATGAAACATTAAAGCCCAACAGTCTTATATAGGTGTACATCAGTGAAGCAGTGAAGTAGCTCAGCCAGCAAGTGAAATGCAGAGCCAAAAATAGCCTCCGCTCCTTTATCTCCAAAACCCCATTAAGTCAGACAGGGGGTCCCTGAGCGCCAGCTCCTCTGCTGCTACCTACTTGCCGCACACCTTCGCTATGAGATGTGTGCTTTGCAAATACAATCTCGACAAACCACAAAGGCCTTTTTTCCATTGCACATTCGAAAACAAGGACTGGCGACCTATAAAACTTGAACGTCATATTTCTAGCTCATTCTCCAACAATGTAAGGGCTGACTGAAATGAGCACAGTGATGACAAAAGAGACTGAATCATCATTACGGGACATAATGACAACACTGTCATGTTCAGTATGGTGGAAATGTCTACAGACCATCTGGTTTTCACCAGTAATTAGGTTCTCAGTTCTGATTGGTCAGAAGTTTATTTGACATCAATGCTGGCAACAAATCTCGTGGTTATATTAATGCTCTTGATATAGTTTCTATAGGAACAACTTAACTGGGAATTGTATGGCAGATGTGTAATTGTTGATATTGTGAAATTTTATGTTAGGAGATGTTTACTGTTTCACTTTTGGAAGGAGTCTCCAGTATCACTGCTTTGTAACAGGCAGAGGTAAAGCTGTAAAGGTTTTCAACACTGAGAAACCTTCAGGGTGGAGAGTTTTCCGGTTTCTAGGTAACAAGCGGCAACTTTTTATCTTCTTAACTTCAAGAGAAAAATGGGATGCTGCTGAGAGAATGACAGGCACGGACTTATCTTGTAGGCATTCCACCTCTTGTAGGCAATCCAACTCTTTAATTAGTAAAAATTTTAATCATTGGCCAATAAACAAAAAGCTGTGGTATATGAGGAGTTATTTCGGGACTTGCTCTTATTGGCAACACACCACACAGTCGACATCATGGACATTATCACATCGCATCAATCGACATAAGGACATTATGAATGTAGCAAAAAATCTAATAATCAGAAAATGAAAGTGTATCTTTCACTTGTGGTGTATTCAACAAAAAAAATCAAAAACTTACATGTTTAGGCTGGTTAAGAAATTAAAAATAAATGCACAGTTTCAGTTTTCTGGTGCAGTTTTCTCAGTTTTCTTTTGTAGTGGAAGAGCCATGAAATATACAAATCGTCTCACACCGACAGTGTAAAAAAATACCTCATCTCATTCTCAGTGACTGTCAGTACACACAGTCAATAGGACGTGACAGACAGGAATTTGCTGGGTCTGAATTAATAGACCTTGTCTGAGGCTGACAGTCATTTGATAAAGGTGATAGCAGGGAGATCAATATGTTCATGTGTTGTGCATAGTCCTTTTCTCTGTTACTACTCTATCTTTATCTTTATTGCTTGCTGTCTCAGTCTGATAGACACCATCATCCAGTGAGTGTCCTCAGCTGCCTCAGTGCCATCAGGGCTGAGCTGGATGGAGCTGAGCATACGGTGCCAAAATCAGCTCTGCATTGTGGTGGAGGCTAACCTTCAAGAACAGTGAGGACACAAAACAAAGACGTATCATTAAAGATCCTTTATCTCCAATCCTTTACATTTACTACAATATGTTCTAGGTTCCATTTGCCACCCACTATTCAACCTACTGAATTCACCAAATATAAAGATTAACAAACCGATTGCTGTAGAAAAAAAATCAAATTGACTAAACTGGTTCAAGCAGGACTAAAAATCCACGACTCAGCAGTTTCCGCCAACCAAATATAACAGGCTCCACTGCACTCACCACAGGCTCCTTTCTCCAGATGGACTAGCGGGTGACCGAGGGGGAACTAATGACCCATGCAGAATAGTCCAAATAAGACACACAGTCCTAACTGTGACTCCAAACAGCACTCGCATTGTGTCCACTTACTGTAAATCAACACCAAGGACTATTGACCTCTAACCCCAAGACATATTACTAACAGATGGAACATTGATGTATTGAAAGTAGTGGGAAAATGGAGAGTAAAGTTGCGTCTATAATGACTGCTGTACTGCATGTCCTTCATGTACGTATGTGGACATACAACATGGCATCTTCCAGCACACTTCATACAATGATACATTTTTAGTTCTTTAAGAGAAATGTTCTTGTACCAACATACTGTGGTATTAAATATTTTACAGTAAGACTGTTGCAGTTTGGTGAAACAAGACCAAATAAAAAGTGTGATTGTTACTATTCCACAAAGTGAAACAAAAAACAGGAAGATGTTATAACATTTTAAAAGCTAACCTGCAAAAATGTTGAGCAGTGTCTCAATTTTTAAAAAAACGTATCATAAAAATCATAAAACCAATATTTCTATGACTGATCTATGACTATCATATGAGACCACATAACTACTATTTTGCATGGTCATATTTTATTTTTTTTTATAGCTTTTTTATGCTGTGTTATGGAGGTTATATGTTCATGCATGCTACATTTGTTTCTTTGGGGATAGGATGTTCTATTAAATACATGTAAAAATAAAGTGTGACAACTTGTAGGCTGTATATTACATGTAAGAGGATCCAACAGTTGTTCAGATATGTAGATATGAAGAAGTGTGGAGGAAGTTATAAAGGCATGGAAGCTATTAGAAAATATATACCCTTTTTGGCGTTTTTTTTTTTTCCAGTGAAACCGAACACAATAAAGGTCTTTCTGCTTTAAATGTAAGTTTTCTTCATTTTGTTCTACACATCTGCAAGCTTTTTTACTTGACTGTACACAAAGTGTACAAAAAGTGTCCATCCCTAACTTCTCACTCAGACGCTGATACCTGTTCTGCTCTCTAATAGCAATGTCTGTTCATTTCATTTAGTCCATAGGAACAAACAGGACTGGTTAAAACATAACGCTCAGGGTCTCACTGCACACATAACAGCCCAATGAGGAATGTTTCCAGGATGGAGTGAGTGGCAACTTAAACCAGTAACCAAACCCAAGCTAATTTCTATAAAATACAGACAAATAACACTGCTAGCAGTTCACACATAACTGGGGTGAGCCTAAGGGAGTTCTGTCAAGGCAAAGCTCACAGTGGGGTTTAACTTGCTATGAGTATGCCTTTGACAGTGAGTTCTGGAAAGAACTCCTTCTACAGCACTCCGCCAGAGCAAAAACATTTGGAGCAAAACCATGGCAGCTGACAGTAATGAACTGGGACCTGTAAGTGTAAGCCTACATCTGTGGGAGCTGATGGAAAACTCAGCTGATGACATGCACAATCAGGAGTCTATGTAGGTTCTGGTGTCTGAATGAATTAATACGTATGACTCATGGGGTCTGAATAGGCAGTGAGATGAGAACAGGCCAAAATAATCCTTGGCATGGTGAAATGCAGTTTAAAGACTTGATGAGGACTGATGTTTGGAAGTGAAAAGCTTGTATGCACAGGGCTAATAAGGTTTTGGGTGCCGTTACAGTTGCCATGGAAATGAAATCCGTCTTTCTGGCAGTGTTTGGAGAAACGCTGATAGGACACATGACAAATGTGGAGCACTGGGAATGGACACAGGCGCCTGAGGTGGGTGACGTTTAACAGAACGAGTGTGGACTTCCTGTAATTCCTCATTAATGGGTCTACATGTCTGCTTTTTGATATGAAATATGATTGTTGAGAAGACCAGTGTCTTCCATTTAAAGCAAACGTGAAATGAAATTTAGTTATAGAGAATTGACTCTAAAAGGGCTCGCTTAAGATCTGCCAGGAATAAATATGGCATTAATATGAAACTCACTTCAAACGATGCTTGAGAAATCAACATTTAAACAAGCCTACAATCGCACATGATTCGTCAAGTGGCCTAATAGAAAATCAATGCAATAAATGACGTCCTTCTGGTCCCTCGAATGAGAGGAGCATAAGCACAATTCACTACTGTATTGAAAGACAGGAAACATGTCCGCATTTAAGGGAATTGTTCTCAGTTTTGCTGCTCTGACAGCTGTTTCCTCTCAGTTTCTTTGAAGAGCTACACAGATTAGAAAGAGATTTTAAATCACAAACTTTATTTATTTATTTTTTTAACTTTTCAAGAAACGCTATATTGTTGGACTTGGCACTGTGCATTATAACCCTCGTGTCTGGTTGTTACATGGTTGCAATCTACCCGAACCTCACCACAAGCAAGTTTCAATAAATATATATCCAACATTCTATAAAAATGATAGATAAATAAAACTTTGACTAAACTGGAAGCAATATTAAATTCTCTGATGAATCTTGTTGTACACTACAGCACCACAAACACATTACTCATGGAGGAACTGGTACTTATTCTGAGCTTTAGGAAGGACGTCACAGAACTGATAAAGGCTCTATTCTGTTTGTTGAGGCCTTTCACATTTGTCAAGATTATACAGTAATATGAAAGGACGACCAAAGCTATGCTCTGCTCCTACTCCCAAGAAATTTCATTACGAAAGGCAGGATTAACCACAGAAGCTTGTATGAACTCCGCTTAACCTTCACATACTTTCAGGAGAATCCTAACTCTACCAGGATATACCCAAAGCCACACCAACTAAAAATAGTGCTAGTCGTTATCTTTCCTCAGGTTTAAATATAGATTTTTTTTTCCATGGTTGGAGACAGCCATTAGAGTGAACTGGTTACTTTATACAGTTAAAGAAAAACATCACTAGAAATGGTGAGTAGTATGATGACTACAAGATACTGATTGAACACATGCTTGTATGACTCATGGGGACTTGTCATTGATTCAGCAAGCAGCTTAAATAGGAAATGTTGAATCCAGGTCAAACAGAATTCATCTTCGGTAAGTGTTTTATACTGTACAGGGCGTACCCTAGGAACACTGGGAAGGAGGCAAGAAAACCTGGACCCATCACACCCTGGCACCATGCACACAGACATTCATGAAGTCATTCACACCTAGGGGCAATTTAGAGTCACTAATCCACCTATTGGCATTTGGTTTTTGGAATTTGGGAGGAAACCAGAGAACCCTGAGGAAACCGGATTGAACCGGGTACCGTGGAGCTAGGATGAGGCAATACATTATCCACTGCACGAGCCAAATTGAGATTTAAGTTATTTACTCTTAAATCAAACACTTTCTAGTTGAGAAACTCTTTTACTGTTTATGCCAACTACCATTCAATCAGATCTGAGAACTAAATTAAAGCCACACTTACCATCCTCACTGGTGTGTGTCTCTGCACCTCCGTCCTGGTCCACTTCCTCAAGGACTCCATGCTCACTATAAGGACTTTCACTGCAGAGAAAACAGCAGCAGGAGGATAAAGGTCATGGCACTGAATATATTACACACATGACACAGTAGTTAAAAGGGTCACTAAAACAATTCAACCAAGTGCTTTTAAACAGATCAGGTTTCAGTCGAGTCCTGCGCTAATCAGGCACCAGGGGGCGCGCAAACAAACAGCCTAGCATTTCAGAAACATGGATAAAATGATGTCAAATCTCCTAAAAAATAAACCAAATCTTAAATAGAGTCACGAATGTAAAATTTATTTCTGTGAACATTTTTAATTTGTTCTATTAAGATCTTTGCCTGTTCTTTGTACCTGCAGTGCAAATGTTTAACTTGGTTTCTCTGGCAGCCAGTCAGAGTCAGTGCGCTGGCAAAATGATTGTGGAAGTTTAAATGCAGCAACCAGTGAAAATGACAATAGGTGAGACTTTTACATTAAGTTAAATACAGATGAGTGCAAAAGTTTGCATCCCCCATGGTTTCTGACTGAAAAAAATGAAGATGCACCTCTATTTAAAATGACGTTTACAAAATGAACACATGCCAAGATGTATAAAATTAAATGTGGCTATATCCTGCAACAAAACAAGATCCCAAAACATGAGAAGTTTAAGACATTGTTGTGTGTTGCTCCTTTTGGTCGCCAGACCTGATTTGAAGTTTAAATCACTTTCAGAAAGGGAGAATACCATGAGTTAATATTTTATGTTTTTTATTGGTCTTATTTTTGTCCTAGGAGTATGCAAACCTTTGCAATGAATTGTAGTGTCAGGAACCATTCCAACCTAAATCACAGATTACTGATTACATTGATCTCACTGGTAATCTAGCTAATCTAGTTAATCTATTTCAGGCCGAATCTCCCCGAGTCTGTTGTGTACACTGTCTCCTGCTCTACACAGTTCAGCTCCCAAAGTGTCACATATACGGTGGAGGAAGTTTTCCCACAGAGTACACTTAAGATTCTCAGTGCATGTGGGTGGTGATGATGCATGATGGAGGCCATCATTAGTATTCTGGGGATTGCTGTCAGGGTGATTGGGATGCTCTCTGAGGTGCAGCGTGTGTTTAAAGTGGAACTAACCGCCATAATATCTGATACACACCACTCACTTAACACTGCCACCTATACGTCATGTCATCAGAGAGAGAGAGAGAGAGAGAGAGAGAGAGAGAGAGAGAGAGAGAGGGAGAGAGAAAGAAAGGTTTTTGTCCACATGTACGTGTGTGACAGAGAGAGAGAGAGAGAGAGAGAGAGAGAGAGAGAGAGAGAGAAAACAACTCTAAACAACTCAAGGACAGATGCAAAGAAATACGTTTGTGGTGGTTTTTTAAGATGACAGAAGAATATGCTTTCCTCTCTCTCACACTCACCCTCTCACCCCCCACCAACACACACACACACACACACACACACACACACACACACACACACACACACACACACACACACACACATGTGGGATCTCACAAAGGACATTATGCCTTTCCTCTACTCCTCCTTAAGGTACAGAGGAATTACCATCTTTTTGTTTTCAAGTATTTCTTACCTTAATGACTGTAATTTTCAGGAAGACTTTGGTCTGTCTCACCTAGCTGAAGCAGCCATGCGAACCACTCTCAACAAAAGCGTCCTGGCCCGTCAAAAGCTCTTACTACAGTCACCTCATCATTTCATCTAATTACCTACACAGACTCTGGAGCACATGGCCTGCTGAGCTTCTACTCTCTCTCTCTCTCTCTCTCTCTCTCTCTCTCTCTCTCATACACACACACATACTCCTCAATCTAGTTCTTACAAAGACCTCTAACTCTGTGCATGTTTCACGCAATCCTAAAAAACACACTTAAACATCTGTTGAATGAATTAAAGCTGAACTCAGCACTATGTTTCATACCCTACACACAACACACAAATCAAAAACTAATCTAAACCTCTAAGCCATGCTGCTCTCCATCAGTAGCACTGATCCAATCTTTGCTGTGCCAACGGAACAGATGTATTCAGCCCACGTCTCTCACCAGTAGTCTCCTCCAGCCATGCATTTCTCGTACACAGGACCGTCTAGCTCCTTGGCGTCAGGAAAGATGGTCTCGTGGTGGATGATGATGGTCTTGATGACCTCATTGACATGGGCTTGGCAAGACACCTGGTCCTGGGTGTCAGGGGTGGGCATGAGGGTGGGGCCGAAACAAATGGCCAGGTTGTAGGGGTCCATCATGTTCTCATCACTGTACTGGGACAGACTGCAAACGCACAGTGGGAAGCAAAGAGGAACACATGAAGCAGTTTTTGGAAAGTGTTACATAAGTCACGAAAAGTAGCCTGAGGGTGAGTATTATGGCAGGCATTGAATATCTCACATAACTGTCTCAAACACATAATGCTATTTCTAACAGACGTCCTTCTGTGGGTTTACATACATGTGGCTGCAATACACGAACACGTACTCTATGTGTGTGTATTACCTGAGCATGCTGTGTAAGGTCATGAGGGTATGTATTCAGACTTACTGGTTGAGGAAAGCAAACAGGTAGCGCATGACTATGAGGACAGATCTGGGAACTGTGAGGAGGATCTTACGAATGTACAAGGCTCTCTCATACAGGTTATCTATTCCTGAGAGACAGACAGAGAGAAACAGAGAGAGAGAGAGAGAGAGAGTGAGAGAGAGAGAGAGAGAGAGAGAGAGAAACAGAGAGAGAGGGAGAGGGAGAGGGAGAGAGAGGGAGAGAAAGATCAAACACAGATCAGTCAATGCAAACTCAGAGTTGAGAAGCTGAGAAAGATTAAGCTCCAACTCCCTGTTAAGAAGTCAAGTGTCAGGTTTTTAAAACATTTGAAGGCGCAAAAAAAAAAAAATCCTGCATCATAAGAGCTGGCTTTGGATTTTAGTCACGGTGACACTTGAATGTAAGGCTCATGGCATCTCAGCAGCTCTTTATATTCCTATTCTGGAGTCCTAGCATGTGGAAGTGTTACCCGAGTCATCAGCGCTGACATATCCATTCTTTTATGAAATGTTCCAATAAAAGACAATCAATCAATCAATCAATCAATCAATCAATAAATAAATAAATATTCAGCACATCAGTTGGCTGTTATTTTCAGATATTGGGAATGAATTATCTTACTTACATACCATGGTCACTTACCAGCATTAAACATTGTTTCAGTGATATATGTTTTGTAATTTGTACAACTGTATAAAATGTATATAGCTAACGTCCTAGTCCCCTACACCCACAATCCCCTCCACCCAACAAATTAAAACTGATGTTAAAATCCACAACATTTATTTTCCTTTTTTCATGAAGCTGCATATGAAAAAACCATAAATATAGATCTAGCCTGAACTATTATTATACATTATTATATAACCATTATTTAAATTATAACTTCTTGTCATGGTTACACAATAGGAAATCAGGAGCATTGGTTTGGTACTGTGGTTACATTTTTAAGTTCATCTTGAAATTTCCATAGGTCTATATTCCTCAACTTCTACATTCCTTGACAGTTGGTTAGTCTTCACCGTAGTCCACTCTCTGCCGTGGCCTAACCGCTAGTCCTCCAGGGACCCTGTTAACTTAAGCAATAACAATAAGCATAATTTGTCTCATGGACGTTACACTGCACGTAACTAGAAAAAGATAAAACAAAGCACGACATGTTGTTCATTAAAAAATAAACTGGCAAACTGGTGTGGTACAAAAGAAATAAAACACTTTGGAACATGCTGTTATAGGACAATAATGCACTTCAGTGTGGTAACATATCACATCACCCTGGTATGGATTATTTTCCTATAATACTTTCCTATAATTTACCTTATACTTTAAACACACTTAAAGGACCCTATATATGAAAACATGGAAGCATTCTGTAACTCCAACAAAGCCTAATAAAATCTATAAACATATAAAATTAAAAATCAGCTGTAAATTATTCGCTATGATAGACGTCTCCTCTGCCTGCAGCATATTAAGCAGGCTACAGCCATCTGGTATTCTTTTGTAGGTTTCAGGTAATAGAAAAGCTCAAGAACTCAAGCTTTATTCTCAGATGACAAGTCAGTGTCGTAAGTGTGACTTTGAGCAGTACTTAGCACTAGATTAATGTCTTCTATCGGTCGATAAAGTACATTGCACTTTCAATAGAACATTTAATATCTGTGAACAGGGGAGTGAGAAGGACAGAGCCACGCTCAATCACACTCTCGGTCCATCCTGTTATGGTGAACGGCACGACATTCACGAATAATTATTCAGTCCTGTCCTTGTACTACAATGTGTCAGCAATGGCACATCAGCAGCTCTGCATATCTAATGCCACCTCTCTATCTGAATGTGCCCACTCACACCTGCTATAAATAAAGTGGGATCAGATTTATGATCAGGTTTTTATGCTACCACCAGTGAACCGGACCCAGCAGTGCAGACGTATATAATATGTACATAACACGCTGCCTTTGGTATAAAATAACCCTGCATCATTCTTAATTCTAGCTGAGTTTGGCAAAAAAAAGAAAGAAAAAAAAGGGGTGAACGTGCTACAGTTTCACTGTGGGACTGAATGCAGTGGAATCTGACTGGTTTCCATTAGCACACAACGTGTTGTGATAAGTTTACGTGAACCGACTGTCTTTGATTTAGGATGCAGGTCGAGTCGTACAGACTTAAAAGCGGCTGTCACACACTTTCCCCCAACGAGCAGATGCAAAGTGAAGAAGAACTGCCTCTATAGAGATCCATTTGCTTTCAGACAGACACACAATCTGACGTGTACTGGAGCGCAAGCATTAACTTACTGGTGCCGCAGATCAACACACTGCATCACTGCTTATAATCCAATACTGTACAATATTTTCCTAATTTCTAGCTGTTTCTGCCCTTAGGAGAATACTAAACAAAAAAATACATATTTTATATTCAACTTGTGGGTTTTATTTCTTTGTCTTTGAGATTCTTGACCTTTCCTCATAAAACAATCTGAACCGCTGCAAAACTTTTTCCTGAAGTGAAATTTTCCTGTCGTTTTATGTTTAGAAAATAAGCATAAGTAAGGGAATGTCTAAAGGCGTTAGATTTACAGCCCTAGTGTCTTCACAATGGAATATTCATACCAATATTTTGTCCATAATGTTTTCTGAATTTACAATGATGTGTATGTTTGGCCTAGTCTTACTAGATTGGTTTATTTGCCATTTTATTTCCTTAACTGGCTTTTGGCATTATTTATTTAATATATATAAAATATAATATAAAGAAATACCGTCGAAATAAAATCTAAAAACCTTCCTCAGAGGTCCCAATCGTGAATGTAACAATCAGAAATAAAACTAAGTTTGTAAGTCTAAGTACAGAGTTCAGAGCCGGAGGATGATGCCTTTTTGTCTTAGTAGCTTCAAGAGAAAGAAAAGAGGCTGGTGAGGAAATGACCATGTTTATGTTTTAATGAAAATTATCTAACTTGTTTCATGGCTGTTCTACTACTTTAAATATAACTATGTACGTCTTGTTGCTCCTCAAGAAATTAAAATGATCACCTGGTAACTGCTGTGATATAAGAGGAATAAAACACTTTGGGATGTGCCGTTACAGGGCATGGCAACAGTAACTCCTATTTGTGGCAGGATGCAGCACACCACCATGTTGTTGATTAGTTTCCTATAACAGCACATAACACGTGTTTTACTCCTTATTTATTCCATAATGCTTTGAAACTAGTTTTGATTTTTTTTTTTTTTAAATGAGCTGTTAATGTCTGATACCCCTCTAGGAATAGAACAGTAGTCTCAGAATGACTTCCCTGTGTAACAATACAAAAATACACTGGCATTCACACTTCTATACATGAACATATACTACACATGTCCAAAATTCAGAGGGTGCACACCTACAGCCGGACAGCACGCACTGAATAATCTAAAAAAGTATCTCAGAGACCAGCCATCCAACATGAGACAAACGGACGGTGATTAATATTAGTTCGTTAAGTGTGCAGAAGAAAATTATTACGTCAGCGGAGAGAGTCGTGGAGAGTGGAATTATTTCGACTAATATAGAGCAGAGAATGAAGCGAGGTCTGGGGCTCTTTATTAAAGCGGCTTTGAGTTTAACTGGCAAAAATAGCATCTATAAAAAAGCTGTCAAACAGGATGTTTCACTTTTTACAGCTCTGAGCTAAATAATAGAGTTTGCCTCTTTAAATGTCTGCTGACTCAGTGAGCACTTCACTGTGGTGCTACGATGGGAGATTACAAGGCACAAGATGTGCCGTACTTCTGTGCCTGCCACACACACACACACACACACACACACACACACACAGGAGATCTGTGCTCATCCACATCTGCCCCTGCAGATCCTTTCATCCGCTCATAGTGGCTTAAAATAGCCATGTCATGGTTTAAAAAAAAAAAAAAAGCTGCCTGCTGTGTCTTCTGAGAGATGGGCTTTTGGGAATTCGCCATGCCACATTACTTTGTCTTACACGTGCCTGCATGTCTGCCTTGCATATTTCAGAATGAGAGACACACCAGCTGGAAGCCTGAAGCTACACAACAGACTCTAAACTCTGCCACAGTTCTCATTGCAACAACTCAGACTGGATATATTTAGAGTGGAAAGAACGGGGAATTTAAATTAGCTAAGAGAGCTAGGCTGTGTGTGTCTGTACGGGAGTTATGAGAAGAACAGAAACAGGCTGAAAATTAAACACAGCGATACAGAGGATTTCTTTGTTGCTGCTATGAACTGACCCATATAAATGCACAAGAAAATAATAATATATTGTATCATAGAGCATGAGATTGAGTGAGTGAGGGAACGAGTGAATGATAGTGAGGGAGGAGTGTGGCATGCAGCTGCCCGAGTTACAGGCCAGAGTTCTGACAGCGGGGGGAAGAGACGGGGTGTGTGTGAACAGCAGGGAATCCCTATCAGTCACACTGACCAGCCTACACAGAGACTCCCACCCTACTGCAAAAATCCTGCTGCACATCCACACACAAGTTCTAACAAACAAACCCTCTCTCTCACGCACACACACTCACACAACAAATATCCCTTAACTCATAACCACTTCGTCCATTAAACGCCCCTTTATACCCCAACACACACTAAATAATCCTGAAATCAATCAGAGAAATAAAAAAGCTCTCAGATCACGCAAAACCGTCTAAACCAGTGGCGCGACAATGTGCCATTCACTCCAGCACAAAGCCGAGCTGATGCGGTTGTGTGTCACGGCGTGGATGGACACACTGCTGCATAGTGAAGCTGCCAGTGTTAGCCTGAGGCTACAGATCTGTATTAAATACGACCACTGTTTCTGCTTTACTGAGGAGCTAATGGCTTTATTTACTGAGAGCTTTCACTATGAGAACACAAGACTAATGGAACAGGAATGAATCGAATTCGTCAACACTGATATGATGAGAAATATACCACACACAGCACAGGCTGCACGAAAGCAACTGATCTTAACTTATTCCCACTCATCACACATATAAAGAACTCTGTGGAACTGCATTTGATTCATTCAATCATTCATCATCAGTATCTGCTTTATCCTGCTCAGGGATGTGACTGATCCGAAGCCTGAGACGCCAGTGCAGCGCGCACACACACACACACACACACACACACACACACACACACACAACTCAGAGCAGTCAAATCCATAGCAGATGGTGAATAAAGCACAGGTTCGTATGTGGACCTTGGATTGTGTCTCTGTAAGCTTTATATAATGTACTGAACAGAAAACAAACAAACCAACATCTGTGTGTGTGTGTGTGTGTGTGTGTGTGTGTGTGTGTGTGTGTGTGTGTGTGTGTGTGGCTGGCTACACTGGCTCTGAGTTAAATTAGCATTGGCCTTTTTTTTTTTAGCTAACCCACAAATGTCCAGCAAAACTGCTCAAACTGTTCAATGTTCAGAAATGTTAGAATAATCTTTCTTATATCCGCTAATTGTTACCAACTAAAAGAATTTATGTCTTAATTTCCTGATTCGGACCATGATTTTTTTTTATTATGCATGTGTGCACTTACTGATGCAGGAGATGAGGTCATTAAACCGCTCCTTTGGAAAGAGGGGGTTCTCCAGACCTCGGAAGTAGAGTTTGAGAACTCCGGCCACCGAGTTGATATCATGGTTATCCTCATCATCTGTGAGAGGGTCGTTGCCTGGGAGACACAGCAGGTTTCAGTAAATTAAGCTAAACTCTACACAGGCTGTTTATATTCAGTGATAACCAGAGATGCCATATTGCATAAATACAGGAACTCTGCTTTTTTAATGCCAAGACTTGATACAATTTCATATTCATACGTTCTCAAGCGAAACGAATGACAATGCAGAAACAACCACGAGCACTATTTACGCATAAATAACCATCACAAATAAACAGAAATATTAGAGATTTTACTATAATCTTCATTCACAGTGTAAACTCAGCATGTGCGTCGTAGCAGATAAGAGTCATTACGCTTACACAGCATTCACTCCTCATTAATATATTAGAAGCCCGACACCGTGACAACATTTCACCACCCACCTCTCTCAAATGAATTCTTAATATCATTGACTTCAACTTGAGAGCCAGATACACGGAATATGCCTTGATGCTGAAGACCTGTGGTGTATAGAGAGAGAGAGAGAGAGAGAGAGAGAGAGAGCGAGAGAGAGAGAGAGAGAGAAAACTATCAAAACAAGTGAAAACTCATACCACACGCAGTGTGGTCCAGATGTCCTGTCAGAATGGCTGAAAAGATGAGCTTGGCACATGAGCAGAAGCGTGAAATGGCAAAATGACAAATTGAAAAGGCCACTCGCAATGTTTTTACGAGTGAAAGAGATAAGTCTAAATTAATTACTCCCAGTCTCTCGGACTTCAGTAAGTAAGTACATAGAACAGTGACTGCTTTATCCTGCTCAGGGTTGCAGTGGATCCAGAGTTTATCCCGAGAATACTGGGAGTGAGGCGGGAATACACTCTGGATTGGATGCACATTTTTGGATTTTCCCCCAATTTTCTACCCAGTTTGGCCTTGCCAATTCCCATCCATTGAGGAGGTTGAAGGTTAGTACTTGCTTCCACCAAAACACGTGAAGCCAGCCACTGCTTCTTTTCAAACTGCTGCTCATGCTGCATTACAGGGCAGCATAACACTCAGAGGAAAGTGCTATCTACCCTCTTCCACATACATGACCATAGATGTCACTGTGATTGAAAGGGGAGAGAGTATAACATCCCTCCCACCCAGAGAGCACAACCAATTTTGCTTCCTAGGCTCCCAGCATGGATGACTATGACATCACTTGAACTCGAGATCTCAGGATGGTAGGGTGAATGCTTTTCTCTTTCACTCAGGAGCAGCATGGGTGGAAACCAGAGAACGGAGATGTGAGGAGGCAATGTTACCTCCTGCCCCACTATGCTGCTTGAGGCCAAAGTCACCTTTAGCAAAAGTGTCCAAATTAGATTTTAATAAAATAGGTAGTCAGGATTAAATAGAAAAATGATTTCCGTTATTATTACCAAACTCCCCAGAGCAGATATGATTTAAGTGCCAATCTTATTCAAATATATATAAGGGCTTTCTTTGCACTGACTCCGCTGGGGGTTTGCAACATATTCAATCAAGACACACAGAGCCACACCCAAACTGCAGACAGTGTCTGAGCCTTCGCTGGAGCCAGTCTGCGCAGAGAATGCAATAAAGACGAGAGACGCCAGAGCACAAGCGCTACAGTAAACTTCCTCTCAGAGCGATTCTCATGCTGCAGTGACAACAATCACTAGCTTGCACCATGTAATTGTGTGTAAGTAGTGAGGATATAACTAGAATACAGCTTACCATAAAGATTGATGAATCGAATGCAGCTCTCTACCACTCGTGGAATAACTTGGCCAGAGTCCTTTTAAAAGAAAATTAACACAGATGAAATACTGACACACTGCTGCATAGTGATGCATAATTTTATTTTATTTTTTATATATCAAGCAAGCAAAACGTTGCATTCCCTTTTAATCTATAATGCATGCTTTTTGTTTTGAGTGTTAGTATGTGAGAGAAGTGATTACAGACCCAGCGGGGATAATTTTATTTAGCTTAAAATAGAATTTTCAACTCTAGTAATGAATACATGTAATGAACAGAATCTAATTCTACACCTCATTGTGCACGGTAATAGCTTGAGCTAAACAATTCAACAGGACGACATTAACAAGTCCTAGAAAACGTCTGAGTGTGTTCTTCACTGAGAAGACCATCCCTGCTTGCTGCAGGGTACATAATCATCTCTCTCTTGGCTGAAGTTGCCACTGTTAGCTCTAGTCTTGGCACTATTCTTCTTTATATGCTTTTAATAAAGAGAATGTGCAGGGAGTCCATGCATATGTAGACAGGCCAGCTGGAGACTAGCTACTCTCAGCATGGTCCGGAAAATCTTCCAACTTGGATATGTCAAAATATTGAGCTCGTTTTAGACTGATTTATACAAATCTCCTGGCTTGAGAATCATAGTGGAATACTTTGTGTGTCAGAAAAAATTATTTGGTTTTTATTTTAATATGATGCACAAGCTGATCTGATACAAATTCGAAATTGTTTCCTTATCTATAGTTGAGTGCAATTAGTCTTAATACTAGAAGTGACAACCATTATCATAGGGATTTGTGACTATAAAAGGGTATACGAAACATTTTTTTTTTGTTTTAAATGTTCCTTAACCCACTGATTCTTAAAATATTCAGAGCATTAATTAACTGGTTTTCAATAGTAAATAATGAGTTTGTTTTTCTCCTCACTCAAAAGCCAAGTGGTGCACTCAACTGTAATAACCAATAATCACAATAAAACTAAAGTGTTGGACTTCAGGGGTGCTCCAGAGATTCTACAATATTCTTTTAGACATGATTATTAAAATGATAGAATTTGCTCTCTATACAGTGAATAAATTGTGCTTTTGGACATACAGTGAGTCTGCAAAGATTGAAGTGTTCTTCTCTCACGCTTAACAAAATACTCAGGAATAATAAACTAGTGCACAAGTCCAACGCTCTTTCCCGTTCTCCGTCGTATTCGGTCAATATCGTACTGTCTCCGAGATGGACTACGGCCGTGTGAGAGTTCCGCCGTCCACGGCTACGTGCAAAGAAGAGAGTAAGAACATAGAAGAGAGAGAAACAGAGAGAGAAAACCAGTTATTCAGTCCCAGCACTACAAGCCACCAATAACAGCCCACACATTATTATCAGTCTGCCAAAGGCACTGCAGAGTCAGCCTTACACAGAGAGCACACAGGGGGCACACACACACACACACACACACACACACACACACACACACACATACACATATATACACACACCTTTTCCATCACCAAAGTGTCAGTGCTGTAACCTGTAAAATAGGCTCTTGGCTGTTCAGTCAGTTCAGTTCCAACCAACCAGTGTTATTTTCTCACTACAACTCCTTATACTCCTTATCATAGTATATTAAAAACATAAATAAAAGAACATTTTGTGGGTTGAATAATCAATACAGCAAGAAATAGCAACTGTGAAGCTTTGGTCCAAGTAAGAAAAAGCACTTTCTTCACAAAAAATAATAGCTGCATACTCACAACAAGTAGCTCAAAGCAATAAAATAAAAAAGGTACAGATCACTGGATGGTTCTCAAAGTCAGATATAAATTTAGTAAAACCTTTAGTTATTATTTTTACACTGCGAATCATTACACTCCTACATCTGATTAAGTAATAAATCTGATAGTAAATTCATTCTTAAAACGGTTCGCTGCTTCCCAGAATCCTCACTGGCTCAGACTCCAGAACTGTGTTAGTACAAAAAAGGGCTAACACACACACACACACACACACACACACACACACACACACACACACACACACACACAGCCCCGTGTTTCTCCTGTGTGTGAAGACTGAGGTCACAGGTTAAACAGACAGACTGTAATAATCTCAGGAAGAGCTGAGGCTAAAGCAGGTTACTGGCTCGTTAGACTGTAGTCTGCGCATGTTTTCTCTTATCCGCTGCATTCTGTACCTTTATAAAGGCCTCCAAATTGCCATTAAATAGCTTTATGTTAAAAACTGAGCGAGGTCTGGGCCTCCAGTGTGGTTTAGGAGGAAGATTTGGAGGCCTATGAAATAAAAAAAATGTTTATACACACACAAACAAAAAAAAATCAAGAGGATATTTTCCTTTGTTCTTAACATTTAATGCACAACTAAAAACATCTACTTTTTTCCCATTGTGCTTCTCAGAAAGCACAGTATGAGCCAGCATGTAATCTGTCTTCTGACCTTTTAAAATGCTGATGCTGATTAGACTCAACTACACAGCTTATATTACATCAAACGCAGTAATCAGCACTGCGGGGCCTGCCAGAGAAAAGCTCTCAGAGCCCAGGATGAGTATGCTGTCATGGATAAGACACTGAACATTTGAGTAACGGGTGTAAGAAGACTCCTGTAAGGCTGGGCCTGACCGTGTTCAGGAAACTTGTGAGGAATTTCGGGGTCTGCCAGAAAGGTGGGGTAGGTTTGATGTGATCTGAATCTGAATCAACACCTTGAGTTGCTCTCTTCCACATTATGATGCTGATAAGTCTCTGCTGAAATTATGATTGGGGTTTTGTGTAACAAACAGTCCTCTCGTATGGCATCACATTCACAATTATGCCAAGAAGGGAACAAGAATAGGATAAAACTGACCATTTCAGCTAAAACGATACCAAATGTTTCACATAAAGGTATTGATTCCTGCTTAAGATGTATATAATGTAAAAGAGTTAGATGATCAGGGTTCAGTAAGAACTGCACACACACAGATCTGTGATGTGAACAACAACACTATCGCAGTGGGAGTGTTTTCATCTGATCACAAAGTGTGCCCTGTGCCTCTTGCCCTGTCTCTGAGTTAAGAGAAAACAGCACAAGCACCAATAAAACCAACAGTACACTTAATATGCAAACATCAATAAGGATAATTGAAGTGAACTGTGCCTCTGCATCTGTCTCACTTGTAACCTCGAAAAAAAAAATTTTATTTTTTTTGGAAAAGCTATTTCCCCAGCAACACATGCCTTTCAATATGTTCTTGAAAAGACTGCACTTAAAATCTCATATTCAGTAGAGAATGAGTTTACCTTGTAGTCATGTACTCTGCTCGGTGACCTAGACAGAGAGGACAGACACAGAAGGACAGAAAAGACAGACACAAAGAGGAAATGGAGAGACAGAGAGGACATGATCAGTCAAAGGCCCTGTGGAGAATTGTGCACATGCTCAGTAAAGTATATACCATCTGGCTTAAAATTGGGTGCACACAGCCATTCACATCTTACTGAGTTACTTTCAAATTCAAAAGTTAGAGAATGCAAAGAGGGGTAACCAGAGCAACATCCAATTCACCCATCTTTCACCCCTCTCTGAAGCCTTTTAAACTGTGTCTGTCTTCTGAAGGGCCTCAAGTAGTAGCGTAGAGATGGACTGAACACATCTCCACTGACAGCCCCAGCGAGCCCACACACACCTCACACCAGCGCACACCAGGACGCCACCCGCAGCTGTGTTTATATTAGATGCGCTCCGAGGCAGTCAGGCACGACAGCGTGGACAGCTGAGTGTGTCCTGGGGTGCTGATCATTATTGAACAAGAGCCAGTGTTCATGAAGCTCATCAACATTTGTTACAGAATCTGATTAAATGGTATTATTGCTATCATTTGTTATCTTCCTCAGGGTTTTCATTTCTCTTGCATAAATTGCCAGTATGGCAACAATACCACTAGCAACACTGACAGCAAAATATTGGGCAATTTTATTAGTGTTTTATAGAGTAATATAAATAAGAGTAATCTGTATTGTGCGGTTCGAAATTCGGAAGTGACGTGTGGCCAAGTATGGTGACCCATACTTGGAATCTATGCTCTGCATTTAACCCATCCAAGTGCGCACACACACACACACACACACACACACACACACACCGTGAACACACACCTGGAGCAGTGGGCAGCCTTTTTTGCGGCGCAGTTGGGGGTTCGGTGCCTTGCTCAAGGGTCTCACCTCAGTCGTGGTATTGAGGGTGGAAGAGA
>CM074950.1:7697236-7709206 GCA_037577455.1 Pangasius macronema | reverse complement strand
GTTTTTTTATTTTTACTCGCCTAACCTAAAATATTTGTTTGTTGTACAGGTTATAGGTCACATTAAAGGTGGAAAAAGTTTTGAAAAGATTTATCTTGGTCTCATTTTTTTTTTTTTACATCACAGAAGCATTTTAACAGGGGTGTGTGTACTTTTTATATCCACTGTGTGTGTATATAAAAACACACACACACTTCCCCAAGCTGTTCAGTGGAACAACCAAAGGTTAACTCTCAGCCCCCCTATCAAAGTCATCTTCTGCACTTTCAGCAGCCCACCAGCCTGCCCACATGGCTTCTTACATAGCCAGAAGAAAAGAAAATGGAAAAATGCGGAATGAAGATAGGAGAAGAAAGGCAGAGAAGATAAAAGCAGGTTGATGACTGTTTGATGAGCCTCTTTTTCCGAGCCACTTGCAAGCATCCAGAAATTTAACAGCCCTAGGATAAGCTTTAGATAAACATTTAGGAAAAAGAATTGGGCAGAGTTAAAAAAAATAATAAAATGGGATAACAGAGAGGAGCCCAGCTGTGTGTTACTTGGATCATGAAGAGGACAGAAGACACTTCCAGTCTCTCTTGGGCATCAGACAAATTTACTGCCATCTCATTCTAATGCAACAATAAGTCGTGTGATCTTAGCCTTTAAGTCTTTGAGGGCTTAGTCTCAGTCTCAGACTATCTGCCACAGCCTACACAGCATCTGATATATCTTTTAACAAAAGTGTTTTGTGAAGTAAATGTGATACTCCAGCGAACGTCTATGGTAGACCTATCAATCCCAAAGAAGAATCATTTGCAGTACTGCATAGATCACTTTGTAAATTGTAAAAAAAACCCCACAAGACTACATTTTCGATATAATGATTGTACCTATTGTCAAATGATTGTCTGATGGCACTCGTAGAACCCGTGAAATGGTCCCAAAAAAGGCTGCTGCATTTTTGAGTGATAAATCATGCAACATGAATAAAGGCTAGCAGGCAGGTGTGCTATGCTTGGTTGAGGGGCTGGTTAAGGTAGGCAGTTCTTGGCACCAGTTAATGACAAAATGTCCCAGACTATCCAGTGAAATCTGGAACATTTTGTCATTAAATGGTGCCAAGAACTGCTAACTGGACTGTGATAACAAGTGGAAGGCAATGGAACCAGGCTAGATGGCAAAATTGGAATGTTATAGTGTTTTACCACATAGCTAAAGGAAAAACACAGGCTTAGTCACCTCCTCATTCTCAATCTTCAGCGTGGCCAGGCGTGACTGGAGCTGCTGGAACCTTAGAATCAGTTCAGCCTGGACTGGAGGCTGTGCCGCGATCTGGCACACCTGAAGGAGAGAAAACACTTATCAACACTTACAAAAGGACAAAATAACCTTATAACCTTAAGCCCAATATTCAATCCAATCTAGTTTTACTCACTAGGACAACAGAACCACAAAGAAACTAGAGGTAAAATAGGCACGGACATGGTATCAGTGACAAACATTGCAAATTTGGGAGCAGAATTCAATAAAGTTGCAATAAACACCTCCAGGGAAAGAATTGTAACGTGATTTGTCCTAGGCTCTCTGTTTAAATGCCTCCCTAGCAGCTGAGACATATTAAAACAGGGAAATGAAACCTCTATAACCACACTGAAACCAGCTTCTCATTTGCATACCTTTTCTAATTTGCACTGAGTCACTAACACAAAACAGAGGTCTTAAAACCACGGCACAGCCAATAACGTATAAACTCGTAGTAGGACTATTTTCAAGAGGCTGTGGTATAATATCTTGTATCATTTGAAATGTAGTGTGGGTAGAAGTTTTTACGATGAAGCTTGATTGTCAGTGTCTATATTGGTCAATGTTTAACATCTGGAAGCTATCTAATGTATTCCATTGCACAGAAATACATATTAATTTCATATAATGTGCTGGAGAGAGACAGAAAAATCATTTCTAACCTCATCTCCCATGTGAGGCTGGAACTCAAACTTGACCGGAGGACAGAAAGCGGTGGGATACATCTCCATAAAGCGCTGACGGTCACTGCGAGGGTCCAGACTGTCCACAGCATTCTCGATGATGTCCAGCCCCTCGTGACGAGACGTCTCCAGGTTATACTCAGCCGAGAGGTAGGTGCGCAAAGCCCGGTTTAAAGAGGCGTGGTAGCCCAGATCACAGCACTGCTTAGCATCAGTACACAGAGAAGGAGAGAGATGTTTCCTAATCAGTACCTGTTCAGTAACACAACAGCATCTGTGTATATACAATGCCCTCATTATCTTATCACTTCATGGACCTTTTACTACACTGTGGCACTTTGTGTGGCACTTTGGGAAAACAAATCAGATGTACCTGTGGCTGAGTTCAGGAAAACAGCCCAAAATGACAAAAGATTAGGTTTTGAGCAAAATGTCTGCCAATATACCCAAGTTATTAAAACAAACATATTTTACCAAAATGACTTGGATGTTTGTATTTAGGCTAATTTCTAACCTTGCCTTTCCGCCTGCAAAGATCACATCCTGTAAGCAGCCAGTTTAACGGTAAACGCAGTAGTTTAACGGTAAACACAGTCAGTCTGCCTAGATGTCTAAAACCTAGCTATCTAACTGCCTTTTTCCTCACGATTTGATCACGTTTTTGTATAGTGACATGTCACTAAAAACAAGCATAAGCCCAATCAATTCATTTTGTAATAAGTCACGTCACGTCATCATCAAAACAAAGAAGAGCACTTGCACAGTCTGCACAGAAGTGACTGCTGTGGATTTTCCCCACCAATGTCAGTGCGAGCAGAGATCAGTCGAATGAACAGACGATGAAGGCTTGTGTTTAATGCTGTGACTTTTACCTCAGGTGATGAGACACAGACTGATGTGGATGATGTTGACAATCAAATTGAAAACTCGTTTCCCATTGTAAACTTATAATTATTTAAAATTTTACGTTTTTTTTTTTCCATAAATAGAATGGTTATATATGTAGAGGCAGGTGCGGCATCTTCTGGTGGAATTGATATGGAATTTCTAAATGCAATTTTTCTCCTTTTTCACTTTTGGGTATGCTTTACAATGCTAGAACTTTAATTCTGCTTGAGATGCATGCATGCAAAAGAGAACTATAGATAGACAGAAAGATAGATAGAAAGATAGTTAGATAAATCGTAAGATAGAAGAAAATGTCAAGGTCAAGGGTTGTGAAAATGTCAAGGTCAAGAAATTGTCAAATGACTAATTTATTTACTAATTTATTTATAAAGTACTACTTTATGATCACTGTATATATATATATATATATATATATATATATATATATATATATGAAAACATTAGCACATTTATTTCCACATTAGTAAGCTATGTCTTATGTTAAGTTAAAGTGAATATTTTGGCCTTGCTTAAAGTGTAGAAGGACATTCTTAAAGCATTAGGCATGAGCAGACTCTGGCACTTCAACACACTCTCCTATCAGTCTCTGTAGTCATGACACTAATCACGACCTTGATTTTGACCAGCCTCAGATGACCTAATCTGTAATGTTTTCTGCCCTGCCTGTGGCATCCTTTTTTGGCCTTCAATGCTGATTATCCTACAGATCCAGACTTCTAGCAGAACCAAGAACCTGATGACCTTGTAGACAAATTTCATATTTCATTTCTGGTTTGGAAAAAACACACTGAAGATAAGTCACGCTGACCTCAAAGAGAGGAAATGAAGATAGGACAGCAAAATGTGATATTTTTATGAATATGGCAGCAATATGACTACCGTTGCAATTTGGTAAATTTACTTTTTTTTCCCCCAGACATTTCTTTCAGCCTCTTTCTTCTGTATGCTTGGTTTATAGTTAATTGTACTGAGCAAACATATCATGCACTTGTATTTCAGACCACAATAAGTGTATCATTACACAGTACCAATTCTATCTGGAAATTGAGGGCATTTGACATGAAACTTGTCATTACACTGTGACTAAGAATACTGGCTCCCAGTGCGCCTCTGCCTACTCTGTCTGCCGACTGTTTAGATGATTACATGTTCAGCTCAAACAGTGGCAGACAAGTGTGGAGGACATGTAGGACCAGCCTGCTGATTTAGTCTAGCAGTACATTGTGACAGAAGAGTTGCACAGATACTTTGCCTCAGGCCTGATGGTGAATTTAATCTACGCGCTACTTTAAGCATTCTTCTCTCCCTCTCAGAGGCATCCGAAGTAAACAGCCCGATCAGAGATTGATGCCCACTGCTCAGACGACTCTGACAGCCTGGCACTGAGGCAAGGTCACCCTGCCCATTTCCTTCCCCGAGGTACGTGGAACGTAGACACATTACCCCAACAGCTGATCTTTCCTCTGCAGGGACACTTTAGTTTTGTAGGTGAAAATAATACTGCCAGGAGGTTGGATTATAAATAACTGAATTCGGATGGCTCTGAACTAGGCTACAGTATTGGGAACAGAGAGAGGTTCTTCTGGGAGGACAGAGCGCATCAAGAACATACTGGATGTGGGGTGACCTAAAAGGGACACTCATAGAAACTGGGTTTTAAGTGCAGACACGTTTATCCATCCCAAAATAACCAGATGTACAGAAATAGCAGCACACATAGTTTGAATGAAATCACAGAAGTGGGACAGAGGCCTTTACCTTAAATATGCAAGTATTTTATAACACAAAGTGGCACACAGTATTTTCTTGTAAAACTAAAAGCAATAGGACCTAAAAAGAAAATGGGGTGAGTAATTCTTGGGACTGTCCATTCACATGACCACAACAACCACAGTTTCTCTTTTATGTTCCTGTAATTCTAAGGATTCTATTTAGGTTTTTTTTTCTGTTTTGTTTTTTTAAACTGAACTTTCTTTTTCTCATTCTACTCAGACATTGTTAGGAGTATGATATTAAATCCTTATCAAAACACTTCAGTGAGCACCTTGTTAATAGAGGCTTTGCTGTGCGGTTTGGGGAAGTGAGGCCAAAACCAAAATGCAATTACGTGCATGGTTTAAACGGATTTGAAGTCTTAAGAGCTTCAACTTAAAGCACAACCTGACACATATGTTGCACGGCTTCTGTTGAGTGTATTTATATTCTAAGATCAGAGTGGATAAAATAGGAAAATGGAGACCTTATTCCATAAGTACGGCAGCAACACCGCCACTCCTGTCTTACACAAAAACTGTTCTACTGGTCACGCAAAGCATCTTCAACAAATGATGACACTGCAGTTGCACATCCCCATTACTTACATCTATTAGGTCAGACAAGTCGTGGATGTAATACTTGAATACTGAGGAATTAGTGGCTTCCAGAGTCAGCAAGTACTCGTTCCGGGCTTTGATCGACTTCAGCTTGTTCTCTGAGTACTTGGCCTGCCTCTGATGGAAGAACAGAAGAGAGGAAAAAAAAAAGACACAAAACATAAGAGAAAACAAAGCAAAATTATGCTGTATTATACCACAGTGCTGTTAAATTTTCAAATATGATTGTTCCGAAGGAATTTACTAATATTATTTTTACTTACTAGGTATTTACTTATATTAATACACTTGTTTTCCACCATGGGAAAGTCTTCAGGACAAAGAAATTTGTGGTTTAATTCAAAAAAGATAAGAATAGACAGGCTGGTGAGGGAATGACTGTTTACAGCTGCTATATATCATACATGATAGCAGGAACTAACCCGTTTTTCAGAAGGTACACAACAGTAAATGTAACTACAAATGGTTTAAGAACCAGTCGTTAATAAATTTAAAATGCAATCTTTGGCAAATTGCTATGGTATAAGAAGAATAAAACACTTCAGGATGTGCTGTTATAGAAAAATGATCAACTTTATGGTGGTAACAGTAACATTGCTTCATTCATTCATTATTTTCCTATTACAACACACCCTATAGTGCTTTATTCCTTATTTAAATGTCTACAACTCTGGATCTTTTATACAATCTCTACTAAGAGGATGGGCATTTAAGTGCTCATTTTCAGACAGACAACACCAAACCACGAGACGAAAATATGGCTGATGGGACAAAAATAGAGTTTTTAAAACGTAAACAAACACATGTTAAGAGACTATTCAGTTACTGTTTCCTCTCTTGCTCCAATCCCACACAAAAGCAAGTTAGTCACATAACTGCAACAGACACTGACTCACCCTGACTTCCATATTTTAACCACTCCACACACTTACATTCCAGGAAGCGGCAAGAGAAAGGAAAAAAAATGCGCATGCATTCCCATAGCTATAAAACCATTTGTCACAGCGATTAGTGAAAAACAGACCATTTAAAAGAATAAAGCTTGGCCTTCTTTCTCATTACCGGTTTCCATCTAAAACTGGTCCAGGGCATAAAAGGCTGGGATGACATTTGCAACTGCCTAGACACGTCAGGCAGGCAGCACTGACTCAGTCATTGTGTTTCTTTAAAAAAAATGTGTGTGATAATTACTATGAAATGAGTCTGAAGACTTAGCCTTGCGAGTTAGGTAGATTTGTGTTAGAATTGTAATGTGATTAATTTAAAGTTTCTGAAACAGATTTGCAATGAGCAGCTGAATATCCTGAGAAAGAAACACAAAAGTCATTCACGGTGTTGTTTGGTACCTTTTCCTTCATCTTCTCGATCTTCTTAACAAAGCTGCGTCTTGGGGTTTTGTCTTCCAGACGGACGTTGAAGGCGGGGTCTCCTGTACGGCCAATCTGCCTCTCCTCTTGCTTCTCAAACTCCTTCAGCTTGCTTTCAGCACTAATGCTCTCCGTATGGTACATGTGGTAGGTTTTCATCACCTGTGAGGCACAGAGATCAGGGGTAAAAGTTCAGGCGCACTGCATCTAGCTCAGTTATTCATCATTATCCATCATTATGGAGGTTTTTAATGCCTATGAAAATGTCAACTGGAGTCTAATGACAGCTATAATAACGTTGTGTTCCGTGGGTGGAAAGTTCATCATTTTCCAATTGTTAGTTCCATTGTTAGTCCATCGTTTTTTCTAAATCTTAACCACTGAGCCACCACTGCCTCAATAACTCGTTCTGCTCTAAATAGCTAAATCTTAATGTAAAATGTACATTCCCATGTTCTCCTGACCATAAAGCTCCAACACAGCAGTCTAGGTTAAAGGAGGGCAGGCTTTTCGTGCATTGAATTGCTATTACTATGAAATACTGTAACCATACAGAGACTGCTATTCCCATTTCTCAGTCCACTAGCATAAGAAACACTACACCTCTAATGGGTCACAGAGGAGCTCTTTATTCACCCTCAGCTCCCCCACCTAAGTCAAGCCTGGACCACAAGCAGAGAGGACTCAACACTCTAGAAGGGGGTCTGCACATACCTATATATATATATATATATATATATATATATATATATAATTAACGTGTACTGTGCAAGACAACTTGGGCAACAGAGAACCTTTTCAACTTTAGTGAATTTGGAACTTGCCATGCAGCCACAACTACGAAGGATAAACTGTTAAAAGCTGTTTCCTATTGCGTGAGTCATTGTTATTGTTACTGGGCTATTAGTAACACTAGCATGACTTCAGAAACATGCATTAGGATATGACTCATCGGGTACGAGGCAGGTACCGAGTAGTTAATTACACCATTTCAGCAACATTAACCAGAGAAATGTGACAGGCAATCAAAGCATCAGAATGGGTCATTTAATCATATTCATATTTCAGGGACATTACAAGTATGACAATTATAATGAAGACTGAAAGTAATGAAAGCTGAAGTATAAACAGTCAAATATTTAGTCCATGCTTATTGCTAGGGATGGAAAAAATATCATATAACAATACATTTCTCTGATACGTTATATGCAATATATCATAATATATAAGTGTGCTAACAAACTCTCATCAAAACAATAGTGTTGTACTTAAAACTGTGTTTGATGATATTTTTATTTGATGTCTACAAAGATAACTTATTTAATATTGAATGGAAAGAAGAAATAATTTTAAAAACTGTAATTAATTTGTAACATTTTACCATTTTAAAGATTCGTACAAAATGTTTATTTTTACATTTCCAATAAGTGTTTTTTTTTTACTTGTTAAAGAAAATACAAAAATGTTAGAAAAAGTTATCGTGATTATTGAAATATCTCAGAAAAGTATATCATGGTGTAATGTATCACAATATTGTTACTATTATTAATGTCAATATTGCTCAGCTATACTTTTTTCAGATGTTTACACGTAGCCTCTGTCTTGATGAGGTTCCTCCACCTGCCTGCTCTTTGCCTCAGTAAGGTGACTCCAGAGCACTAAATGTCAAATTCAAAAGCGGAGCGCTCATCCAGGGTCACGCTAGGCCATAACCAATGTTCACATTTACCAAACTTATAAAACACGCTGCAGTAAAGCCACAACTGGATTCAAAACACAGGCTTGCCTGTAAAACAGCTACCAGGACAAACACAGTTGGGAGACGTATAGAGCAGGAGCAGGGTTTTGCTGGGCAATTCTGGCTCCTCTCATGTGCAGAGCTGTACAACTGGATATATGGCTGACCAAACCACACGTCCCACTCTCCACTTACTGGTTTGGAACTGTGTTTAGATTTCTCGTTTTAGACCAGCTGATTTTAGAGACATGCAAGACCTGTTATTTTACAAGCTGAGGGCGGCATTGAGTGGCGAGTTTCTGATGCAACAGTCCGAGTCTTTTCCGAATCTGAGGTCCAATTTGTCTTTTTGTTTTCCATTCAGTTTATATCCTAGTAGAGAAGGGTGTTTGATCGGTGACTCATACACTTATTGAGACTAGCCAGTTTTATCAGGAAAGATTTAAAGTCCATTGCTAATCTTGCTTCCACATGCCTTTTTATAATGGACAAAATAAATAAGGGACAACTAGCAAGCTAATTCATATGGCTGTTGCTAAAATAGTTCAAAAGGTTTATTTGTGTTGTAGGGTATGCCCTAATCAATGTGTAAATTTACATGCGCACTAATAATTCAATCATTATCTGATTTCAGCTGTTATCAGATTATTCCAGTGGACATGTGAAGAAATACTATAATATTTCACATTGGATTAAAGCCATTATCGGATTTCATGAAAACCAATAAACATTTCATTCATGTTCCTTCCGCTTTCCTGGTGGGGGTCGCGGTGGCAGCAGGCTGGAAAAAGGCAGTCCAGGCTTCTCTATCCCCAAGCCACACATTCCAGATCCTCATGGGGGACCAGACGTTCCCAAGCCAATTGTAAGATATAATCCAGTGGGTCCTGGGTCTGGCCTCATCAGACCAGACACTCGAATTAAACTAATGATTAATGGTTAAGCATTAAAAAGTAACTGTTGTTGTGATTCAGTCTTGTTAGCTGCTTATCTGGAGGAACTTTATATAACAGGAACTTTACATAACTGGACCTTTACAAATTTTAGTTAAATACACTTGAAACATGGACTACAAAACAACAAAACAACAACACAAAACAGAGATTAAGACACAGTTATGATTTACTTTTTTACACCTTCAGTTAGTATTACTTTTCTCCTAGTATAGACAATTGACATCCTTATCAGTACATGGATGTCACCATAGATTCCCAAACACATCCAATGCTATGACCGCTAAACCAAAGGTTGAGCAAGCCACTCACACCCTTGTAAGGCAATCTAGCTGTTAATGTAATTCAACCACATCGTTAGTGAGTAGAACAGCCCTATGGGAGGGAGCCTGGAGCCTCTTAGACTAGAGGAAACAACGTTGGTCCATGAGGGAGGGGATATCTCCTGTGAGTACACAGCCATCCACTAAAGGACTAAAGGGCTACAACGCTACAGGAAGCATTTTATCTATACTGCTCATCAGCCGTGTCATTTCCTGTTGAGTGTGCATGTAATTCTCAGCTGCTTTTACGTGAATGGTAGTCATCTTTGAGTGACTGGAGTCTAGTTGTCCTCGGTATATTTAGACGAATCAATGGATCGACCCTTCAAAGCCCCTTTAACAGGAACTGTATCCAAAGATGGCACTTGGCAAAGGAGATGAACATCTGGATAACGCCATGTTATTATTACCATTTTGATCGATACAAACAGAGTGCTATTTGTTCATATGTGAGTGCCTCAGGCAGTAAAGTATATATTACCATGTAGTAAAATACTATGGCTTGAAGGATAAAGGAAGTGCATGAATCTTCAGAGCACTCACAGCAAGCTTGACATCCACAATTAAAACAGGAGAAAGATCAATGGTTTAACTGGCCAGAAAAGCCAGAAGATTCAAAGCCGTAGTCCAGCAAACAGACTTCTGAGAAGGCTTCATGCTTGGGAGCAGGGTGCACTTATTAATGCATGGTGTGCAGTGCTGTGTGTAACCTGAGGCTAGAGCTGACTGGGAGATAAGGTTATGAATTCCTAAGACCACAACAGTGCTATGGAAAAATGCAGTTACTCACCGTGTAGAGCTCATTAAGGACTTTCATCAGATCCTCTTGCAGCTGAAATGCAATTTCTTTGCTCTAACGGTAGAAAAAAGGGGGTAGAGGGAAAGGAGAGGGGGAAAAAAAGACATCAGTTATCTACCCTCTTCACATTTAATGACAATCAGACTATCTACAGAGCATGACTATCAGCCACATATGGATTTAATCAGACCTAATACATTTATATAGTTTATAACAATAAGTGAGTTGTGCTGAAGTGTTCATATAAAAAGCACATTTTCTCTCTTTGGGCTTCATAAAGAGCATTTATCTTGCTGACAGATGTTAGGGTTTTTGCACTCACTAGGTTGCTGCAAATTAAAATCTGGCATAATTCAGTGGAGTCTATGTTGGCTGAACTGAAGCATCACTCAGCAGGAAGAGCAGTGAAACTACTATAATCAACAGTAAGCATGGTTTAGGCACGCCCATATCCCGGAATTCAAAAAACAAAACAAAACAAACAAACAAACAAAAATGACGCAAAAACATCAAATTAAATTTATATATCTCAAAAAGTATTTTTTGTTTAATGAACCTGACCATGTGCTCTGTTACACTGTCCTGTAACCCGTGTGGATAAGCAGGATTACAGTAATGGCTTCCTGTCTTACAGGCTCCTCCAGTGTCTCACTAACTCAATCATATTTCCACTAATCTCATTCTGAAGATCTTTCCCAGCAATAACTCAGTAAAGGGGTGAGCAACCCAATCTCCTCTACATGTACTGATATAACTGTAACTGTGGTTAAACAGGATACAGGTTAGTACAAAATAACCTCATGATACTGCAATGCTTCAGTACTGATATTAATTAATTAACTGCTCCTGAAGTCACCACACGCAAGTGCGTCATAAATATGGACACACTGTTTATTGACTGTGAAGATTTTTTGACACTTATTATTCTTTATGATTCTGATTACAGAGATTGGTATTTGGCTACAATTTGTTATACCACAGTGCTGTTGAATTCTCAGAAGGTGAGAATATGTTACTCAAAGACATCACTTTTGAATGTGTCCCTAAACATTGAGGTGAAAAGTTGACAACCGTACCACTGTTAAAGATACTCTTGTTTTAGCATCTTTGGAAGGAGACTCCAGGGTCAGCACTTTGTAACCATCGGCTAGCAATCAGCAGCCATAACATAAGTGATAACAGGAACTAGCTTGTAGAAATTCCACAACATTAAATGTAACAATAAACAGACATTTAAATTATAATCATAAAACATAATAAATTGTTTACTTTGGTAAAAACTGATGCCCATTTTCTCCTTTTTCTTGTGATCCTCGGTACGATATTGGTGGGCAACAACTAATAAAAGGACATTGTCGTGTGGACATTCATGCTTTATTCCTTACTTAACGCCATGGAGAATCTGCATTTTAAATTTTCTGGATATTTTCTGGATATTTTCGGGGAAGTCGTGGCCTAATGGTCTGAGAGTCGGACTTATAACCCGAAGGTGAACCCGAAGGTCGTAGGTTCGAGTCTCGGGTCCGGCAGGGATTGTAGGTG
>CM074950.1:7654308-7697227 GCA_037577455.1 Pangasius macronema | reverse complement strand
CAAGGCACCGATCCCCCAACTGCTCCCCGGGCGCCGCAGCTAAAATGGCTGCCCACTGCTCCGGGTGTGTGTTGACGCGTGTGTGTGTGCACTTGGATGGGTTTAAATGCAGAGCACAAATTCTGAGTATGGGTCACCAAACTTGGCCACAAAGTCACTTCACTTCACTGATTATTACTCGTATCTTGGCACTCGGTATTGGTGGTACTGGTATATTGTATTGAGATATAAAATTCTGTATCACAAAAACACTGCATGCCACAACAAAATGCAAACCTCTAAGCCTCCCCTGTACAATCCTCTGTGTTTTCTACTATGCATATTATCTTTGTAAACACAGATGTGCCTTAAGGGTTTAAGTTTTTGTCATGTAACTAAACCCTGCAATTCAAAGCTGTGGTTTCAAATCGTAAGCATTGTGCTGGCACTGAGGGTCAAGAGCCACAATAATCCAGCTAAATACCCACACAACTCAAACAGGTGTGCATGTGTGTGATGCTTCTGATGGATCAAAACACATCCTCTGTGCGATGGCAAAGACACTGTCCATATGACCCCAAACAGGCACTGAGAGATAAATCCCAGGTCCGTGCCAGCCGTAATCAGCAAAGCCCTCAGGCTATGAGATCAAGTGTCTATTCAGCCTATAACACCGCTATCTGCAGCTAATAACAGACAGACTGGCTGCCACAGATTAATGCGATTAAGCCGGAGGGTCTGGGTACTCACTGACCTCAGAAACTGAGGCACATCTGTGTTTACTCTGAGCTGCATTGATTACCTTGGTAACACATCACCACAGATTCTTTCCTTTAGAGCCTTTACAAAAGCTTAAGTATAGAGGTTCAGAGCATAATTTACGTTGTATGAAAGTGTTACACCCAATCATTTATCGACTTCTCCAACACCTGCCCTTTTACTTCCGCTATAAGTTAAGTCGAGCTTTATTGTCATTGTTTGGAAATATAGTTGAACAAAATGTCATGTATCGCAGGACCATGGTGCTACATACAAGTTAAACTTGTAAAGTAAAACTTTACATAGATACGGTAAATGAAATTGTGCAAAAGAGGTATTTTGTACATGAAATTGTGCCACCAAAACAGGTTTCGATGAAACAGGGTTTTCGTTCTTCTTCAATACATTGAAACGTGTTGAAATTTTTGTCTGTAGTAAACAATCATAAGCTATTACAGTATATCGCTTATGCTGGAATACACTGGAGTATTCTGCTAATCTAAATGGTTATGGATGGAATGGTTAGTCAAGTTGCTGTATATTTTTATCTCAGAAGAAAAAACAATAAGCTTTTATTTGTCACATATACATTACAGTACAGTGAAGGTCTTTCTTCGCATATCCGGGACAGTGAAGTGCTCTTATAGGAAAACAATCAACAATGGGATGGTAGCTGACTATTAACAACAGCGCGTCCTAAAGTGCTTTAATCCTCTTACACCGCAGAGATTTTATACGTATTATGTTGTGTAACATCTGCAAAACAAGTTAGTTCCGGTTGTCACTTATATTTACAGCAGCTATAAATAGTCTTTCCCTCACCAGGCGCTCTTCTTTTCTCTATTTAAGTCATATTACTGAGAAACCAGAAAGCTCACAGCCCTCCATCCTGGATGCTTTTCAATGTCGTACGTTACAGATTTACGTCTGACACTTTTCCTAGCAGAAAGCTTTTCCGTATCAACGATTACACACCTTTTGTAATTTATTTATATGGGACATCCAAAATACAAGTATATTGCTACTATAGAAACTATGGCATATTAGAACAATTGCACTAATATAAACCGTGCAGCTGTCAGAGCTGCTGTTATATATGAAGAAGAAGAAAAAAATAAAAGAATCAACACCATCTGACCAATCAGAATGAAGAATTCAAAAGCTCTGTGGTATCATTTCATGTAGCTGGCACATTATTTATTTATTTTTATTTTTTTTACCCTATTTGTTGTCACAAAATTTATACTGTAATAAACTTTAGTTCAGACATTTATGAAGAGCCCAGGAGCAATAGCAGCATACTGTATGTAACACCCAGTGGAGCTGGAAATGAAAAAAGCCTCTGTATCTCACCACATTCGCATTAATCACCATGAAATATGAATACACCTGAGCATCACAGCACACCAAAAGACTGGGAATTAGACGATGATCAAGCAAACACCATGCCCTAGCATTATCTAGTGTCGTCACTAACACGGCTCTGTGTAGGGATTGTTATGAGCATTTGCAATGCTGTGTCAAACCCAGTCATAAATCAGTGCGGGTGAAATACGCAGCCATACAGGAGCTGACGGAGGCTTCATGGCAGCGGGTTATAAATCTTAAAGCCATACTGCAAATGAGGACACACTGAGATTGCTACAATTTTTTTTTTTTTTTAAATCTTGGTATGATTTTATAGCTATAGTGCAGTAAAAACACACAGAAGCAACTTCTAGTCGATACACATGCGTTTTTAAAGTGTTTATTCTGCAACTCGGCTCTATAAAGTGCTCTTTTCACTGAGTTTCCAGGAGTGCGGAAATTCACCTTCACTTCCCATCAGACCACTGCTTCCCTAAAATAACCCGCAAGCACAGAAAAAGCCGGAGGAATAAATAATGAAACAAAATACATGTTTTAAAGCCTGACCATCCATGAAGGAACTTCATGCTCAAAAGGCATATTTGCAGTTAGCAAAGCATTCCTTTAATGCCAAAGTGCGTTTGAGTTTGGATTAAATAAAGCTGCTTCAACATTTTTAAGAATAAAGTTGTTGTTTTTTTTTTTTTTACCACAGTAACCACAGCTACTTTAGTGCACACTGTCAAGCTAGATAATCATTCTTGTTAATAAGAAGCTTTTTTTTTTAAAAAAAAAAACCTCAGAATAATAGATAGTTGAAAATTATATAGTAAAATTCAAGAAAGGTGAAATTTTTAAATGCTTTATGTATACAGGTTGTGTTTACAAATATTACTGGGAAGAAAAAAAAAATCCCAGATCCAATTAATGTGTATCCATGCTCTTGTGCAATCTGATAATGGGGAAAACCACAAGAGTCATTCAATAACTGTATTTATTCCAGTAGCGTTGCTATAAGCATGGAGTAATGTTCCACTAATGAGCCATTTTAGCCTTTTTAAATTGAAGAAAATTATTCTTTATTGAGCAAAAAGTAGAATGTAGTACATGGAGCTGCCAGGCAGGAGGCGAAGAGGAAGGTCAAAGAGGAGGTATATGGAGGTAATAAATGAGGAGATGAAGNTGCAAGTGTTGAGGATGCAGAAGAGAGGGATAGGTGGAGAGTGATGATTCGCTGTGGCCACCCCTGAAGGGAAAAGCCGAAAGAAGAAGGAGAAGAAGATTGAGCAAAAAGTAAAGTAGTGTTCAATTTTTTCCATTTTTCTAACAAACACAATTTTTTTTTAAGAAGAATCACTTGTATTTTTTTTTTAATCAATTCGAAGGACAACTGACTTGAGGTTACTGGCTGCCAATGAGTGGCTCTTGGGTTGTTTTTCTGGTAAATATTACGTAGGCGTAAGACAGAATATCGCTGTCTTGAATATTGCAATACAAAATACTAGCAAAATGAATTTTCTACTCATAATATCATGTATTGCGATATTTCCACTAATGAGCTCTACCTCTTCTTACACCCAAGGTGGCAGCACCAGAGGCAGTAGCATACAGAGCGCAAAGTAAGCATGCTAACTTTATAGTCCAAAAAAGTTAAGCTAATCAGAAGAAGCATTATGACGTGTCAAGCACAAGGCCTGCCGCCTCGTTTCATTTGGCCTGTGTGAACTTGGGAGGAAAAAATTGCACAGAAATGGACCATAGTACACTACTGCTCAACATTTCACACTATCCGGAATTCACAGCAGATCCGTAGCATAGCCATCTGATGGGTTTCAGATCAATTTGATCATTTAAGGCCAATTTAATAATTTCTACCATCAAACAATCTTTCTATATTAATAACGTTTTCATGAAATACATTTATGACACTGAAAAAGATCAAAAATAATGTTAATAACAGAGGAATATTAAACCTTATATTATATATTACAAATAGTGATCTACTTTTCTTACAACAATATATATATTGCAGGATTCAATCTGTTGTCTTTACAAAATAAATGTATTAAAATTTAATATTTTATTTGGGTCAGTGTCGTATTGTGGCTTTTGTGCATCATCTTATGGTTAGCAAATATATATCTATATAACGATAATAATATAACTGCATATATTTGCTGTCTGTCTTCAGATTGTCTCTATTTTGATCCTTTTTTCAAGCCTTTTTCTATCACCAGTAATGTCTGCACACAGGCACAGCTGTGTGTGTGTGTGTGTGTGTGTGTGTGTGTGTGTGTGTGTATATATATATATATACACCACTCGATAAGTTTTAATTCTGATAACTAGCAAAGATAAAGATCAGATAAAGATCACCTGATATCTCTCTCGCTCCCTCACACCCACACACACACACACACACACACACACACACACACACACACAGACTAACAGTGTGTCAGTGAGCCAGCTGTGTGTATGTATGGCCTGCGTGTGAGGATCATTACTGAAACTATGTTGTGGTCAGAGAGTGCTGATTACAGACACTTTTAACCCTGCTATAAATTTCTAAGCATGACATGTGAGACTCAAGGCAATTTAGGAGCACAACCCACTGTCTCTGCCCTACAAGCACACTGTCACAACACGAAGAGAGAAAAGAATGACAGAGCTGGAGACAGTGAGGAAAGGGAGCGAGCAGGAAAGAGAATAAATGAGGACAACACTTAGTGACTGTGACATTGCTACACAAGTATTCTCTGATACAGTACACTAATGACTCATGAGTCTTCAATCTCTGTTATTATGCTCCACCATCAGTCAGTCATATTGCTGAAAGCAGCTGTGGTGCACACATGGCACATCTGTTCTTTTATCATAGGCCCCTCAACATCCCACGCAATAATAAGTACCTTTGAATCACATCAGGAAAACAGTAAGAGCGGAGCATGGCATTTTGGCTTACATCAAGAGAAGGCTAGTATTTTCCCTGCTTTGGAAGGGACCCTCTGGCTTTCCCCAGCTCCAGGCCGTACAGCCCAGCTCATCAGTTCCCTTAACTGACTCCAACCATCTCCCTGCAACGTCTGGGCCTTGTAATTTAGTCCTGTGGTCAACTTAAATTGATACAGGAGCGCATGATCGTTAAAGAAGTTGTCCTTCCTGACGAAACGGGCCACAGACATCAACTGGCCAGAGGCAACCATGATTAAAGCTCCTCTTTAAGAGTGGAACCACAACTGGCCATATGGTCAGACCCACCTCGCGACTCTGTCGAGAGAATGTTGGCACTGCTCAAAAGACAGGCAAAAACCACAAAAAGCACAGGCACATGATCCTGCTTCACAAAGGGCTAACTGCAGAGAGGGCAGTCGTGTCCCGAGTGGGTGGTATTTTACGCTCTAGTCCTTTGAATATAACAGCACAGAACAGATGTCTGGTGTGTATGAGGGACATGGTGAGAGTTACTTGAAAGGAACACAGACCAAACAAAGCCTAAAAGAGACCAAATGGCGGATGTGATTCCACATGGGAGCCTCAGGAGCTCAGTTAACCACGAGGAAACAGAATGAATGTAAAGAAGAATACTGCTTTTATATGTTCGTGTTGTTTGCTTTCTGGTCTGCGTATTGAGGAAGCAGGACAGCTCGTCGAGATTGGAAGAAGTATTCCGCACATCTTAGGAGCGACTAGACGTACTTCGCGTACTACTGTAACAAGTCCATGATGTCACTCAGCGTGGCGTGGTCTTTGCTCTCCCGCCTCACCTGGTTCAGCAGCAGGTACCAGCAGTTCACTGGGGAAAGGAGGTTCTGGTCTTTTCTGCAGACAAAGAGAAAAAAGAGAAAAAAATGTAATAATACCGAAAGGGGAGTTAGTTAGACAATGGCTAAAATCAAAACTGCAATACTACTCAATATTGAAACTGAACTCAATACTGAAATTACGATCAATTTTACTGCACTTTATTACTCAATTATCTTAAATAAACATTTTTTCCTCACTGTATGTTACAAACCTATATTCCTTCACATCTTTGAAACAAAATAAGACTAGTCCTTAGTCACATTAACTTTAATTGCTCATCATTAGCAGCAGGTAGTGTTCCAGTTTCCCCAGTTTGATCCTGAGCTCTGGTTACTTCCCATGTCCACATGGGCTTCCTCTGGGTTCTCCGGTTTCCTCTCACCTCCCAAAAACATTATAAAAACCTCCTGGATGCTACGTCAAACACTGCTAACACTAAAAAGGGGGAGCTTTAGTTTTTTTTTTACAGTAAAAGTACTGATGTTCTGATTTTCTTCCATTTTAGAGTATTTACATTGTTTTAATATGAAATTTATCAAATATTTATTACAGTCTTAGCTAAAGTGCCTTGAATTCACCCGAATTTACATTTTTACATTCAGCTGACACGGGGAACAGGATTGATCTTGTCCAAATGTAATCACTCAATACAGTGAACTATCAACAGAATACAACATACCGCGGTGTGGCACAGAGCTGCCAGAACATAAATAAAGTCTACAGAAGCCAAAGTAACACAGCCTAATCAAAATATGTCAATTCCATTAAAGGGCATAAATGAAGTCCTTTGAAATTCAAGGAAGTTTATTCTGCTAAGGGAATATTTGGGGCAGTGTGGAAAACAGAGATAAGGAAAGATGAACATTTACACTATTTTAAAGCCATTTTAGTTTAGAGAACACTTCAGTTGTGTGTAATGTGCTCCATATCTGTTTAATACTTCCTCAGCATAATCTAAACCACTCCATAGGCCAGAGCACAGGCCATTATACGCCCTATTTGGGGTTACGTTCTCTCAGTCAATTAAACTGCTTCCATTTTGTAATTTCTGCCTATAATTCTGAAAGCTGAAAAAGGAAGTGGCACAGCTGTAAACAATCCACAAACTTTCAAAAGACTCCTGCTCTTTGTTTTACAATGGCTTGATATAAACCAAATAGGATAGAAGATATATCTTGATATAAGACCAAATCTTTCCAGAATCGTTGCTCAAGTCACAAGTCTGCCCATCGCATGCACAATCTCTGTCTGCTCGCTGATGCCAGATGTTTCTGTCATTTACATGGATTTGGTTATATGGAGAATTAAAAGCCCTGGAGCCTTCGCCTGATTGGCTAATCATAACACAACAGCCACCACACTGATTTGTGTTCATTTAAGCTTCACTGAACATTTGAAGCCACAGTGGGATCCAGAAGAACATAACTGAGGTGTGGGTATCTTCCAAGTAAGTTAGCTAGCCAGATAGATGGATGAATAGAAGTTCTATAAATTTAGGAATAAATGTTGACTGATAATGCTGTGATTGTTTCTAATGCTATATCATTGCAGCAGGATAGATCAACCACACCAAATACAGATTTCAGTCTGCTAGCACACCAGTGAAGCTAACTCACATTATAATTTCTTAGTCAACTACTTGCATTCACTTTAACTAACACACTGGAGTTGTGTTGTGAGACAATGAACTGGTATTCAAGAAAAGTGCAAGAGGCAGTAGCAGTAGCATCTACTGCATACTGATCACACTGAGTGCCTTAAAGAGTTTCACTCCATTATTCAATCCTGTAACTTGCCTTCCAGCCAGATGTAGTAAAAATAGTCAAAACTCTAAGACGAAGCTTGTAGGCAGTCTAACAGGTACCACTTTATCCTCCATTTTTTTGTACATGAAACTACCCTTGTGGTGGTTTTGTTTTGGAAAATTGTAATTGATTACTGTTAATCAATTCAAACCTCTCACATTTTTAAACAACCAAACTGCTAATATTGTGTATTTCCTGAAAGCGAGAGATGTAATATAGTGAACAAGAGCACACACACACACACACACACACACACACACACACAATACAAACGTGTACACATAAAAGTGACTGTGCCTTTTTGCATTCACCTGCAGAGGTATTGCTATTAGCTCACTGTTTTCACATCAGGCATTCTCACTAAGGGTTAAACGCTAGAATAACCTTTGGTCCACGCCTGCAAAACAGGCAGCACGTGTCAACACAACCAGTGGGTCAACACATCCCACGGGACTTGACATACTGTGCCTGTAGGTGTACGGTGCGTCTGTCCTGTCTCACTCACTCACTCCCACACACACACACTGTGAGTGTGAGAGAGAGAGAGAGAGAGAGAGAGAGAGAGCGCAGCTGAGTTGACATTTTCAGTCATACTTTCATGAACACCACAGCATTTAGAACAGAAACAGGAAGCAAATCTCTTGGATGGAATGACCGAATGCCAAGGTGATAAACAATCCTCAAAGTTAAAAAAAAAAAAAAAACAGCATGGGGAGGGAGATCAGTCATGCCAGACTGGATGAAATGGATAATCTAATTGAACTAAAAGCCTGGAGGAGCACACTTCACAGGACGTGATTTCAGACTGCGAGAATTATGGCAGCACGAGCAGGCTTGGTCAGATGGCAATTACCATAAAACCTTTCAAGAGACTCGATCAGTATCCTGAGTAGGCAGGCACTAGGGACTTTTCTTTCATACTGCAGAACATATGGAAAGCATGTGACAAAGCTGAATAGTGAAGTGAAATCCTGCTTAACTTGTGGTTAAAGCTGTATGGAATACGAATTTGGCACACATAAGTCAAACAAACGGAAACCTCTGCCATCATAAACTGGTCATAGATCATCATATTTCTGCCTGAATTTAGTACTGGCAAGGACAATGAGTTTATTTATTTAGCATGTCCAAGGATAAATTGAACAAAGACAAAATTAATGACCAAAAAAATTCAACAGTGAGTTAACTGGTGAAGGCACAGCCATGAGGGTCGAACTACAATATATAACATTCAGGCTATAGAAACCATCAACGTCCCAAGCTATAGTATTTCACCACCATCCCCACTTATGATACATTCTCTATGAACAAAATACCTGGCTCACAAGGCAAAATAAATGGTTAGGTGGGAGTGTTATATCAGAGATATTCAGGTTGATAAACTAAGTGAACTGTATTGTTTGACCTTTTTTGTTAGGCTATTCATCTGTGCTGGGGGCGCTGGCTTTTTGACCAGACTACAACCAGATTGTCGAAACTGATGTGAATTATTTATTTGTTCAAGTTCATTCAAGTCTTGTTGATGGTAGATTGTTGACTCTCTACTTCCTTTTACATGGTTATATGCACCAGATATTAGCCTATATCACATCAATTATGACAGGCTGTCAACCTAATTTTGTTTGAGGTTATGTTGGTAATGTTGTCTTGTCCCACCAAAATATCTATGGTCACAAGCCAGTCCTGAGAACAATATGGTACTTAGTGATGAGGTGAGGTTAGGAAATCATAGACTAAACTGAATGAATAGAAGAGACCATTCCTCAGTGTGCTCTCGGGGAAAGCAGTGGCAGCTTTGTTCCCTAATGAGATGACCTTCTGATCTGGCCATGCAATCTTGCTGTGACCACCAGTGACTTCCCAGAGTCTTATAGGTGTGTGTGAGTTTCCTATGTGTTGTGTGATTGTGGTTCGTTTGATTGGGACGTTCCCGGACCGGTAGAGGATATAGAGTGAATCCCAAACATAATCCAGAAGAAGCCATGTTCGGACAATTTCTTTTTTTTTTTAGATACATCCATGTGGACTAACATGCTTCAACTTCCCATGGAGTGCCTGATACCTGCTGCATATTTAGGCAGCCACTAGCTTGAAACTTTTTACCATCCAGTTGGCTGTCATCACTTGTATGTACCGATTTCCAAGCAAGAAGCTTTCCAGAGCATCAGAGACCTGACTTGTTTTAAAGTGTCTAAGGATAGAAATTTTCAAAAAGGTTCAAAACAAATTTTTGATAATAACGCAAATAAATGAGACACACTTGCATATTTGTCAGTGAGCTAAGGGCAAGTCTATGATTGATCGTCTGCGCTGTCAGTCAAGTAGCCTCTTCATGGTAAAGTATGCAATTCTCTGAACATGTTTATTGAAGTACAAGAAATCTCTAGTGAAAGCTACAGGTCTGGTTTGCGAGACTACTGTTCATTATCAGATTACTCAGACCAGGTGCATTAGAGAATAGAAAACAAAGTATGTAAGGCAAAGTTGCTTGAAAACCAGGGTTGGGAACCACTGTCCTAGGTCAGGAATTTCAGAACATGCTTTTGACATGTTCTGGCACAACCACGACATTAACAGGTCAAGGGTACATGTGTGCAAATGCCAGTTAAACATAAAAGGTGAAAGTATCCCAGGGCAGCCAAACAAGAACTTGGGGAAATCCAAACTGGCATTATTTACTTATCTTACATATCTCTTCATATCTTACTGAAAAACTATTGGCCAGTAGATAACAGCTGAACCTAAACACTGTAAAGATTTGTGCAAAATCTATCAAATATTGAATAAATAGATGGCCTGGTGTCCACTGGGTGGAGAGTAAGATCTGCTCATGTTTCTTTAAAAGTTAAGAACAAAGTGTCACTTTGATACAGCCATGTCCCAAGGTGCTGTAGGCTTTTGGAACTCACTGTTGAGCTGGTGAAAAAATGCCAAATGTAATTAAATTTACTAATTAAATTAAGTCGTGTTGTAGCCAAAAGAAAGTGGGGGAAACAAAGAGAAAGGGTCAGTGAAGTGAGTTTTCAGCAACTTCAGTCTTAGCCTCAGATGCTCCCAAGGCTTTTGTACACTTTACTGTCCACAAGCTTCAGAATCTTAAAGGTGGAAATCTGATTGGCTAGTCATACTTCCACGTATATGTACTTTCATATACTGGTTTCCAGTAAGCTTCTAGTAAGGCAAGATATAGTCGCTGGATTTAATAAAAGCTTGTTTAAGCAGTTTGCAATGTCAGTCAAATGGCCTTCTGCTGTGAAAGCAGACGTACCTGGGTACACTGAGAGACTGAAAAATACCAGATTCTCTAGCAGTACCTAGAAGTTTGGCTTGTCGGTCTACCAACAATAAAACACTAAGCAAAAAAGTATGATCTTGATTCCAATATTATTGCTCTCTTAAGTAAAACTCAAATGAGTTTTAACAATGGTGCAACAGATAGGATCTTTCATTAGCTAGCCTTTTTCCCTGCTTCACCCAGTGAGTTCCATTGCTGCTGACTGCACAAAGTTAATCACAACTCATCAGAAAAGTCAAAATGGCACTTTTGATATTGGTAATTTACTTTCATTCCTTACCTACAGGAATGGAACCCCATTCAACAGTTACTGCATGGCAGGACGATATAGCCAGTGGGCGCACTAATAGCAGATAATTGGTCCTCAGAGACCCTGTACAGTGTACTTAGTGGAGGATTTAGCAAAGTGGAATGCCAGCTTATTCAAAACAATTCATGCAGATAAACGACCTGTATGATGTGCTTATACTGTATCACAGAATACTGTATAGTGATGTAGCCAATGATATTTGTAATATGGCCAATAACAAAGCAAAAAGTCCAACACATAATCCCCTAAATGGACATAACTGGTGAGCCAGATTCCATAAAATATCTGTTCTGCACACAGACAAAATCTGGTATCTTTGTGAAGTCACTACTTATGAGGTAGTGGAGGAGGAGGACTTTGGACGTAATCAGATAGTTGCCGTCCCCATCCCAGCACACCTCCCTGAACAAACAGAGCCGGATGTGTCAGTTCAGCAAACAGCTGCGCTGTCCTCTGTGAATGAGGCCAAAACATGGCTATAGAAGAATACTAACCACTGAGCACCAAAGCTCTGGTGATCCAGCTGCCTCTTGTCCTCCCTGTTTGTGTATGTTTGTGTGTATCTATGTGTGCTCAGGATCAGAGTAGCACTGCACAAACATGAGGAAGTGTGCTCACGTGAAACAACGGACTGCACTCCCAAGACAACACTTAAAGTTGTCAGTGGGATGCTAAATGAATTTGTTTGAATTCCTCTCCCTATATCCTCAAGCGGATTTCCTCACGTCTAATCTTACTAGTTTTTAAGTTGGGGAACATTAAATGACAACAAAAGGGATGACCTTTAAATAAGACACACTGTTGGTATAGACAACTACATTTGTCTTTGCAGACCTATACACAAATAGAACAGGTGTACTTCAAGGCCCTATTTAAGCCATTTAACTCTGCACTTAAAGACAACTTCAAATCAAAACTGACCGTCACCTTGTTTTATATATATATATATAAAGTCTCATAGGTTTTCTCTGGGTGAAATCACCGCGTCGGGAAGATCCGTAAGAGGGATGGACAAATCAGCAGCATAGTTATTATTCATAGTTGCCTGTTGGACAAGTTGTTTCAACAACCAGTAAAGGAATAACCCTACCCTTATTGACTTTTGCAAAACACAACAAAACAAACAAAAAAAAAAACCCTAACCCTTTGTTATCTTAAAACCTCATGAGCTTCAAGGTGGTGCATTGCAGCTCAATGCTGTAAGTGTAGCTAACACTACTTAGTTCCTATTTGTTCCAAATTGTAGAACGATTTGTTCCGAATCCCACTGGTTTTGTTTGGGGTGTACCGTTGACAGATGATCTTTCCTGAATGAGTAACACTCAGATAAGCAGAAATACTGATGAAACTGAGCAAAATGAATTGCAGTGCAAAGCTGTCATATAACTCTCCTCCTGCGATTAACTATATCGAGAGATGATTATGAAGATGAAAGCAAGACTCAAATTATTTTGTGTGTGTAGTGCAAGGACATCTGAAATGTTATGCTGATTTTCGTTAAGGACTCAAACGTGTCTACACTAGAAAATTTGTGAGCAGAGGATAACAATCAAACACATTTGTTTCTCTTACTCTGCATTAATGCAATTTACTAGCTAGTTAGCTCACCATACATCATTATACTGCAACACATTACATTAGCTACAACTTTTTAGCCTAGTTATAACCAAAACACCAAAACACGGTACTGGCAGCACGTTAGAGATTTTATTAGCTAATACACTTGTATTTGATTTTGGTTTGTTTTGCCATATTGTAAATCAATATAATGATTGTAAAGCCTCCTAAAATCACAGCATAACGTCACTGTAAAAACCTTATAAAGTTGAGTTTACTGCTCCTCAGCACAGACACACCATCTGATTTCTGTTTAGTGTGCTCTCATCTACAGCAATGCTAATGTGGATTTAGCCTTTTTTTTCTTGATTCATAGTAGCACCTTCTAGACTACTCACTCTATAAAACTTTTCAAAGGAAAGCCATGAAATTGACAAAAACCCACACAGGACTTGGAGTTTTGTCTCAATATTTTCTTTACCGCATATCCGTCTATGGCTTGAGGCGGGACAAGTCTGGCTTCCTTTCTCCACAAGTTTCACACGTATTCAAATAGGCTGCATCAGTATTTAGACTGCCTCTACTCTGACAGGCCAGTATATCACACAATGAAAACGGAGACTCGCAGCCGTTACAGTCAGACTCACAGCTGCTGGACTCATTTGGGTCAGCAGCAAGCCGTCTGCTCTATTCACAGAAGCTTAAGGCAAACAGACGTTAGATATTTCCTATCCAACCAGTTTAAACATCATGCAAATGTGGACCTTGTGGGCTTCTTGACAATAGTGAACTCCGACAGGACAAAAAGACCACAGGCATGCTTTAAAGGCATTTCAACATTCCAGCAGCTTTACCGTCCCGGGTCGTAGCTCAGTGTCTTCACTCATGGAAAACTTTCAAGAGAGAAATAACCTCAGTGGCTCTAGGACTTTGCCTGTAGTATCATAATATTTCATTTTAGCTGTAAGGAAAGTGTTTATAGATGGTTCTAAAGCTAGATTTATAGTCTATTAATTTACATCCACAAGAAGTATTCAAACTAAACTTTTAATGATTTCTGCACAGTAATGCTAAAAGAAAATAAAAGACTATAATTATTTCATGACATATCAATACACCAGTTGTGCTCATGTGAGTAAATGGCACACAAATCAGTGATCCAATACACAGACGGCACCTTAACCACCTTTAAATCTGTCTTCACAAAATATTTACAGTTTCCAAGACATCACCAATCACCAAATAATTTTATAATCCTGTTTTAATTCTCCTTGAGAAGACAGAAAAATCATCTTGTTAAAGCAGACTGAGGAAACAGTAAAATATAAAAATAGTTTAATAGTGTGAAACCAAACAGCCCTGCCTGTCCACACAGCACATTGCATTTCATTTCCTTTGACTTTATTTATAAATACATCTATAAATTTTTTTTTTACGAATGCCACTTGAAAATGCCACTTTTCACCCATTTCTGCCATGTAAGACAAGGAAATAAACAGCATGGCATTAAAATGCAATTTTTGGATGTGTAATTTAGTAAAAGGTTAATCAACAGGAAGCAGGATCTTTAGACTGACACGTTATTTGCAATTGAATAAATTTCTTGTTCATGTATGAAGAAGCCACTATGTCTGATGAACAAACTGCGCTCAGTCGGTTAACTACGTATTAGCTGTCTGTGCATGTAGTGTGTCAAGTACCCAACACACCAAGTGTCAGATGTATCACTCATAACCACAAACACAGCACTCACTTGTATTGTTGGTGGTCCTTGGTGCTTCTGGTCTTTGCCATGAAGCGCTCAGCCAGCTTCTCCAGGTTACGGGAATACTCCATCTCGATTTCAGACTTCTTGCGGAAGAAGTCCTGGAGGTCCTGCAGAAGCTGGACCCTCATCTCTGTCTGCTGCTCCAGACATTTCTGCTGCTCCACCAGTTGAGCTCGAATCTCTGCACACAGACAAAGAAAAATGTCAGTCAATACATTCAGATGCGGACAAATGTTAAATTCCTTGGCTAGCTGTCCCAGCAAGTAAAAGCTCCAGTATGCTGGTCCAAAAAGCTGACTGACTAGGCTAAAAAAGTGGTAGCAGCTAACATGATGTAATAATGTATGATAGGCTAGTTTGGTAGCTAAGTCCATTAATATCAACTAAAAGGAATGAAAGAGTTTCTGATGTAGAACATTGTGTTTGAGCTCTCAATAAAAAAAATGCAAATCGTTGACCACTATTCAGGTATGAGCTGCGGTGCTCTTTCCTCGAGTCTTTATTTTCTCTCGATATTGTTAACCATGAGGTGACTTTGCATTAGCATTAAGTGCAATACATTTAACCATACATAGCAAACGAAAACTGTCGTTTTGTGAAAGTCAACAATAAAGTACGGGTTTTTGTTTTTTTTGGTTGTTAAACCTACTTATCCACCAGGCAACTAAAAATAAAAGCCTGGATGTGAAATCTGCTTGTCCTACGCATCTGTCCAACAAATTGAAATGTCCGACATCTAGCCAGCAGCGTGGAATCAGGCTCAACAGGTATACACGTGTCCCTGTAGAAGCTGTTCCCTTCTCCACAACTGAGGACCACTGGAGCGACACCATAAATATTACATACAAGTTTCACAGTTAGGCTAAGACCATGATCTGGCATAGAACTCAGACTGGCAGCTTTGACCATCACTTGTGTGTGTTCGTGTCTTTACGTATTACTCAAGAGTCACACATTGCCAAAAATGAACCCAGACATCACCACACTTAATAGGAGCTTCTTTAGCCGACCTATGTCCCACTCCCTCATGTAACAGCTCACCTGCAATAAAGAATATAAAGAACAGAGTTCATTAAGGCTGCGGCTCCCAGAAGCCCCACTGCTCTACACTGTACTAAACACACTAAATGCAGTTGCTCTTGCATTTCCCCTGAGAGGCCTGCCATGTTTAATGGATTTCCCATAACGTGCCACATCAGACCCTGACATTTCCACTACGGGAGGAAACAGATTAATGAGGTGACCTTAAAGTGCATGTGCTCAAAGAAAAGGGGGGAAAAAAAACTTTTAATCTTTGAATCTCTTCATTCAAAAACTGAGGCTTTTAACTAAGCTAATTCATGTGAATTAATAAGAATGCTACATTTACTGTCACAGACAACAAGGATTTAAGTCAGTAACTGCAGAACTGAACTCTCATAAATCATAATGCTCAGTATGTAAGTATGTCATCAGTAAGATGGAAAGGCTTAATTATTGAACTTAAATGCAGACATCTATAATGGCCTGCTTAAAATCAAATAATCTGATATATCAGAGTATGCTGTTTACATGACTTCTTGAGTAATCTGGTAACTGTCAAAGTAAGATAATTGTATTATTAGTCTTCATGATAGTGTGTGTATTACTGTGCCAGAGATGTTTGTCTTTGTTAGTCTTTTTAAGATCAAGTAAAATAAACTAAAATAAGCTTTATTCAAACCCTTGCACAAATGCAGGCATGGCCTAAAGGAAGCCAGCGGAAGGCTGTGTGTGAAACCAGACACATGTGTCAGCTCCCAGTCAAGCTTCTGGGCTAAAAACACTGCCACTGAGAAATGCTCTACTTTAAGCAACTCCGAAATGTTCCAAATGATTAGCATCCAAAACCTAAATGTTTCCATATGTTTATCCCAATGAAACAGTGCTTAAATAACCAGACACTAGTCTAGGGCTGGGCAATGTGATGATGTGTTATTGATATTGTGATAGAAGAAGAATATGATCACTTTTCTACATCTCGCCATTATCGACAGGTGTCAGTGACTCATTGTAAAATGTAACTAATTGGATATTAAAAACTATTTCTGTACCAAATTGTTTAATTTCCCTGCTTTTCTTCATTAAATATTTTAATGTCTGAACCTACTGTGACCAATGTTAACACTTTTTGTTAGCAGAACCTCAATGATATACATATTTTGTGAAAATGTCACATGAAAAACATCATGTCTTAAGTATTGTGGTATGATATTTTTCGCCCACTTCAACACTAGTCACACTGAGAGGCATGGACAAGGAACCAAAAAGCTTTACATAACTCAAGAAAAGCAGGGAAACTGAGATAACCCTAGTCCCAGTACATTCATATATGTACACGCTTTAAACCTGAACCTTTGCCTTTTAGCCTTTAAGCATGAAATCTGCAGGCTACTTGAGCTGCTTTCTGAAATGGAGACGAACTGCCAATTTATAAAACACTGTGGGGACACGGTGGCTTAATGGTTAGCACTGTCCAGGGTCAGGGGTTCAAATTCCGCCCTGTGTGCGTGGAGCTTGCATGTCCTCCCTGTGCTTCAGGAGTTTCCTTCAGGTACTCTGGTTTCCTCCTCCAGTCCAAAGACATGCACTGTAGGCTAATTGGCATTTCTAAATTGTGTGTGTGTGTGTGTGTGTGTGTGTGTGTGCGCACACGATTGTGCCTTGTGATAGGCTGGCACCCTGTCCAGGGTGTCCTGGCCATCGATGGATGAAACAGTGTGGATATAATGTTCAACAGACACAAAACAGCAGCACACAAAAAAAAACTAAACAAACATATCTACCAATACTACACAGACAAAACAGTGTCTAAAACCATTAAATCATTGCTTTGAAGTGGCAGAAATGAAGTCGATTTTTCTATTTATAAATAGAGAAAACTACTACATTACTGCCACTTCAAAGCAATGGCTTAAGGTTTACTCTGCCTCTCTCGTCCTTCATCACCTCTTGGTATCAAGTAGCCCTCAGAGACAAAGAAAATTCTTCGACCCATGAGGTCACCTGTATGGTAAACATCTGTGCGGTGTCATTCTGCCCGTCTGTGTGTGTGTGTGTGTGTGTGTGTGTGTGTGTGTGTGTGTGTGTGTGTGTGTGTGCGCCTTCATGATCAAAGCCCCTGTGATCTACTTCAAACGGAGACATTTGAGGACACCTGTGCGCCCATCTAGTCCTACACAAACAAGAAGTGTAAGTAAGAGTAAACCTTCGTGCAGAAGACTAGCTCTGGAGTTAAAAATCTGAGCTACAACACAAGAAAATAGTACAAAAGAGCAGGAAGGAGAAAATGGAGCAGGTTAGGGTGGTGGGAGTCGACGTGGTGAGTGGTTTAACAGTGTACTTTAAACAGAGAGGTGTCCAGTAAGACTGTGTCCGCTCAGTGGACACTACTGTAGCGCTTGATGCTTGAACAAAAAGGCTGTTTGTTCCTGTGAATAGTATCTGATGTATCCCCTTTGAAGGTCACACTAAACAAAGGGAAACTAGCCACCACCCCTTTCATCATGGGAAATAGGTCCTGAGTGGCCACTCGACTATTCCTCTGATGGCAGATGTGCCGGATAATAAAAAAAGGGATTTTGTCAAGAAAAGTAAAGCTGCCTTTTATTTGCACCGGAGCAAAAAGTGCATCACACAGGATGTTTTTTTAATTCAAATTCAATTTGTGTATACACTGTCACAAAGTGGCTTTACAGAAATACAGATGTAAACTTAGATCCCTAATGATCCAGAGGTGACTGAGGATAGTGGGATTATAAATCATTACTCTTCTACAACTGTTTACTATAAGGTCGAAGAGTACTAAGTGTTGAAGGGATGTTTCAACAGGATAATGTTATCTTTATGATTATAGCAGGAGTTCTCAGGTAAACAATCTACAATATCTAGTTGAGATTATCCACTGAAGCAAGGATGAGACTTGGGTGTAAACTGATTTTGGGAAATGTAATCTTTAGATTACATCAAGAGCTAATATCATTATAATTAAGATAAACTTTTTGCAAAGTTCCAGGTATACAGTGCAAATCTCAATGAAGCGCTACATTAGCTCGTTAAATGTTGCTGTTCGGCACCAGAAACACACTTTACAGCATCTAGCGAGCTCATCTGGGTGTGTGCCAGTTATCTGGGCCATAACATACCAGAATCCGTCATGATAATAGGGCGCATCAGTAGCACCAGAAATAGCAGCAGTAGTCACACTTTATGTAGAGGGCTGTCCAGCACCAGATCACCATCTACTTTACAACACTGCAGGGAATCACAGCCTACGCTTTCACAAACAAACAAAAACATCCACACACCAGCCTAATAAAAAAATGTCAGAATAATTGAAAATTGTTTAAAAATCTGCTCATAAGGTCAAAAGCTTTGGAGTGCTAGGGCAATGAAAAATACTTCATGTATATTTATTGAAGCTTCAGTATTGCATAAATAAAAAAAAAAAAGAATAACACATTAACAAGAAATAGTGAGCACTAACTTTGTAAGTATAAACATGCATTTATAGAGATAAGGAACAGTAATTAGTTATTACCACAAAACAAAAGAGCTCCAATAACTGCCAGAGAAATAATGACTTTTTTATTATTTTTTTAATTAAATCTTGTTTGTTTGTTTGTTTGTTTGTTTTATTGTACTCAAAGACATATACAGTTCTCTTTAAGATGCTCCTGGATTAACCTGTTACTCAGGTGAATTAAATTAAACATTTATAAATAAGTAAAAACAGAATGTAATAGACTGATATCAGTGAAGACCATAAAGGCTTTTTTCATATATGGGGCTAAGAAACCCATCAGACACCAGCCAGATTCTGACAAACAGATGAACAGCTGGTTTAAACCAAAATCATGTTTTTCCAGTAATACTGTATATATACATATATATACAGTATTACTGAAAAAACATGATTTTGGTTTAAACCAGCTGTTTATCTACATATAAACAGAACATGTAAAGTACCAAATTTCAGGGTTTTCCCAGGACATCTTACATACAATATGTTAAACATTTGCTTTTACTTTCCATTGGGTAATTTTATCTTCTAACTAAAGTTAGTCAAAAAAAGAGAGAGAGAGAGAGAGAGAGAGAGAGAGAGAGAGAGAGAGAGAGAGAGGCACCATATTTGAGGGAATTCCCATCAGGACTTTGGCATGCGATACCCGAGTAACAGGACACGCTCATAGTAACATTTCAGTCAGTGTAATGTAAGCTCCAAACTGGCTCAAGTTGCATTAGAGTCAACTACAGGTCAATAATTACAAACTAGCCACCCAGAAACAGCATGAACACATTCCTATTGAAACTACCCATTTTAAAGTTTTTTATTATTAGTTTAATTTTTATTTTATAATGACATATACAACTATGAAACGAGCAATACTGAAGATACATTGTAGGGTGGCACAGTTCAATTACAAAAACAAAGAAAAATAATTCACAGTGTTTTGACCTAGCTTCCTGCTAATGACTTAGCCTTATAACTCTTAGAACTTAGGAGACAGTCATAGCCCTTTCTGAGTTTTAGCTCATATACAAAAACTGTTATTATCTACTCATTTTACAGAGAGGACAACAGATTAATACCATATCACAGTCCTCACAGCACACTGAGTCTATGAATAATATAAAACAGTAGTGCAAGATGCTCTGAACATAATAAATTTCTCATAGTTTACAGACTTAAATAACCATGAGGTGAAGCCCTGAGATTAAACGTGGTTTAACTCCTCTTTTATGACTGATTCTGATTATACTGATTAGAGTTTGGGTCAGATTTAAAATGTAAAAGTCACATTTTTTTTTGTATGATAATGTACATCAATGCTCAGACATTGGACCTGTGACAAATAAGAGCTAGTTTATCAACAGATAGCTAGTGGAATAGCTAACAAAGCTAATGCTAGTGACTGCTATAAATGTATATTTACAAAACTTTGGGTTCAGTGAAAATAAACTGTCAAGAAGGTTACGAAGGAATTCAAGGATTTAATACTGAAAAACTACTTCTGGTTGCCTGATAAAAACAAGCTAGTTTATTAGCAGTTATCTAGTTGACTGTTTAGCTATTGCTAGTGACTACTGCCAATGCATATTTTGAAAACTTTGGATTCAGTTAAAATAAATTGCTGAGAAGATTACGATGGAATTCAAGACATTAATACTGAAATACGTGCCTAGCTGTGATAAAAGTGAGTTAGTCTACTAGCAGTTAGCCAGCTGACTAGCTAAGTTAGCTAATGTTTGCTGTTAATGTATGTTTTTAAAGCTCAGTTAAAATAAACTGCAGAAAAGATTATCCTGGATTTCAACACTTTTATACTGAAATGCCACATGTCCAGCTGGGACAAGTGAGAGCTAGTGAGTTTTCATGCAGTTAGCTATAACTGTTATATAATGCTAGTCATATTAGGATATTTGGGACATGATAATTGGGACATACTCATATCTAAATTCATAGATCCTGGTCTTTTAAACAAGGGTAACGCTGTAGGAATGTTTCTAAGCCATTTCAGTAGTTTCTGAGCATTACAAAAAGAAAAAAAAAACATAATAAACTTAATATACCACACAGACGATTTTTAATGATTTAAAATTACATGTTCTACTTTAATCTAGACTTCCTTTCCAAACACAGGAGGTCTGATAAAAAAGATTTGTTTGTTTGAGTGCTAGCTTACTTCAGACACAGCAAGAGGGTAGGGACAGTATTGCTATTAGCCCATTACCATTTCCTGAGACATTTGCGGGCACACGCACGCACACACACACACACACACACACACACACACACACACACACACACACACACACACACACACAAAGAATTAATTTTTTTTTTCTTCAGGCTACTTCCATTTATGTAGGCCTCAAATCTAATTGGGTTTGTGGGTTACTGACCTCTGCTGCATTTCCCATCGTTTTCAGTCTGGTGCTGGATTAGCAAGCAAAAATCACCAATAAATTAGAATGTATTTTGCAGTTAAATATGGATTACTTTTGCCATTATTACCTCATCTGAGCTTAACAGACATATGGGCCAAGTTTTAAGTGATTACTATACAAAGCAGATGCATGTGGGATCAATCACTATGTATAACGATGGCGACCCATCAAATAAAGCCAAATAAAGGAGCATAGCATTGCAGAAGGAGCACGAGACATGGGAGAAACAAGCAGACTGTGAAAGAAAAGCTGTTTGTTCAGCTGCGGTGTGATATCCTGCGTGTCTGTTTATGCTGGACATGGCTGTGAACTCCTAAGCCAAGAGAAAGGTGGAGAGAGAGCAGAATGCATGGAGCAAGAAATATGGGATGGAGGCTGAAATTACAGGCAGATTAAACATGTGGTATACAGTAGCGTTGCATATCCGCTTTCATCAACAGACTGTAGACCTCTAGGGCTAAACAGTGAAAACGTCCACGCTTGGTTCTGAATTATTTTTCCATCTGCTGTGTTGCTAAATCAGGACTAGGAAGTACCTAAGGACGACTAGAGTGATGACAGGAAGTGAGGGAGTGGGTCAGTGATGGCGTCCTGTGCATGTGAAAAATATGCTGCAGTTGTTGTCCTCGATCTCCATCCTGTTGACTCCAATTGTATAAAAATTTCTTCAACAAGCCAGAACAAATCTCACTATTTGAATACTTTTCAAACTTTCATACTATTTCTGTAGTTGCATGCATCCACTTTCAAATGTTTAGGGTCTAATCTTCTACTTTTAGTTGCCTATCAAAATGTACGCTTCTTAAACTTTTCAGATTTGAAATAGGTCTGAATGAATGCCTTTTAAACATACTTTATTTGAACAGGTTTATATTAATGTGCTTGTTCTAATATTTACCCATTGCATGGCACAACTGCACACTATAGATATTTTGGAAATGCCAATCCGCCTACAACGCACGTCTTTGGACTGGGGGAGGAAACCCAGAGTGCCCAGGGGAACCCCCTGAAGCACAGGGAGAACATGCAAGGGTGGAAGTGGGATTCGAACCCCCAGCCCTGGAGGTGCGAGGCAAACCACTGTGTCCCCCTGCACGATAGACACTCAAAAATAAACAAATAAATAAATACATAACAACAACAACAACAACAACAATAATAATAATAATACATTTAAAACATAAAAACATATGTAGGTGTTGATGTGGTTGATGTAGTTTCCTGTGAGACGCTTATTTACCATTTTTTGAAGGAGTCTCCAGTATAAGCGCTTTGTTAGTGTCAGAGTTAGGGCTGTTCGTTTAAGTTTTCTGACATGGGAAAGTGTTTAGAATAGATGGCCTTGTGGTTTCTGTACCATGACAAGCTGCATTTTTTTTTATGTCTCATTAACTTTAAGATAGGCAAAAAAGCCGGTGAAGGAATGACTGTCTATAGCTGTTATAATGTAAGTGATTACAGGAACTAATTTGTTTCACGGACATTTCAGAACATTAAATGTAACTATAAATGGTCAAAAAGTATGTGACTTTTTAGGTTGGCAAGTTAGTGTGATACAAGAGGAAGAAAACACTTCAGGACATACAGGGTGGTGTGACGTGGGCCGAGGCACCATCATTGAGTATTTTCCTTTAACAGCACACCCTGTTGTGTTTTATTTCTTACATATAATGCACTAGACAAGTTCTAGCATGTGATATTGCATACTATGTAGTGAGCATATGTAGTGAGGAAGCTGTATAGCAACGTGTATAGGAAGCTATTTATCCACCCCTTCAACCATGTGTTGAAGGATGCTGATGTTTATCAAAAACAAAGAAGCATTACTGTAGATTAAATCAGTCTAATTTATCCAAAACATTATTGTTTATGATAAATTATGTTACTGCCTTTTCGTGATTTTATGCGCTCAAAAAAAAGACATTCATTCTGTCTTACTAATGGGAATTTCGATATTAAATCTTATTAAAGAATTAAAATTGTAATGCAATTTCTAAGCGAAACTCACAGCTATACCTATTCATTGAAAGTGAATATCTATCTTCAAGGCATTAAGCCATCCCACCACAGTTCTGCTGCACTGAGCATATTTTTCTAACTATGCTGAGCCAGGTTTGTAGGCATTCCATAGCAAACCGTGTCCAGGAGGAAATACCACTGGAACCGGTGCTGTACATGCTCAAACTGAAGAGTGAATAAGAGCCTGTTGGATCCAGACTTTACCTGAGCTCACAGTGTCAGCCTGACTCCTATCTCAGACCTCACATTTGTAGCTGAAATCCAGTGGTAGGTTGAGGATCTAGAAATAGATCTGGTTTAAAAATAATAAAATAGATCTGCTTTGGAAATAACAAAATAGTGAACAGTGCATCATGTTAACTTCTGACAAATCTGAGCTCGTTTAATAGCAAATAGTTACAGTGCCTTGCGTAAGTTTTCGCCCCCACTGTCCTTTTCTGCATTTTGCTGTGTTATAACCTGAAACTGAAATGGACTACCATGAAACTGAAATACCATTTAATTTACACAGTATGTCTAACATCTGAAGTTGTGAAATATTGTTTTATGGTGACACAGACATTAATTATACAAAAAAAGCAAAAATCTGTGGTTTTTATACATATTTCACCCCCTGGGCCAACACTTGGTAGAACCACCTTTGGTTGCAAGTATAGCTGCATAACTTGTCTGCTATGTCACATTTTTCACTTTAAACATCTGGATCCTGATATTTTTGCCTATACGTCTTGGCAAAATTGCTCAGTCTCTGTCAGACTGGATGGAAACCATTGAAGAACAGCAATTTTCAAGTCTCAGATTGAGGTCTTGGGTTTAACTGGGCCATTCTAACACATTCAGATGCTTGGTTTTGAACCACCATCGAACTAATTCAGCAGTTTCACAGTAGTGGGGTTGGATACTTATGCAAATCAACTTTTACATTGTTTATTTGTAGATAATTTTGCAAACTAGATAGTTCCACCGCTCTGTGCCACCCAAATGTTACACAAGGCACTGTATCAAGGCTGGTCAGCATATTGCTGAAAATGGTTTCAGTTAATTGATTCAAGATAAGATCATTCTGCATTTTTAATAGGTGCCTTGAGACAGCTGAAAAGCTAGTCATTGCTGAGTACATCGTGTGTAGCCGAACTGAGGGCTCACGTGCCATACAACAAAAAGAAAAGAAAAGAAAAAAAACAGACAGAAGCTTTATTTGTATGCTGTTTGCTCATGACGACACTGGGTACTTTACTTTTGTTTGGAGAATGATGTCAGTGTGGAGAGTGATAAACCAGGGCTACATATCACATTTCAGCCCCAGGAACGTGTCTCAACTGTGGCCAGACTGAGGACTGAACCTGCTAAAACAAGTTACGGCAGTAAGAGACTTCTTTCCCACATCTTTCCTGCCCGGTGGGACATTCACTCATGTTATGTGGTAAACTACACTGAAGTGAATAGCTGATGGATCTCCTGTAATTAGCACTCTTTTCATCAATAGCATCTAGTCATCCAGAACGTACTATAAACAAATCCCAACGTATACTTCCATTCTTAAAATCATGCACCCATCCATACCTGAGGATCAAAAGGATGTCCTGAATTGGACAGGATAAAAGACGTTCTTAAAAACCATACCACTTCAATGAGCATTATGATACCACTAAGCTGCTCCAAAGCTCATGAGCGCAGGTCTGAAGTGAGGAATAGTTTCAGAAATCCCCAACATTCATCGCTGGAGGGATTTGGGTGAGACCTAGTAGGTCCAACAGGCCACACACAGGGCCTTCAGACACACACCTGCATAGTTTCATGAGTCTATATGCTCTTACACACACACACACACACACACACACACACACACACTCTTTCCAATATACTTACACCTGTGCAGTACTAAGACTCTTCAAACACCTGCACACACACGCACATACACATGCACACAAAGGACAATCTATTATGCATAATGCTGGCTATATACTTCAACAGAATATATCTCCTCAGCTTATCAACACCTGGTCATCTTCTTCTAGGAGTGACAAAAGGATTATTCATATTCAAGTCATATATGGGAAGGTCTTATGACTAGTCACAACTAAAAAGACCCAAACAATCTCTCATTTTTTCAGTTTCTATGTTCCATGTGTGGCAGCCTGGAAAAACCGTTCACATGGAAAATTTTGACATGTCTACTATAAAGCTGAAAGCTACAGGTTGCCTTGACCTGAAATAGCATGCGTCTCAACCAGAAGCAACATTATAGCATTTTAAAATTTGGTTACCTTCAAAAGTTCAAAGGGAGCTGTAACTTTTCAAAAACTCAATTAAATTAGGAGAAGAACAGATCTAGGTTACAGGGTTTTAGAAATCTTAGGCTTACTGACTGCATTTACACAACATCAATCTTTGCAGGCAGACAGCAAAGGCAACGTTAGAAAGAAACCTAAATAAAAATAAAAAAAATGAAAAAAAAACATCTACATTTTTTTGGATGTTTTCCAGAATTCAGCAGCAGCGACTTCTGACCGAATTTCCCAGATCTCCATGAATACACTATATAAGAATATTCTTTATCTCCTCATATCTTACCTTTTCCCCTTCATCCCCTTCTCAGTCTACTCTTCTCCATGTCTGTTGTTCTCTATAAAAGCACATGCATGACTAAAATGCATTGCAAATGAAATTTCAATATGGGTAATAGAAAGAGCATGTCTAACAAATTAAATGTCTTGATCCACACAAACATCATGTACTAACCCAAAATAAACTTCATACGGATCACTGAAGGCTCCAACCACATGGTGGTGGATTCAGAGCGGATCAGCAGTCTCTTGCTCCTCGTCCCCCCTGCTGTCCAGGCCTTCATGGACATGCTCTGATAGTCACTGAACTACCTCTGCCTGGCTCAACACAAACCAATAGCCCTAAACATCCACACTCCAAGAAGACATGAAGATCTAATTGTAGAAAAAGATGGCCATATTATGGGTAGCACTTCAGATATTGATATCAGCAATACAACAGACAGTGCATAACATTCTGCAATTATATAGATATTCTATATCTATTGCACAGAACGATGAAACACAAAATGACTGTCAGCAAAAATATATATGCGCACTAGGGAGTTGCGAGGAGAGCTGGGTGGTCCTGAGATATATATATATACATATATATATAAAATTATTATTATTTTTTTTTTTAAACATAAACCATAGTCTGGTCTTCACCACACAATTTTGTGAATGCTTGCCATGCTTTGTCAAAAGGAAAGTTCTAAGGAACTCAGAAAAAGTTTCTAAAGAGTTTGGCTTAACCAGTCTACTGTAGCACAGCTAGTATACAAACGTCTAGACTACTAGAAGAATGTTCTGTGGACGGATGAGTCAAAAATAGAACTTTCTGGCTTAAATGAGAAAACCAAAACATTTTAAAAACACAAGGACCTCAACCAAACCAAGAAATAGGGTCATCAGTGGTTTGGAGCGGTTTTGTGCCATGGGACCATGCGGTGTGACATCAGTAGCCAGGTTTCCATCCAAGTGATTATTTGTAAAAAAGAAAATGATTATTGATTTGAAATGTTTCCAGATGTAGGCAGTTGAAAAGTGATTTATCCGCAATATTTTAACTTTTGTGGATAAATATGTGTCAACATATAAAACGTTGCAAGAAACTATATTGGAAACATTTTTGACCGATGAATACTGCAAACACATAAATTATGGGTCACACTGCATCATTTATCCTGTGCCGCTGCTTCAACAAAACACATTAAAACACCAGTGGGAATCTACAGCACATTAACTTGTAATTTCAAGCGACAAGTCGCCATCATCTTATTGACACTGTTCATTGCAGAGATTCACTGAGACAGAAAAGGTGTGGCCTAAGAAACTAGCTTAATCAGATTAATCAGTGAACTGTAGCTCAGTTGTCTAAATATTCATACCATTATGTTTTTATCTTCCGCATCAGGCAGTGAGGGAAAGATGGGAAAGTTGTGATACACAGGAAGGTCCTGACGGTGTGTGACTTATTTTTACAGACAAAGCAAAACTTATGAGACAGCAAGCTGCTGCGGGTAGCAGAGTCATTACACAAAACCTTTTTTTTGTTTAAATTGAAAAACAGCTATTTAATGGAAATGAGCTGCCAACCGAAAAGTTGCTTGCTTTATTTGCAAAAAGGCAATGGAAATTTAGCTACTGACAGAACTAAACAAACCAAAACTATCAACTGAGACCTGAAACTGAGTCAACAAGTCAGTCGACCAAAGAATGGAAAAGAAAAAAAACAAAACAAAACATAAATTCAGAAAATAAAAGGTTCATAGACATTATGCTAACTGGATTTAAATAGTGTTGAGCCTCTTCCTGACTCCCACAACCCTCTGATTCAGCAGCTCTGGTCCTCACAGTCTCTTCCTGCACTGAAACTCACTGGTCATTACAGAGGAGACTGTGTGTTGTGTAATATTACCCTAACATTCAGTTTAATCAGATCATGTCTGGCAGGGGTTTTGCATTTGGATAGCAAAGACTTGTTGGCCAGAGGAAATAGATGTTCTACAAATATCTTGATAGATCACTGCAGTAATTTTGCCGATAGTGTAGAATGTGTAATTTAGAGCTGGCCTAATCTTTAAACTGAGATCAAGACCTATCAGGCAATGGAATATTCATTGCAAACAACGATTCAAAAAGGTCAAATAATGCAAAACATAAGCTATTATTATTACTTGTATGAAACCTCAGTAGTCTCTGTAATCTTGCCAGGCTGCATGTTAACATTTTTTAAATGCAATGTGGCACCAGTACATCTTTTTTTACAACATTTAGAAGGTTTTCATCTGGCAAGTTCACTATAGCTAGCTAACTACATTCAGCTGAGAACACAGAACAAAACAGCAGCTTCAAAACACACTGAATCTGATGATAACTTTAAAACGTGCTAAGTTTTGGTGCTAAGTGAATGGTTTGAGTTTGTGATAAGCCTTTATTATTCTTAAACATTAATTAATACAAATGTTTCAACCCTTTTTTTTAAATATCTAATTGAAGTTACAGTAGAGCTTTGGATATGAGTTGTATTTGATTGTTAAACTCCCGTTATTAAGTTATTAAAATTTCTTACATGTGCATTTATTCATTTGGCAGACAGTGTAGACAAAGAAAGATACAACTGTAGGTAGGATACAGTGAAAGTGTAGAATTGAGAAGGTGATGGTCTTATTTTAAAAAAAAAAAAAAGAAGCTATAATACTTAAATGTTCCAGCATAATGTCCCCATCACAAGCCAGCTGCTTTCCATATATGTGTAGCCTTGTGTTGTGGTAAATCTAAACATCAAGGCAAAATACAAAGCAAGTGAAATATCACACACTACAGCCTTTTACCCAAAAATGTGCCCAGTTGGACAACATGTGGACCAAAAAAAAGAGCTCAAACCGCACCCTTTAATACACCGTCACAGACTTCAAGGGGAAACAGTGTGTGAATGCTTTGTAACCACGTGAGAGCTATTAGCCAGTTCAGCTGGACATTTACTGTAGACAGTCTCCCCAAAAACAATCCATTTCCCTCCTGAGGTGTCCTTCTCATCTCTGCATTCTTCACCCCCTTCTGGCTCACGTTCTGGTTCAAAAAACCCTCTCTGAACAGGATAAGCCCAAACTTAGGACATCATTTATATTCCAGCCCCATACCACAGTGCAAGAGTATCTGCCAGCTATGTTAGCCTGAGGGAGAGGGATTCAGGAGTAATAAAGGAACATTACATAAAGGTAAGATGAGAGAAGTCATTCCTGTCCCACGGGGATAAAGATGTGGGGAATGGCAGCATGATTAAAACAGGGGACAGCAGCCAAAAGGATAGCTTTCTATGCAAGGCAGATGAGAATCAACATGATTTTGAAATTGAATTATCTTAAACAATGATTAGGATCTGAGAGAAACTGAAGAATGTGTGTTGATTTCCCATGAGCTGTTTTTACCCCAGTAGAGGAACCTGTAGCCTTCGTGAAAACAACAGCACTCAACTTTAGATCATGTCTGTGCATGCTGGTAGTCCCTTTATATTAATGAAAAGCAGCCTTCCTTCCCCACGAACAAGATGCAAATGATATTCCGACACCAAGTCACAAAATACGCTTCATCATATTGGATTGGTAAAGTTTGTAAAAGGCTGAGCTTGTGGGAAAGAGTTGAGGTTAATGTGAATGAACCTCTTATCTCAAGGGAGCAGCTGGGAGATAAGCCACGGGCACTTTACAGATGGACACATGTACACACTGCAGTACACAGAATCAATCTCTCACTTGATCTTTGAAACCTTGTACGCTTTCATTGATTTTAGGGAAGTTTTTCAGTGAAAAAGAATCAACATGTGTGCAGTTTTAGCAACAGTGGCCATTTAACAGAGTAATTTCCTAAGACATAGACCTATCCTTGGGAAAAAGTGTTCTCCTGAGTATACTTCCTTCTAAACGCACCTGTAGCCTTCAAATGGCCGAGGAGAAGCTCTTTGGAGAAGTGGGGGAAAAGCGGTTCACAGAAGACATCCCTGGAGTGATTGGCTAATAATGGTGCATGAAGCGGGACAAAATGGTCCTGTTTCATACCTCATTTTAAGCAAGTTTATCTTCTTACAGCAGCAATTTGGGCAGTAACTTAAATACAATCAAAACCATTATCTAAAGTACAATTGTAAGGTGAGGTGTGGTGTTTATGGCAGTACTTTTTAAATCAAAGCTTGTAAAGAGTTAAACTATTTTAGTGACTGAGATCGAATCAGAATGAAATCAATACATCTGGTTTGTTTGATATTTGCGCTGGTTTCACACTGTGCATAATTAAACCACAAAAGCAATCAAGCATTGGCTGAGGGGTGTGTAGGCCAGAAAAAGTTCTCAAAACTCCTCCATTCATCGGTCAGAAATACAGTGAGGGGAAAAATGTAAACAAACCATTTTCCAAGTGCGTGTAGAAATCACAGCTCACCCCGGCATGGAGAACATGGATAAATGATTAGATAATTATCTACAGCACTACAGCTCTGTCCCTGTGGATCACTTCAGCAGCTAGCATCTACAAAACCCATAATACTTAACATGCATGGTTCACTTCACTGGAGTCAAATCCAGGGTTCTCTCTTTTTTTAACCCTTTCATTTTAGCTTTTATCATACAGGGAATACTTGTGCAATAGTGGTACCAGCTACATCAATTTAAATTAATAACAAAAATTAAGAGATTGTTAATTTTTTTAATTAAAATTAAAATTAAACATCAAGAGAATAAACCATGCAATGTAATGTAGTTAACTTCTCACAAAATACACAAAACATTAACCTTACCACACTTAGAACTTTACACATCATTGCTTACTTATATAATACCTAAAAACATATTGACAGTTACATAAATTCCCTTAAACTACTCAACATTATAAGTAGTATATTGAATATGCTCTAAATAAAAATTATAAAAATACCATACATTACGTATTCTAGATTCCTGCAGATCAAATACCAAGATATTTATCAGTCCTTAAACCTTCCAAGTATTTGGAGTTTGGCTTCCAAGTGTCTATTTTTTTTTTCAAATCTTATTAAAAGTGCTTAATTTGTCCCTTATTGCAAATCTTATTTCTTCCAGATATAACAAATTTCCCAACTCTCTAGCTCACATCCTAAAAGTAAGAACAGATTCTGATTTCCATAGTTGTAATATTAGCTTTTTTGATAATATCATGCAAAATAAAATGGCCTGTTTTACAATTTTGCATCACCACTCTAAATATTTGTTCCCAAAAGGATTGGAAAACCAGGGATCTATTCAAACATAAAGTTACATATGTTGAAAGCACCCTTAGGCAGATTTACACTTTCCAGTACATCAATTATTTTCAGTCATTTCTAACAGAAAGCCAAAACAGAAAAAGTGCAGCTTCTCCATCTGTGAGGATGACAGTTTGTAACTGTTGGAGGAGTCAGGCCAGAAAAAGCTACACCTGCAAGTTTCACAGAGAAACAAGGCATAAACAGGAGTGTTGATGGACAGATTTTGCGCATGTTCTCTGACAACCAATCTTTTCAAAAAGTTTAAGCTTTAGTGTCAAACCATTCCCAGGACTATTGAGATACATCTCTTTCTGCAAACCCACTGAGTATGCTCTCCCCCACGGTGGTGTCGAATTCACAGATGGAATCTGAAACCACAGACAGAAGTAAATGGAACGGGACAAAGACAGACTTTCCTGTAGGCCTTGGATGAGTTCATGTAGACCCATCCCCCAAATACACCAATCAGACTCCAGAGATCTGCCCAGGCCGAGGCTGGGCCTCAGTGCAGCCATATTCCCAGGTAATTACAGTGGAAAGCAATATGGAGGAAGTGACAGAAAACCCACATCCCTTCATCTTTAGGGACTGTCACCTCAGGGCATATTTACAGCCTCTGTTGTCTCCACACAGACTTCTTGGAACAACTATGAGGATCCAGTTTTGACAGAAAATTTACTCAAAATCCTAACAACTGAGCTTTGGCCTAAAGAATATAGGCTATGGTGCTCAAACAGATTTGTGAATATAATTTTAGTAAAACCTTCATATATAAAGTGTGCTCTACATATGCACTCTAATGGCTTTTTAAATCATTTGGTTTTGAAAATATTATCTGCAGCTAATTACCTAGACAGGTATGTCTCTAGACTACAGACTGTTGGGCTTGTCTTCTAGCGCTACAGATGGGTGTGTGTTTGAGTCCATATACTGACAAAGAGCAATTCCAGTGAGTTTCATGAAAAATGTACCAAAAGTCACATTTTAAACTGTATTATGTCCTATTCTAATAATTTTTGACTTCAAACAATGTTAATGTTCCACTACTAGCATTTGTGGTTGGCGTGTTTTTTTATTTGTGGATGTGACTAAAGGACTTTGACATCAACCTGTACTGGAGGCGGGGCATAATTCATTCCATGCTTTCACAATCTTTGAGCTTTTCTTTTTTATCTGACATAAACACGTTTCAAACAACTGACTTCAATTCCTCACAGAAATCTTTTCAGCTTAGCTCATTTTATTTTTAGACTTAAAATCCTGTCAGGTTAGCTCATGTTACCACATATGACAACAGTTTTGGAAATGGGCCATAGCTCATAGGAACAGAAAAAGAATGTCTTGTATGATGCATTGGGTACTGTGACTGGGCAAAAACTGCAGTTAAGACCAACACACGTTCATCCATCCATCTTCCCTCTCTGCACATGTGCCACACCACTGCATTGTGGTTACACACTTGTGCCATCAGGCCAGTTAACCATTCATCACCACACTGACAGATTATTAACCACGATAATTTAGTCAAGCCTCCGAGGAGGTGGCACTTCTCTGATGTGTGCCGGTAAAAAGATAAGATTCATGGTTATGATAATAGAGTATTTTTTCATTACAATTATACTATCACACACAGACAAAGCATGCTCTAGTGTATTCATACAAGAAGGAATAAGACGTCAATTTAGGTGGACATGTTGAGGCCCACTAAGACTTTAGGCAGGCTTCCTTCTACAACATAGCTCCATTTTAACTGCTATAAACCAGTACAGCTCTAATTTCCAGTCCTCAGACAATGTATAACTTTTATGTAAATGAGATAACTCACTTAGCAAGAACACAGTTTAGACTCCTAATCATCGATATAGAAGTGATTTCAAATGCAAATCCACAAAAACAAGTTACATTCACAAAATGGAGGATTTGACTAGATTAGCCTTGCACCAAAGCCTGTGCTGTTCTACTCCCTCTCGCTGAAGAGCCTCTTCTCCAACTGAACTGAGTGGCACTGCATTCGGGTTATGAGTAATAGCAAAGCACTTGGGCACAGGACGCAGTGTCAAGTCAAGTGCAGTCTATTTTCAGTGCCTGCTGTTCTGCCATCCCTGAATAACAGTTCAGAGAGGTATTGTAGTTATACCTCCTCAAAGCCATTACGGAAATAAGCCACGCCTTCTGGGAGCCTCTGCAGAAAGAAAATGTCTAACCTGCAAAAGACATGCTGAGATAAAAGTGAAGAGAATGCAGCAGGTACAGCACATCACTTAAACTGCTTTTTGTTTCACGTTTCACAGCAAAATCAGCAAAAAAAAGAAGTCTACAAATCCAAAATAAGAAAGTCGTTTGGTAAGGTCATGTCTCTGGGGATGTTATGTCTGAATGCACAGGAGAAAGACATATCTGGTACTTATAGACCTCAGTATAAGGGATGAATAATACATGTGAATGACTGCAGGACATCCATTGACCCAGCTGTCAAAGCCCACAGCGATATTCCTGGGTGGGGTCAAATGTTACGGCCAAAATAAGGATTTAAGACCGCATCCTGTGCTGCCTTATACAATAATAGTTGTCTCAATGCCTATTGCAAAAATACACCACTTTACAGTCTTTATGGGCTCGGCACTGAGGTCTGGATACAAAATAAACAAAGTAAATTGGAATGGACTGGTGACTCAATAGACTGTCCAACTGTGGTGCCATTACATTAAAGTGAGTCAAAATTGCTGTCGTCCAAATATTTTGAGCTGCTTCCTAGAAAACAAGGAAGTTCAGTTGGAACAGTTTTATTCTCATGAGACCCTGTGGACATTTTTACAAATTATTTTCCGTTCCAGCACATTGCCTAGTTTCCACAGGTACCAAATGCTACTAGATACAAATGTACAGGGAAAATTAAAAGCACACTTACAACAGCATACGCCAGGATTCAGATGACTATGGAATATGGAAAATCGACAGATGAGGTAACAAGAGTGTTAAGCTCACAAGATTTAAAGTATGATATGTTGTACGTCCCTGTGGTCTGTCAGGTTTAAAAATGTTCTTGGACTTCTTATGACAAACGACAAATGACAAACCCTGCAGGCCTAAATGGGCTCAGAGCAGGCGATGAGATGAATGCACAGGACATGACCTATAAAGATGTATCTCCAGTAGGAAAATTATGTAAATGCTGGTTAACCAATAACTTCTCTCCTCTAACAACATCCAAATGCAGATATTCGCCCATGTAAGAATTGCACATCCCATAGCCACAAAAGGCAGACCATTCATTATACCAAAAAAAAAAAAAGACTCCAAAAAAGCTCCATATGTGAAACTGCTGGAGGCTGAGGATATAAGCATGGGGAACAGATCTGTATCTCCAAATGGGCTTTTATATGGGAGAGCCCCACATAGTTACGGCTGAAACCAAACCCGGCTACAGTTTTTCCCTGCGGCGTGGGCACAGCACGGTTCACCCAAAGACTGCAGCTTTCACCTCAGACCACAAAAGGAGGCTTTATTGTGGTGAGATAGACAGAACCCATGGCAAACACTCATCCACGTCATCTCAGAAAGCAGATCCAAGGGCCAGGGGGCAAAGGCAGAAACCCTGGGGGATCTTCTGCTACTCTGCATTGAATGGCTAACATAAATAAAATGTGAAGCCACGCCTTTGACTCCAGTGATAACCAATCAGGCCTAAAACAGTCAAAGATTGGAGAAGGCATTTTGCTGCCATCTCAATGACCACTGGGTTGTAAAGATCAGCTCCCCCACCCACTCAGTGCATTGGCCCCAGACGTCCTCTAAAGGTAGTCTTACTGAAAGGATGGCCCCTGGCTATGGATTATATAGGACCTACGCACCCTGCCCCCATTAAGGTTCAAAAGGTCAAGGTAGGAGGAAGGGATGGGGGTCAAAGGTGACTAGGGATGGAGAGTAATCTCCTCTCCATCATTAGAGCAGAGTTTGGTGGCAAATCATAGTCCAAACTATCAAATTTCTGTTCAGTTCCCATTCTGGCCTTCTGCTACATTTTAACCCAACTTAGGGAAAGGATAGCAGGACCTACAAAAAAAACTAACAAAAAACGTAAAGGTTTCTATGAACTTAAACACAGCAGAACGCAGAGGAAGTATGAGTAATGAAGAAATAAATCTACAAAGGCATCGTCTGGCTTCAAATATCAAATAAAGATCTTATAATGAACTCTGCCCCGTATCTCACAGTAGGAGCATTACGATGCTTGGCGCAGGTTTTAATAATTAGTAGGCAACGTGAGTCAGTTTTCCTGAACTTTCCCATTAAAAAAATTACTGTATGTGCAAACTGATTCACCATGCAGTGTGATCTTAGTTATACTATCCTAACATCTAATAATTGCATATTAGAATGGAGGGCACCTTAAGCCAGTATCAGGTTTCAAAAGTAGCACTTTTGAGTGCAAGAGTTGCTATATGAGCAAAAGAATGGCATATTAGTAGAAAACCTTGCATGTGTGTGTTGATCAGGGTCTGTGGACGAGAAACAGTGCAGGTGCTGTGTCGAGCCATCTCTGATTGCTTCTCATCTGTTTCTAAACAACCGTGGGTAATCAGCACAAGTTGCCTAGGAAACATACACTCAACCCATCGGCACAACCTGCTTATTGTGAGCGCAGCTGGGAGTGGGGTGAGAGCGTGTTTACAAAACCTAATGGAGCAACTATTCCGTGTTGTCTTGACTCCTCGCTGCTTCTCACCGCTCACACTCAAGACCAAATCGGCACATCAAAGTTATCAGAGCTGATAGCTTATTTATATCAAACAGCGAGTATATTCTTGCAAATGTCACCTAATTATAGTGCGAGTGACTGAATAATTTCTGATTTGAGTTATGCAATCAACAAGCTTGATGATGACGATGATGATGCGCTTTTTCTCGTAATATTACTCATAAGACTTAGACTGTTAGCCTGTGAACACTGACAGCATAATGTGTAATAGGGTAAAAAGAGGTAATGTTTAAAAATAACAACTTTATAGTAAAAGTGTGGAAACCACATTCATTTCTTTTAGGGGTGAACTTATATTTCAGCAAACAAATGATCACAGAAATGGCTAAATGGATAAGAAGAGATCATTTTGCATATATGCAGACGCTTTTTGACCAAATATGGTATAGTAGTCTTTTTTTTTTTTTTTTTTACAATTTAATACATTCATTAATCTTTAGTAACTTCTTCTGTAACTTCAAAGAAAACACTGGATGCAATACAGAAATAAATCCTGGACAGTCTACCACAGGACATCGTACAGAAGGACACCATACACACTCACCCCTAGGGACATTTTAGAGTAGCCAATCCACCAGCATGTCTACATCTATTAGCATGTTTTCAGAGGTGGGGGGGGGACCAAATTACTTGGACGAAACTCTCACAGACAGTAACCTGAGCTTAAAATCAGTTTCAATTCATTTTACTTGCATAGCTCTTTTAACAATATACATTTTACAAAGCAGCTTTACAGAAATCTGGAGGTGATAGTGGTAAGAAACTTTCTGAGACAACATGAGGAAGAAACTTAGAGAATAACCAGATATGAAAGGGAACTCATCCTCTTCTGGATAGTGGAATATATATATACTGTACACAGCTATATATAGGTGTACAGTTAAGTGTGTTGAACGTGTGTATGCGACATTTGGTTTTAACTGAATTGATAATACTGAGCCAAGTATGTGACGATTTAGGCATACAGATTGCACAATGCTATACTGATGATAAACTACTTGCTAACTACATCAACCTAGCTCCAGTGTCAAACCACAGGAGCAAATATGATGGAGATGGGGTAAGGGGAAATTTTTTTATTTAAATCTTGTCCAAACTTTTCCTTTAATTAAATCCAAAAGCAGTACCATTTGTGCCTGAAGACAATAGCTGATGTCAGTGTCCTGCAATCATGCTACGTCACTGACCCTCATTGTGTGGTGTGGGGATGGTATGTGGGGAAGGGAAGCAGTGTTAATAGGCTGGAGTGAAAAGCTCAGCATGTGCTGAAAGGCCAGTCAGGAGCTCAGCATAGTCTATCAAACACTAGAGATTGAGAGTGGCCACAGATGGTGCCGTCAATAACCTTCACGCCCTCCACCATGCCATCAACAGGGAACACACACACACCCTGACTGCTTGAATGTGGCATAAGAACTAAGAGGACACAGCAGATGGTAGGTGTGTGTGCCAGTAAAACAACATGACCTGAAGTATCTACAGGATGAAGTGTAGGAATTGTTTAACTGGTTTGAGAGAGAGGCTGAGGATCACTCAGGAACTGCTAGTGAATGATGAGGACAGCTGTCAAGAAGTGATGTCAGCCTAATTGATCTTAACTGACTGAGAACTAGAGTATTCAGAGATCATCCTCAGCTTTAATTATATCAGCTGCCCAATAAGCAAATCACATTCGATGTTCCTTCCACTTAAAATAAATGACATTTGAAAGCCTACATTCCTCCATTAATCTTTAGTAACCGTTTTATCCTGATCGCGGTGTTCCAAAGTCTGTTCCAGGAACACTGCGTGACATGAGGTAATACACCCTGGATGGGAAGCCAGTCCATTACAGGGCACCACAAACACACACATTCAGATATTTAGCATAACCATGTTTTTGGGAGATGGGAGGAAAACAGAGCATTCCGGAAGAAACCCACACAGACAGGCAACTCCACATGGACAGTAACCTGAGCTCAGAATTGACCTGGGAACCCTGGAGCTGTGAACAATACCCACTGCACCACCATCCCACCCTCCGTTAATTTTTTAACATTATAATAGGGATATTGTTTAGCATTACCAAGTCTACAGTTTTGATCAATACGTTGTATCTTCTTATTGGGAGTTTAGATCAGTAACACAGGATGACAGGGACACTACATTAATCCAGCCTCAGTCAGCAGAAAATGGATTGATATGAGGAAAAGTGGACTTACAATGCATGATCTACTGCAAAGGCAACACAGTGACACATAAAATCAAGCGTAAAATGTATGTTTTGACAAAGATTCAAATCTGATTTACGGACATATCTGATTTGAGCAGGAAAGGTTTTCAGCAGTCCGAACAGCAAACATGCAACTCCATCTGACTAAAGCGGACTTCACCTTTGTCTCTGTCATGCAGTGAGCTTGCTTTCTGACACAAAAAGAAAATGAAGACACACTTTTTTTTTTCCTTTTCCAATACCCACACTTGAAATCACTTGAAATGTGTAGCCTTTATGGCCATTACCCAATGCCTTGCAGTTAGCATGCATGTCCCCCATCCCAGTGCTGCCATAAAGGCAGTGTGTAATCAAAGAATGCTCCTCCAAGATCCTCGCAGATGGTGATATGAAGAGTTTATGGGACTGTGAAATATGTGATACACTGATTATAAGTAATGATGTGAACCCTGCTGTCTCAGCTGTATGACCCCGTAGAGTTAAGAAATCCAAATCATATTAGCCCAATGACTAATGCTAAATGACCTGTTACACTGCAGCTAGTCATATTTTAAAGCATATTTAGACACTAATGTCATATGTTAAAGTGTTTTTTTTTGTTTTGTCGAGACTGTGCGATAAACCACATATGGTGTATGGCATTCTTTAAAAGATCCTGCAAACCATTTCCACACATGAGGTCATTCTGAAGTTCCTGTATCTCTAGTGTAGCAATTAATTCTGCAGAAATTACAGATGGGTTAAAAAAATAAAGAGTGCCTGCATAGATTAATGTAGAAGGCAAAGCTAACCCGTGTGAACTGAAACCCACTTCTCAGTTTCTCTAGAAACACACACATCTTATCGGAAAGCAGCATGTATGAAGGGTACAAGGGCAAATCTTATGACAACAGGGGGTAGCTTGGCTGTCAGCAGGCAGCATGAGAGAGCCAGCGAGTCATAACCCACAGTCACAAATGAAATGGCATCACCTTAATGGCCTGGCCAAGATAAAACAAGAGTATAGCACTTCACTCAGCTGGTCCAGAAAACACATCGTCGCATACTCTTCTTCTGCACCTGCTCTAGAGGAGAGTGAGTTAGCTATACAAAACATGAACACACTCTTTCTATTGATCTAAGAACTGATGCAGTTTTCTGTGAGATATAAATAATGTGATAGAGCATACCCTATATTCTGCAAGAGGTTTAGTGTAGCAAGAAGTTTAGCGTAGCAGTACAAAAGGCAATGTGTTTGCAGATCTGATATGCAGCTTCAGTCAACAGTCTGGCAAATACTGATCAAGCAGTACTGATTTCAGTACTGTAAATACCTTCTAGGAATGTGCTTTCTGCCCAATTTTAATATTCGAATATCTGTAAGAGTTAATGAATGCATATTCGGTTAACTTTTAGGGGAGGGTAAAACATGTTCAGTGTGGCGTAATCAAGTACATTTTTTAATGTAATAAAACTTACATGTATTTGTGTGTTTGACAGACATAATACATGGAGCAGGACTGCATTTATACCATCTGAAGTTTGCAATCTGTTGCATCAGCTCCCCTGACACTTTCGATCACTGTCAGCAAGCACTGACAAAGACACAGACTTATGTTAAAGACTGAGCGTAACTGTTTTTCCTAGTCATGTACTGTGTGTTTGTGTTTGTGTGTGTGTGTGTGTGTGTGTGTGTGTGTGTGAGATTGATACTGGCTGTGTGCTGATGAGGCAGGATATATGGATGTTCCTACAGCTCAATGAGCCAGACTGAAATCCTGCAAGAGAACTATCCCACCTGAATGTCCCTTAACACTCTAGAGGTCACTGAACTCAACCAGTTAAAATGTAATACACGCTCATCATTTCAGTGTGCTAGGTGTGCTTTTCTTTACTCACTGTAAATGCCCATGCAGGACAATGAGTCCATGAAGACTAAGGCACCAACAAAAGGTCAATTTTATTTTTAAATTGTCTGAATTGAGAGAAGTGTGATGTGAATGGTGATGTGAGGGGCAACATGAACACTGGGTATATCCTGCTACTGAAAATCACAATTATAAATTCACTAGAAGTAGATAGTTCTAGGAAATGCTACATGACCAACAGGAATCCCTGACATTTCGGAAACAGTGAGCACATGAGTTCCCGTTCACTATCAAGAGGAACCCTGATAAGACTGGGATGATCTCAGACAACACATCCAACAAGCAACACCAGTACCAAATAGATCAAGAGATACAGAAAGCTGCTTGAGCTTAAGACAGGAATATGGTAACAATGCCAACAGGCTGGGATCCAAACACCACAGCTCTGGTCACGACTGGCCGGACATAAACTGATAAAGATGCATTCCAATCATCGCCTTGGCTGCCCCAAGTTACTGGATCACTGTTATCATACTTATTACCCCATTGTTACTGACACACACACCATCAAGTCTCTGTGCCAGCAGATTCTGAGAATAACCAGATGGTGACACCCGGTAAACAAACCGCAACAAAGCTATTGGACACAAGTTAGAGATTATTTGCAATGCAAAGATGACCGAACAGTCAAAAGTGATGCAAATCATATGCAAATCGTTAATTATTCAAGCACAATCAAACAAAACATTGAGCTTCTTTTATAAAGCAATCAAATCTCAATCCAAACATTGAAACAAAATGCCTCACAGTTTTTCAAGTGAAATTCATGTTCCCAATACCTTGAAGTAAAAATGCAGCTTAGCATTTAAACTCAACGCACCTCACAAGGTTTGGCCCTGAATCACTGCTAGCTTGTCAGGTAACATCATGCCAGGTGTCAGTTTGCAATTTGAATTGTTTTACAATTAACATCAACGCCCACTTACAGGCTTTTAGATCACATCGCAGTTGAATTCTCGAATCTGATTGGTCAGATGGGTTGGAATCTGATGGGACTCAAATCTCATTGGTGTTACACATTTTTACTTATTAATAAAAACAAATAGTAATTGATGTAGTGATGTTTTCTGTAAGTAGATGTTTAGTTAACATTTATGGAAGTCTTGAGTGTCAATGTTTGTAACAATCAGTATATTTTCTGCCCCGGGAAAGTCTTCAGGACAGAAGACCCTGTCCTTCTGGTTTCTCTGTAACAATGACAATCTACATTTTTATTGTCTGATTATCTTTAAGAGAGAGAGAGAAAAAAAAGGGTGATGCTGGTTAGGGACTGACTTTTTATAGCTACTACAATGTAAGTAATAATTGTAACTAGCTTGTCTTGTGGATGTTCCACAACATTAAATGTAACTATAAACAGTACATAAAAGTAAAATGTACCATTCACTAATAAATGAAAAATTATTAAACTGCTGTGGTATAAGAGAAATAAAACAGTCTGGGACATGATGTTATAGGAAAATAATCAACCTGAAGGTGGTAACAGTAACTCCATCAAGGCACTGTTGATTATTTTCTGACAGCAGCATGCAGTGTCATGTTTTATTCTTCACATAGGATGTTTATAGATTATTTGTTTCAAATTATAGCTGTCAGGATTTTGTTTTCAGTGTTTCGTTATTTTCTAACTAATTTAATTGTTACTATTACCCAGGTGTAACATTAGTAAAAGTGTGAAACCCATAAGGTATTAATCACCTCCCAGTACGCTGTGTGTGAATAAAAATTCTCTTTAAGATTAACATTACACTCAACTCCAGCTAGAACCTCTTTAGACCAGAAAGCGTAGTGGGCACGCAACACACACAAAAAAATAACCTTAACCAGTTGCAAAATAACACAAATATGAACTGCTTTTTTTCTGCCAGAGTCCTGCCCACTCGATCAAGCATTATTCCTGCTGATTATTCAAAATCAATCACATAAAAAACATGAACTCAACTTCAGAAATCAGGCATTTCTAAGAGTTCATATCTCTACAAAGAAACCCTTCTGACTTTATTGTGGATTTGTGTTTTTATTGCCTATTCACTTATCTATAATGGGCAAAACAGGAAAAAAAAAAAAGTTCCTAAAGTTAATTACAGTAGTTTTTTCCCCTACAGTGGTGCAGTAAGGCATGTTGATCTAAGTGTTGCCATTACAGCATTGTGTGACTGGCCCTGCATCTCTAATGAGCTGCTGTGTGAATAGCTGTGCATGACTGCTTATTAAAGCCTTAGTCATCACTGGCACATTCCTGCCATATGACTGCTGAGTAACGCCAGCTCATAACTGTGCATCTCTCCTTCCATCCTTACGCTCTCTATAGAAACATGAATAATAAGTGTGCCATCCATGGTTTAAGGCCAAATCCCTACAGTTACTCCATGCCAGCAGCTGCTTCTTTCTGTAGCTACAGGAGGACACGGGTAGAGAAGTATGACTGTATGGGAAAATGACTGTATGAAGTTTTAATTACAATTTAAAATAATTCTACTGGGGGGGGGGGGGGGGGGGGGAAATAGTGTTGAAAAAAACAAAGGGCTGAAATGAATAAAAAAAAAAGAATTTACGAAAACACACCAGAACAATTGGGTAAAATGACCATGAAGACACA
>CM074950.1:7633495-7654208 GCA_037577455.1 Pangasius macronema | reverse complement strand
CTCCCCCCCCCCCCCCCACCCCCCCCCCCCCCCTCCCCCCCCCCCCCACCCCCCCCCCCCCCCCCCCCCCCCCCCCCCCCCCCCCCCCCCCAATCTAGTCTTGCAAAATACACAGGGCTGCTATGAATCTACAAGAAAGCATTTACGAAATCACAGCAGTACACTTGGGGAAAATGACCATGAAGACTCTAAACTGGAAGGCAATGAGTCAGTGTTGAAACTATGGCCATTATTAACCAGAATGATCACCATCATAAACTTCAGAACAACCAGCAGAGCGCGAACAAGTCACTCCATCCATACATACACAAAAACGGTGAGGAAGATCACAGCTCACAAAAACAACACAACACGGCTAAAAAACATTACCAAAAATACCCCCTCAAAAACCCCCATAAACAAGAAAGTGAAGATTTATTTTTAAACATGACAGAAAACGATGTAGTAACTGATAGAGCTGCTAAGCATGACGGGAATTATTCAAATGAGCAAATCCCTAATTTGACAACTAGAAATCGCAAGGCGGCTCAAACTATTCCCTCACAAGAAATTCATATATTCCAGATTTATGTGTATGATTTGTGTATATAATATTTTCAGATATCAAGAATAAAAAGAACTTGTTTTTTTGCTCTGTGCTAGCTGAGTTACACAGATATCTATCTATGCTACACAATATATCCTATTCTGTGTGATAAATAAACCCAATCCTGTAACTTTTCTTTCTTTCTTTTTTTCCCCCATCTCTTACCTTTGACTTGACTCTCGTACTCCGTGATGATCTCTTTATCCTTTTTAAACTTGGCAGGAGGATGCGACATTTTCCAGCCGTGCTCCGTATAGCCGATAGAGGAGTTGCTAAGTGGCTTATTTTGTAAACAGTGATCCGAGAAGAAGTTCGCCTTTAGCACCAAAGCATCCCGGAGATTTTCAGCGTCCTCGGCTGGAAATGGGGAAAACAGACAGACAGTCGTGGCGCTTGGGCTCGGTTTGCAAGAACGTCTGCGTTAGCGATGTGTTCAAGCCGCAGGGGATCCACCATCAGTGAGCTCGCAGGAGAAACCGCCTGAGGAGCGCCGAGTTTCCAAACCTCCGCAGCACTGCCGATCCACCAGGCGTGATCCAGCTAACTCACTCAACTACCTGTACATCTCTATAGCTAGTCCTTCACTCGGCTTACTCACTCATGCTTTGACCTGTTGATAATTAAAACAGATTGCCCCCCTCTGTCTCTCTTTCTCTCCCTCTCTCTATGTGTATGTGTGTGTGTGTTCTGGTGCGGTCTCCAGCAGGATCCTTGCTTTAGCTCGAGTTCTAGTGGATCCGCAGATTTGAGCGCAGCGCATCTGTTAGAGAGACTCTGTGGGAACGGGGAGGGATCGGATCCCGGGTTGCCAGATTGGGCTTACGGCTTCAGAGCTGATCACGGTTCAAATGTCGTCCAACACTTAGCAAACGTGATGCAAACAACACTGGATAATGCACCTTATACTTCAGGGTCCATTACCGACGCAAAAATTTAAGTACAAGTTAATCTAATTTGGTTGTGAAATCTACCAATCTGGCAACACCGTCTCGGCGCAGCACGCGGGCGGAAGCTCTGAATGGACTCGGCTTCCCCTGAAATACAAACTTTTATCTGCAACGGGATTGGGCTGGGCTGTTTGAATTGTCCTAAAGAGACATGCTTGGTAATTATTTCAGAAGATTATTTATACGGAGAGAAAACTGACACACTTTATTAACACGCAGAATATCAGTTAACTACTTATTAAGCGTTATTCTTCAAAGCATAGATTTTTTTCCCCACAGTATGAACTCTTCTTCGAGATGTTTCCCGCACTGCCACCTGGTGGCCAATGCGCGCCATTACAAGGCAATACGCCATGCACTTTGAAGTGTTTTCTTTATCTCTATTTATAGTGTATCTGAAGTTAAATACATAAAATTAAGCTATTATTATATTTGTAAAATGTATATTAATTTGGCATAAATATGCAAATTTGGTTGGATGTGCTGCATTGTGTACATAATACAAATCAATTAATATAGCGTATTAAGTATGATTCTGATTCTAGTTGTGGTTTGTTTTAGCACCATTCTTAGGGTTGATTCATTTATTCAGTCATCACTTTATTCAGGTCAGGGTTATCATGGATCCAGAACACTGGATGTGAGGCAGGAACACACAGAGAATGGGACGCCAGTCCATTGTAGGGCATCATGCATACACACACATTCATTCATACTTTAGAATACAGACATGATTTTGCAAGGTGGAAGGAAAGCAGAGGAAACTCAGGAACCCCGGACGGACAGTAACCCAAGCTCAGGATCAAACCGGGGACCCTAGAGCCGTGGGTCTGCAACTCTACACACTGCACCAGCATGCCATTACTCAGGGCTAATTTGGCTATATGCCAAATGCAGTACTGGTTACAAATCTGTTCTCTGATCTCAAATAAACACAATTACAAAGAAAGCATTTCATTACAGGTTACATTCTTTTAATTCTATTGCACTGAGATGAATCAAATGATGATTAAATTATTAAAGAAAAACATGTCAGCCCAAATCATAAAAGACCATAAAAACACAGTTTAAGGTTAAAGATGAGTATTATAATACACATCATTGCCCAGCAGCAAAAAACGACAGATAAAGTTTACTGAAATTAGTATACAAAAACATATTAACACCAAAATATTTATGAACTTAATAAATAAGTTTCTGTAAATAAGCAGTGGTTTGGAATTATGCAGTAAAATCAGTAAATAGGGATGCACCTATCCAGTACTGGGTAACAGGCCAATATTGTTGACTGATAACACAAACAATGGATATAAGCACACAAATTGTTTTCATGCTTGTCAAGATCATGCCTGTGAGGTTTCACATAAGTCTTGCAGAGTCTCAGTTACTGTGAGGATCTGATCAGTAAGGGCAAATATTCAAGCTTTAGTACTGATGTTGTATAGAAGTTGGAAACAAAGGATTGGTGCACCACTATCAACGATCCTAAGTAACATAAGTTTAACCATAAGTTAAAGTTTAATCATAAGTTAATGTAGTGCTGTTTCAAATGAAATCCGAAATGAAATTTTGACCCAGTGCCTCTTCCTAGCTCAGTTTAAAGAAAGACTCCTCCAGAACCTCTGTGAACTTGTCCTTCATCTGCTGACGAAATCCAGTGTACCACTCCAGCAGCCTCATTCTCCTCTCTGTCTTCTCGGCCTGAGTCATCACCCTCTCCTTCTCCAGGATGGCTGGCAGCTCCTTCCAATCCTTAAGGAAGATGAAGGGTGCCCCTGCATCTTTGAGCAGCCGAAGAGGGGAGCTGCGGCCGTTGGCACAGGTTCCCGGAGTCAGAACGTCCTCCACCACAGGCACAGAGCCATGGGCACAGGCCTCGTAGATCCGGTAGCACTCAGTGTTTACTCCAACCGGGCACAGGGTCAAGTCGCTCTGAGCCAGAGCCATCTGGTACTGTCTGGAGGTTTCTGCGGTCTCCTGAGGAAGCCACCTGAGGGACAGGAATCATCATGTCACCTTGGATACAATCATGTTGGGAATACAGGTTCGTTGTTGTCTGTGGAAAATATGCAAACTGCAATGGCAAATTATCAGGATACAGGCTAAGCCTAAGCCTGGTTGTGATGAAAAAACATTCTGAATCTCACACCAGAATGCAAGATGACAATTCCTAGTTAACTGTACATGAATACATATTATGTTTCAGTGCCATTTTATCTTGGTAAATGCTTTGTAAACCTTCTATTTTAAGGATGATTTAACAACACAAACACATACTTCTCCCGAGCATTTGTAAGACATTGTTTTTCCAAGCCATTCTGCTTCAGGATGCCCAGGAGAGTTTCCCGAGAGGAGTTCTTATAGACCGTGCCAAGGAAGTTGCAGATGTACGGTCGCACAGTGCTTACCATCTGTGTATTGGGTGTGACAACTGGGAAGTGTCTATACCTGTTGGCGAAGAAAAGGAAAAAAATGAACGCCACTGTCATTAACTACAATTACATACATTAACATCTTAATAATCTGTTAATAATCTAACTAACATCTTAATCAGAATAAAAACATGTATACACCTCAATGTGAATAGATTAAACCCACTGAGGCCTGATTAATTTCACTATTGGATTCTGAGTGTATGATCTGTGCATGTGCGTCTAGGTCACAATGTGCTCCTTGTGTAAACAAACCCAAAGGAAAAAAAAAAAAACAGGAAACCCTGCTCCCTGTATGTGCACAATTTTGCGTCAGGTTACATATAACATGCATAAAAGCATACGCTCCTGGGAAAAAAATGGACCAAGTCCAAAATGGCAAAATATTAAGCTTTTCATGGACTTAACAACAATTCATTGGTCAGGAAATTGGCAAGAATTAAACAAATGGATAAAGTAACTTTGTATGAGGTAGCTTTTCCCTTTGAGTTCTCTAAATGTTTAAGCTTTGTGGGTAATCTCGCGGACAGATTTCAGTAGGGCCTTTCGCACCGCGGGAACCTTTTCATAGTACCTGAACTAATTGTGGAACTACTCACTTTTTGGCGTTTTCGCACCTCCGGAACTGGGTGTGATTTTAGGACCGGACTGCCTTTCTCGAGAACCAAATTAGCTCCTACTCCGGAGCAGGGTATAAACAGCACAACTGGTACTATCTGTGACGTTGATTGGCCAAACACTTACGAAAACACCCTCATCCGCCATGGTTTAAAACACTGTGTAAACATACTGTATTGTCAACTTATTTCGTACGTATGGAGAACAGGGATAGATGGACGGGCGCTGAAGTGCAACACAGCTCCAATCACAGCGTCCTCCATCCTCCGTTTGTTTACGTTGTTCTTCTTTGTTTCTGTTGTTGAACACCACACACAAATGACGTCACTGTCGACTGGCTTACGTCACTTCCTAGTGCCCACTGTCGGTGCGAATGCAACCCTTTAAATGGTACTGGGAAATAATTTTATTTACAGTACTTTAGTACTGTACATGTAGTTCTGGAACTAAAGTGGTGCGAAGGGCCCTAGTGATGATGGCTTCAAACAGTTGAAAAATGTTTCCCAGTTAGTTTATGTTTAATGTGAGACCACATATTCTCTATAGGGTTCAAATCTGAACTTTGACCAGGCCAAAACATGAGTCTGATGGACTCGAGTCACTTTTTGGTGGTCTTTGCAGTGTGGGCAGGAGCATTGTCCTGATGAAAAATAACAACTGATCGTTCCACTTTAGAAAACAACTTTTCAATTGTGGGAAGTAAGACTTTCTGCAATATTCTCCTGTATTCCAAAGCATTAATTGACTTTTCACAGTGAAGCAGCTCACCAGTACCAGCAGCTGAAAAGGCTCCTCCTCCTCCATGCTTAACTGGGGTAGAGATGCATTCACTATTGTATTTCTCACCAGATCTTTGAAGACACCTCTCTGGAGCATCACCATGCAACTCAAATCGTGATTCATCACACCACACAACACTGCTGAGCCATTCTGAATCAAACTTTCCATATTCTGCCAAAAACTTCAGTCTGTCTTTGATGAATTTCTGAGACAGCAACGGCTTTTTAACACATCTTCTAGGCACAAAACCTGCATTAGATAACCATTAGACAGCCATTTTGGGCTTGGCCCATTTTTTTGCCTGGGAGTGTAGATTGTCAGAATTTCCAGTTTAGGATATCTATAAACATTTCATTTGAATATACAATCAGAAAGAATTCATTTAGACTGGTGAAAAGCATAGCGCGTAAACATTTTGAAACTAATATGGATTGAAACAATATACTGCCAGAAAGGCATTGAGCCTTAAATAATATTAAATATTAAATTCTTAATAAAACAGAACTGAATCAGAAATTAAGCTCATACGTGGCTACACCAAGAGGCCACTGGAAGACATCCTTGTCGTTGACCCAGGGACTGTCATAGACGAGGAACAGCAGATCCACAAAGCCTCCAGATCTCTTCAGATAGGGGCTGATCCACTCATTAGTGCACTGCTCACTGCCCAGCAAGACCACAGCCACTCTAGAGATGGTATGAGCCTGCACAAGAGTCTGCACATGCTGAAGCCACTGGATAGAATAGGAGATCTTCTGCTGTTCACGCCCGTTCAACACCAGCACGACACTGTCTGTGTCCAGAGGAATGTGACCCTGCACCACTGCTGGGCCTGTGTAGAAACTGCCATAAATGGAATATTTGTGAGTAATTTTTTTAACACAAAATTCTCATACTGTTTATGAAAGCTGAATCAATATGATGTTTGATGGTTTATTTAAAGACAAAGGTTTTTCCTGAAGTTCACCTTGGGATAAATAAATCTGTCTCTCTACATATTTTGACATCTTAGAGTCATTATCCTATAAGTGAGACATCTAAACCTACTGTTCATTTATTTTTTTTATTATGGGAACATAATCTTTAAACGCACATAAATTATTGCACTGTACTTCACGTCACTGACCTGCACCGGAACAGCTTCCAAACAAAAAATCCACTGACTTCAAACCTACTGTGTCTAAATATGTTTTAGGTTTTTCCTCTTGACTTGCATCAGCAGTTCAGTACCATTGTACTGGGCGCATCAGCCATTTAAACCACAATGACCACGCTTCTTTATTTGCTGGTTTTAGCACATCATCCCTGTTTATTAATGCACTACATCTTGCTGAGTTAGCATGTAAACACTGCTTACGCTAAAATCATGCATAGTATTGAGTATTCTGTTTTTAAAACATCTGTGGTCTCATATCAAAAGCGTGCATAGAACAAGTGCTAAATTTGTGCAAAAGAACCTCCAGTATACATAAGCATATGGGCATTTATCACATATGCGTACACACAGCTGTACACAAGGCATGTCGATAGATCCCACAAAACTGCTCTGCTTGCGGCACCACCACACTCTTTTGCATTAACAAACGCCCGCACATGACCATATATGGTAAACCACTGCCAAAAAAATAAACCCCTCCTAAGCTAAACCTGCACTGGGCAAATGAAATCGACTGATAAGCCATCCATAACACTCAGAAAAGAGATTCCTGTGCTTCTTGAAATCTTCATCCATGGCATCATCCCAATCATTCTTTAGATGTGCCTTTTCAACAATTTTACTTTAGATTTCATCCGTCACCTGTCTGCAAAAATAACATTCTGTGCCTGAAAATGTGGATATGCATGGTAGACACAGAAAACTATGATTGATAAATAAGACCCCTGACCCCTTCAGTAGATCACAGCTTACCTGAAATTGATCTTCCCCGACTGAATCTCTCCTTCCCTCCACTGACCCGTCTTATCAGTGGGGTTCAAAGGCCCCTCTAAAATATGCTCCCACAAGTAAAGTCCTAGCACCACGGGAAAGGGAAGAAAGAAGGGGGGAAAAAAACACATTTTCTGTAACAATATTGCTCAATTCAGCTTAAACATGTTTATCAAAACCTGACATTTAATAAGTCATATACATTTTATTAAATATACAATTTATACAAACACGTGTTTTTCTGCAGATTCCCAATAAACTGTGACTAAATTCAAGATTTTAAATGAAGATTCTTGTAATATGGCTTGTAATATGGCCCAAAGTTTGTGGACACCTGACCATCACACCCATATGTGGGCTTTTTCCAAACTGCTGCCACAAAATTCAAAGCAAAGAATGCTATAGAATGTCTCTGTATGCTGTAGCATTACAATTTCCCTTCACAAAGAGTGAAAGAACTCGAGTGGCCTGCACAGAGCCCTGGCCTCAGCGGCTCTTGTAGCTGAATGGACAAATTCCCACAGCCATGTTCCAAAATCTAGTGGAAAGCCTTAACAGAAGACCACAGGCTGTTATAGCAGCAAAGAGGGGACTAAACTCTGGAATGGTTGTGATAGTCAGGTGTCCACATACGCTTGGTCATATAGTGTATCTTCTAAATCAGGTCACTGAAGAACCACTGGATTCTCTGTTTTTTCAAGTGTAAAGCCATCACACAGCACTAGTCACCTCCATCCCTGTGAGGGCAGCAATACAATCACCAGACACTTACCTATAGCTGCTTTTCCCCAGATTTGAACTTTATATCTCTTGGGCCTGCTCTTTGCAATTCGCTCCTGATATGACCTGTAAGCCTCTCTCCGTTTCTGCAGTACAGAGATGGAGTGTGCACGCTCGTCCTCCTCCCATGGGTTCCATTCTTCCTCTCCTGCTCTGGCTTGATCTACAAACGTGAAAAATTATTCGATCAGAAAAAAGACATAATATACAATATCCTGGATTACACCAGGGTCTATGAACATCCATATTTCACTGTCTATGAATATATTTTTACATGCATTTTCATCTGTGATCCTCTGGTTTATAGCAACACATTACCACTACTGTCTGCTGGAGTGTTTCCCTTTCTTTATGTAAAGAATCACAGACTTCTTTAAAGTTTTTCAGTTTCATTATGTTGTTATTTTAAGGTCATTAACAGATCATAAGACTGAATAAGCACACTCTACATGGGTCGGACAATAAGCATACATTTTCTTGTGTTGCAGCATATAGACGGCACTATACACTACTGCAGTCTACACTTTACTTACTCACCCGTACTTACTGTCATGCCTATATTTAAATTACTCTTATCCTTATATCACTACTCACTCACTATACACCAGAATTCGCATATCATACATGTACATACTCGTCGTTCAGCTCAGATTTTTGAAGAGAGATTCCCATGGATGCATTTTGATTAAATTACAGTGCAGGTGTCACAGCATTGCCTAAAACAACAACAAACGGGTCGGCTCAGTGTTCACCTAAATCAGCCGATTCGAAGAGTCGAACCGATTCAAAGGGTCGACTCATCACCGACTCATTATGGAGGCTGCGTGAGTGCAGACAATTTTACATTTTGGTGATTCCTTGAAATTTGACTTTCCCATGGAAAGTTTATAACTTTTTTTTATTACTACACTTTGCAAAAGTTTATATATTAATTTTTAAATTTCAGATCAATTTTATAAGTGTATATTTTCAAATAAAATACCTTCTTTTTTATTTTCAAGAAAGATGTTGATCTGTATTTGAATTCTGAATTTAAATAATCCACTTGCTTGTAAGACTCTTTTCTTAACTTATAAATTAATATAACATGCTTTGAAATTTCATAATTTAATTTACTCTAACCTTCTGGCCTTGCAAATTAAGAGAGAGAGAGAGAGAGAGAGAGAGAGAGAGAGAGAGAATAAATAATATGAGCACGCCTTGAGACTGCATTACTTTGACAAGAGATCCATCTCTTTAAAAGACCAGCAGACCTCAAGCTCTAAGAAAATGCCGCAGTGACTCTGAGAGTTGGTTTACAGTTCCTGTACTTTTACAGGAGGTGGAGAGGCTTTAACTAAGTGCGTCAGATAAAATTATTTCCTGATGAGTCTGTATTTCTGCTTTACATGTCTCAGAGCCTGTATGATGACTTTAGCAAGCTAACGAGTTAATCACAGTCAACATACCTGCAGGTGCAGAGCCCTTTTTCACCACTCTGTGCACGCGCGTAATAACCTTCTTATTGAAAAACACATTGTATGCAGCGTACAATGAAAAAACCACATACGCTAAAACAACAATTATCGCTATCTTTCTACGAATTAATCTCATTATTAAAAAGGTGTTGAGCAGCCATCCTGTGCTGAGACCTTTTTTTATTCCCGCCCGCATTCCGCCAAACAACGCCTTCTGTGCTAGTTCTTATAAATGACTGAATATGTTTGTTCTCACGCGCGTCCTTTCCTCACTGTCTGCCAGCCAATGACAACGGAAAAGGAACGCCATTAACCAATCAGAGAGAAGAAGGCGGGATTCTCCGGAATGCGGTGGGAAAAATATAGTAATGCGGCTGACTGTTTACATGTAGAGCAACTGAGGAAAAGGACCCAAGAGCCGAAGTCACATAGGTGTACACTTTGCTGCCTGAACATAATTATCTTAGTAATACTTTAAAATTAGAATATTAGGAACAAAACAGAAAGTGAATTATTATTTTTTACATTATATATAAATTTGAATCTATAGTTTTGATAAGTTGAATAGTAAGTTGAATAATTTGCTTTTTTTTTGTCGCGATGTCATCAGGCTTCCGACAGGGTGTCCTGTAAACCGGTGTCGTGTGGAAGGCCCTTAGCAGGGTCGGCTGCTGTGACCGAAATCTTCAACTGCAGAAGATGGTGTCCTTGGTCAGTCGTTCTGGGGTTTTGTACCCTTACTTACACACAACTAACTTTATCATAGCCAGACCCCTGACAGCTTTAGTTCCTGGAGCTGTAAACTCGGGAGATGCCTTGGTGAATCAGAGAAAATGTGCCAGAGGTCAGTCTGTCTCAGGTCTTCTGCATGGTACGTGTGTGTGCTCTGCTGCTTAGCTGCTTTAATTAGCCTGAGATAGCACAGCTCTGCTCTCCTGTCACAGCCTGTATGATTGTCTTTGGATAGGTGTTGATTGTGCTCATATCCTGATAGTGTTTGTAATCATCTGCGTACAGACAAAAATAATAACAGGGCCAGATTTTAGTCTGCTTTGATTTTAAACGGAATAAACCAAAACCTTTACATAAACCTAGGCTAAAGACGTTCAAACTCCACACGTTTCATGTTACTAGACATTTCCTTTGGCAAGTCAGTCAAGGTGCCTGCTTTGCTCCCATCAGAGCAGATTTATTTCAGCTTTAATTCACTATATGAACATTTAAGTGGGCCAGAAATTTACATATCCCAAGCTGACTCTTGAAAGATTTCAGAAACTGATGTAGACTTTTGGAAGCTTCTGATTGGCCAGTTTTCATAATTAGGAATTAACTGTGAGTGCAGCTGTGGGTGTTTTTAATATCCAGTGCCTTTTTGCCCTTGACACCATGAGAAAATCTGAACAACTCTGCCTAGACCAGATAAAAAATAAATAAATAAAAAATCTGTGGACCTCCACAAATCCGATTCTTTCTTAGGACCAATTTCCAAACAAATGAAGGTATCACAGGCACAGTACCATCAATTTCATGCAAATATAAAAATCTTTGGACCACAGAGACAATGCATCATTCAGGAAAGAGGCACAAAAACTCCCACAGATGAACGAACTTTGCTCTGAATGGTTCAACTGAACTCCAAGAGTACTACACCACAATGGCCTATTCCAAGATCAGCATAAAAAGAAGCCAGACTGAAGCTTGCAGGTGATCAGCAGCTGTTTAGAGTGTTCTCTGGCCAGATGAAGCAAAAATGAAACTGTATGGCCATAATGATCATCACTCAGTGTGGAAGAAAAAAAGAGTGAGGCTTTTAATCTGAAGAACACCACCCCAACTGCGAAGCATGGGGGTGGCAGCATCATGCTGTGGGGGGGGTTTTGTTGGTGCACTTCCAAAAATAGATGGCAGCATGAGGAAGAATTATCTATAAATACTGAAGCAAAACCTCAAGACAGCAGGCAGAAATGTCAAACTTGGTCACAACTGGGTCTTCCAGGAGGACAATGATCCTAAGCAGAGAAAGTACCTGAGTGACGATCACAAACACCTGAAAATTTGTGGACCGAACAGAAAAAAACACAAACCTGACTGAGTTACACCAGTTCTGTCAAAAGGAAATTCCCGCAATGCATTGTAGTAATTAAAAGGCAATGCCCCCAAAAACTAACAAAGTGTATGTAAATATCTGACCCACTGAAAATCTGATAAAGTAAATAAAAGCTGAAATAAATGTGTCTTAGCTGTTATTTTGAAATAAAGTAGAAGTAGTGAACGCAGGGTAATGCTCATCTCGTATTCACATAACTTTCGTTCTTGCTGTTCTTAATTGTCTTTTAGGACATTTTGGAGTGCGTTTTGCACACACCGATATCAGGATCCCTGATTTTTCCGACTACCGTCGTCCTGAGGTACAGGATCCTAAGATGTCCTCACAAGAGAGCAGCGAGGCTCGCAGGGCTTTCTCCTACCTGATCACTGGCTCCACTGCTGTGGTGGGGGTTTACGCCGCCAAGACAGTGGTGACTCAGTTCGTCTCTTCAATGAGCGCCTCTGCAGATGTCTTGGCCTTGTCCAAAATTGAGATCAAGCTGAGCGATATTCCAGAGGGGAAGAACATGACGTTCAAATGGAGAGGAAAGCCCCTGTTTGTTCGCCACAGAACCGAGAAGGAAATCACAGCTGAGGCTAATGTGGATCTGTCAGAGCTCCGCGACCCACAGCACGACACAGACCGAGTCGTCAATCCTTCCTGGGTCATCGTCATTGGGGTGTGCACTCATCTTGGCTGTGTTCCTATCGCAAACGCTGGGGAGTACGGCGGTTACTACTGCCCGTGTCACGGCTCACATTACGACGCCTCTGGGAGGATCAGGAAGGGACCCGCACCCCTCAACTTAGAGGTGCCATACTATGAGTTTCCTGATGAAGATACAGTGGTTGTTGGTTAGATGTGGACATTTCCTAATTGCTTAATATTAGTATGTGTGTCTGGCAAAACTAATAAATATTTTAAGCCACTCAAACATCTCTCATATTTTCAAACCAGTACATTGTATATGAAAAGTAAGTGTTTCTTTTCACAATGCAGTAAATAATGGGGTCTACAGTCACCTAAAAGCTGTAGCTGTGCTTATATCAGCATCACTCTAGACAAGGATTTACCAGTCTTACAGGCTCCCTCAAGGGTTCTTTGGATGGTGAATGATTCTAGCTTTTCTAAAGGGGCTAGACGTGGAGCCTGTGCTGATTCAGAAGCCCCCTGATGTTGGCATCTACATAGAACCTTTTAATGGTTTCCCAAGAGGGACCAAAAAGAAAACACTTTTGGGTGTTAGATGGAACCTTTTTTCCAAGTGTATAGTCTTTTTAATAGACACTGCCACTGGGAAGCTTCAAGAACATTAGAGCCCCAGAGCCACATAAAGCACCATGAAGAGGAACCACAAATGCACTACGCCATCCAGTGCCAGTGAGGTGGCTTGGACTATGATGAAGCGGGTGAACAGTCAGCCCAAACTAAAAGCCGAGGAATGAAGCAAACATTTCGTCCATTATTAGCAGTGGAACATGAAGAACAAATAGTTAAAAAAAACACACACACATTGGAGAGCAGGTACATAGTGAAAGCATGCTTGACAAACATAAGACCAAGGCCAGAAATTTCTCCAGTTCAGTCTTGGGTCTGTCTGAGATCTGCCAGGACCAGACACTGAGCAAGTCGCAACACTGGCCTTGCTCTGTGGTTGGGATGGTATTCCTCTCTCTGTCAGAGTAACACTCCAGTCAATCAAAAGCATGTCAGCTCTTAATTAAAGAATGCACAGTTATCACTTTCCTCCACCATTTAGAGTTTAGGACTTTGCGTGCATCCTAATAGCCTGACGTCTCCGTGCTGCTGTGATCCTTCAGCTGGGACCCAGAAATCGTTTGAATTAAATACCACCATTTAGTAATCATGAGCACTCAGAATAATCATGTAATGCTTCTAGATCAAAAATTTGAGGAGAAGAATACGCAAGTCAAAGTCTCACATGCCAGTCTTTTTTTTAAAGATGTAAATACCCCAAAAAATCTTCCCCAAAAAACAAATTCTAATAAATATGGTAATAAGAATAACAAATACAAAATGACTAAACATAATTCAAAATCAGAAACAATGGGTGCAAATAAAATCCTTGGATATAAGTCAATTAAAACGGCTTTATATACTGTATATATAAAAATAACAGCCAAATGAGAAGTCACGTGATGAGTGTATAGGCTAAAACCTGAACAGTTAAACATGTGATGTACACATAATGTAATAACGTTTTAATTAAGGTCAGTTCAGTGTATATTCACATCATGCTGTGTTTGCTCAGATCTGTTATGTTACCCATTAGCAGCTGGTGTGATATTAGATGGGAGTGCTAAGCTATTAATAGCTCAGCAGATAAACTGTTAGGGTCAACCAATACATCATATCCTGAAGTCTCACTGATGATAATATTATTATTATTATTATTATTATTATTATTATTATTATTAATAATAATCTGTAATTCTCTCTGGATGTGTTTGGTAAATGCTGTAAATAAAAAAAAATGTAAACAAATTATTATGCACACACACATAAAGGCAGATAGGAAGTTACATTAGTGATTTATACATTTTTAAGCTCATATTTCAAGCCTGTAATGCTCTACTGGGTTCATGCTGCATTTCCCTCTACATTTGCAAACGCAGTAAACAGAAAAGCTGTAACCCTTTCATTCAAAGCAAAAAAAAAAAAAAAAAACAAAACAGAAAATGTAACTTTTTGTCGTCTGTCGTTTTGTGTAATCTGTTCTTTATTTAGACAAAGTGTGCTCAGGCTATCAACTTTTAGTTTCTCCTCCAAACACGGATTAAGCGAAAAAATAAATAAAATAAAATAAAAAAATAAATAATCCACTTCGTTTAAGTTCATTACACCCATGACTGCGACTGTAACACACCTACTGATGACATAGAGGTGGTAACTGGAAATCATTAAACTCTGAGAAAATTAAGTAAAAGCTAAAATAAATAAATAAATTAAGAAATCTGTGAGCAACCAAAGCATTAGAATTTTAGTGAGAATATTATTTAAGTAGTGTTTTACAGGAGATCCATCCCTCCATTCTCTGTACCGCTTATCCTACACAGGGTCGTGTACACAGGCCTGGAGCCCATCCCAGGGGACACCCTGGACAGGGTGCCAACTTATTGCAGGGCACAATCACACTCACACACATGTCTTTGGATTGGGGCGGAAACCCCCGGAGCACAGGGAGAATATGCAAACTCCATGCACACGGGGTAGAAGCGGGAATCAATCCCCCAACCCCGGAGGTGTGAGGCAACAGTGCTAACCACTAAGCCTCTGTGCCCCTTCTACAGGAGTTGGTGAACAAAAACAGTTATCTTGTAACAGTCAACAGTTCATTTTATTCATCCTCACTGTCAAAAATGTAGTGTGTCATTTGCAATTTGTTCTAAAATTGTTGATATTAAGACATTCTAAACCATTCTTTAAAATAAATAGGTTTCACAGTAGAATATGTGACGAGTGATCGGATCGTGTGGCTCAATCCACATAATGAACCTCAGCCTGAAGCTCTTTGTGAATGTAGCTCAGTAAAGCTGCCGTTACTTGCTGTTGAAGTGATGCGCTTCCTGTGACTATGGCCACTAACTGGGCTACATCAGTCCACTCGATCGAGCCCAAGATAGCCATGACGTCCTTGTAGAGCTTCTGCTGCTGCTCTGGTGTCATTTCCATGATGACCTGAGGAAGTGGTTTGAACTGACCACTTGTCATCCAGCACCCCAGAAGTCCTCCAACAGCACCGCCTTTTAACCAGGCACAAAGATCAATTTCATATCAAAGAATTTAGACCCAAATTACACCACAGCACTGTTCAATTCTCAAATCAGAAGGTTTTGATTTGCTCTGGCAGTAGTCCTGGCTGTAATTCAGATGATACAATCATATTAATGCAGTTATTCTAATAAGTTATTGTTTCTATGGCAACAACTCATTCATATGGATGTGTATGACTACCATAATCTAAGACTAATAATAGTTTTGTGTAAGATGTTTTTAAACATTCATGGAAGGAGTCTCCAGTGTCAACGCTTTGCAACAGTCAGGAAGTTTTCCACCATGGGAAAGTCTTCAGGACAGGGGAACTTTCTAGTTTACTGGTAAAAGTACAAGCTTTATTTTTTGTCTTTTTAACTTCAAGAGAGGGGGAAAAAAAGACTAGTGAGGGATTGACAGTTTATTGCTCTTATAATATAAGTGAACTGGAATTAACTTGCCTTTGAATTTTCAACATTCAGTGTAACTATAAATGGATAAAAGCACAATATGACATTCATTAATAAATTAAAACTGTAATCTTTGACAGGTGGCTGTGGTATAAGAGGAATAAAACCCATCAGGTGGTGCTGTTATAGGAAAATAAACCACTTTGCTTGGAACCGGGCGATATCACCCCACTCCATCGTTGATTGTTTTCCTATAACAGCATGCCTCGTCGTGTTTTACTCCTTTTTTAATATTTACATTTACTGATCCTTACCTACAGCGATGCCGAGCGGTCCCCCGACCAATCCTCCAGCAAAAGCAAGTCCTCCAGCAGTCATCGCTCCCTTCCCAGAATGCTTCACGGCAGTCTTTACCTGCTGATTTGCAGACAGCTCACAACACAGCTTCATCACGTCATCAATGCGAGGAGACATGTTGGGGAATCAATACACTTTGGGGACAAGACAGAAGATTTATTTGTAGTTAAAAGTATAGACCATGAGATATATTCATTAGATTATAAACCTTAAGAATAAACACGCCACACAGGACCACGTGACACAGTGCAAGAAACATCCTCGATAAAGTAATAAATTAATACAATACTATATAATAATGAGTTCATTAGAGTTACACAGAATAATACACACAATAATAATAAATTAATAAAACATAAAAACCTACCTTTTGAATTGAAACTTCAAATATTTATCTGTAAAGGGAAACGAACTGTATTAACCATTGCATCAAGACCACTACATCAACATACCCACTGGAAATAAATTTAACGCACGCGCACTGTTCAACACCATATATACAGGAAGTCTGCAGCAATGGTGACAAGAGCACAATTTTTCAAAATAAAAGTCTCGTGGCAACAAACGACTTGGTTGTGTAAAATGTTGCCTTAAAATAGGATTATTGTAATTTTCCAATACTTAAAAAATTCGATTTGTAGTACAGTGTTGTAATATAGACATTTGTATATTGCAGTGATACTGTAAGTGGCCCTGACCTCAACCCCACTGAACACATTTGGGATGAACTGGAACACTGACTTGCCCAACATCAGTGCCTGATCTCACTAATGCTCTTGTGGTTGAATGAACAAAAATCTCCACAGCCACACTCCAAAATCTGAAGTCCGTTATAACAGCAAAAGGGGGACTAAATCTGGAATGAGATGTTCAACAAGCACCTATGGGTGCGATGGTCAAGTGTCCACACACTTTTTTGCCATATAGTGTAGTTCTTGGCATCCTAACTCATCACTTAACCTATCAGCACAAACTTTCAGTCCATTACACACTACTTGCACCTCAGTTCTGTTCTGTAAGCACTACAGGCAAGTATAAAACAACAGCATACATGTGCAAGTATTTTTATAACGCTCATACTTCTAAACATGCAATGGCAGTCAAGGTTAGGTCGCTAGAAATTTCAACACAGTTCATTTAAAAATATTACATGACAGTGAAACAACATACCATGTTTATTCTATGGCTTACAATAGGCCCATATAGCACTACAGGCCTGTACAGCCATAGCACTGTGGTAGATTATGATTTGAATAAAGTTTAGAGAATATCAAGGTTCTTTATTTGTCACATGCATTACATAGATATGATGTATTAATGTAGTGAAATGTTTTTCCTTAGTGCCTCATCCCACAGTGCAAAAGTGATACATAATAAACCAGAATATAATGGAAGCAGAATATAATTAATAAAATAGAAAAATAAGATAGAATAGAATCTAACAGACAAAAACAAGATAAAAAAAACAAGGTAAAATACACAAACGTTGCAGTGTGGGTTGCGAGCACTTGACAGCCTTCCTTAGCGGCACCATCTTGGAGCTTGGATTAGACAGTAAGAGTCTGTGATTTGAATTGATTACTACAGAGTTCACATTTCATTACAAATGAAGCAGAAGAGTTTCGGGGGAAAAAAGTGAGTCGTACATCTCACTAAGCTGATGTGAAATAGAGATGTGCTGCAGGACTGGTATCCCATTGACAGACAGATATTAAGCTCGCAGGACAAAAAGACCACATTCACTGAGTATGTACATTCATTCATCTTCACTGCCTGTGTCAAGAGATACTGCTGTGTGCTTTTGTTTAAAGCAATACTTTGTTTATATTTTCGGGGAAAAGGACCAATTATGTTTCTTTAGAAAAATATTACAAGTAGGTAATTATGGGAATAGGATTTGAAACTGGACTGAAACTTTAGAAAAGTATCAATAAAGATGGATTTTACTTTTCTTGTCAAGTGTTCAGCAACCTATTTCAGTATTAAACACCTCACTATAATACCATAAACTGAGAGCTTCAAATACTCTCAAATACTTGTCATTTCAGAGCTAAATTAAAGGTTTGTTTGTTTGTTTGTTTGTTGACTATCGTCAGTGTCGCTGAGCTATTGTTTAGTAAAAATAAGTTGTAATATAAAAATTAACGTATTTGAAATAATGTAAATTCCTAATTCCTAGTGAATTAATAAAAGCTTGAAACTACTTTGGAGTACATCAAAAATGTCAAGAAATTAAATTACTAGTTTGTATCATTCATTTAATACATATTTGCTTAATTTAATACAATTTGTTTTAATTTTTTTTTGTTTTGTTTTGGTTTTTTTTATGTCATAACTGTCTGAATCGAATAACCTAAAGATACTTTAATTATGAAAGTTGTTCTGCTTTGGCCGCCATTTTTAAATGGAGTTGATTAGCCGTTAGCGTTAGCGTTATCTCAGGCTGAATCCCTGATGGTTCCACAGTAGATATAAAGTGCACTAGGTAGCAAGTGGGAGCCGTTGTTTCCTGCTCAGCGTAGTGTATTTGTGTAGGGAGCAGCGAGGCATTTGTATTTCAGCCTCCGTCTTTCATTACTGTATAAGGTAAGGGGAAAAAAGAAAGAAAGAAAAGTGACGAAACGTTTTGGTGGAAGAAGAGTCAGCTCTAGCACTATCACCTTCTGTGCTCGTGCTAGGTTTGGTTCGTGCATGAAGAAGTTTTAAAGTTTGTTTGCTACTGATTTATGTTCTTTTGTCTCAGCTGTCTGAACTTGCCCGTACATGTCCACCGGAAATGAATATTCATGAGGGCAGAGGGCGAGGCAGTGGACACTATAGCAACACTGTAGCAACATCCCAGATGCAGACATTAAACCCAGCCCTGCGGTGTGTGAGACAACTTCACAGATAGTGAAGAGTGAAATATGTGTGTGATATAATGTTTGAGTTATTCTGGGATGGACGAAAGTTTGTGGTGCGAGAAAGCTTCCTCCAGCGTCATATCTCCTTTACCAGTGTGGATAATTGAATATGCCTGGACTAACAGGATGATGGAGGTGTTACAAGGTAAGTGTGTTACATGTTTCAGTAGTCGTGCGTATCTGGTGCTGAAGAGTGTGTCAGGTACTGGTACTGACTTTATTAGACACAGCCACCTTATGGTTGGTGCACCTTCCAGGTGTACAGCTTGAGTATTTCATTAGTATACTGTTTAATATCCTCTTCAAGTATACTGCATTGTTATCAGATGTTATACTAATGTGAAAGTCATGTTGCTGTACAGTTGTCATGGCACATGATCCGTATCTTCAGGAGGATACAGACCAGCTTGTCCACTGAATGTTGAATCCTGATGTCTTGTGTAACAGTTTTAGGCCCCCCGCTGTGGCTGGAAGGTGACCGGAGCAGCCTGACTCTTAAGGATCCATGCAGCATCCGTGTGACTGCGGCCGAGTCCTGGATGATCATCCGGTCCAGAGACATTGAACACTTTGAGCAAGTCATGGAGTTCCTGGATGTTACTCACACTTTACTACCTCAGCTAGTGACCCCCATCAAGCACATGAAGATAATGTTCGGCCTGAAAACTTTGGTAAGTGAAGTGTGGCCAAGTATGGTGACCCATACTCGAAATTTGTGCTCTTCATTTAACCCACCCAAGTGTACACACACACAGTAGTGAAAACACACACACCCGGAGCAGTGGGCAGCCTTTTTTCTGCGGCGCCCGGGCACCCTTGGTTCAAGGGTCTCACCTCAGCTGTGGTATTGAGGGTCCACCTATAGTCTCTGCCAGACCTGAGACTCAAACCCAGATATATATATATATATTCAGGTTGACCTTCAGGTTACAAGTCTGACTCTCTAGCCATTAGGCCATGACTGTCCACGGCTGTGGTTTAATGACGTTATGGTGATGTTCAGTTATTTAAGATGTATTCCTCATAGAGCTTGTCTGATATTTATAGTCTAGCACAAGGAATCATTGAAAACCATGAGGTCAAGATATTAACTAATGTATTGCTGACATTTCTATGCCCCCCTGTCTGTTTCAGGTTATTATGTGGATGGTGTGGGATGACCAGAGCGTAGAAAGCATTACAGACAAGACTGTAAAGTTCTTTCCTGACAGCCTCCCATGGTATCATAGAAGTGTAAGTAGATGTCAGAGTTTTCTCCTCTAGGGGACACTAAAACTACAAGATTAGCACAAATAAAATACTATATTTCATTCATACATGTGTACAGCCTGTGAAACCCTTCACATTCTGCCATTCTAACCTTTTCATTTCATAAGAAATTCTGAAAAGTAAGCATTCTTCTGGATTCAGATTCTTTTAAAATATGAATGGAAAACATGCATTTAAATATGGCAGGAATTCCATTCCAGGTGATATCATTGTGGTTTAGGATCATTATTAGGAACACTTATACACCTACATATTTATGTAATTATCCAATCAGCCAGTTGGTCTTTTTCCAATCTTCAGTTCTCCAGTTTCCAGAGCCTGTACCCACTGTATGCTCAGATACCTGTTCTTGGCTGACAGGAGAGGAACCTGATGCGGACTTCT
>CM074950.1:7608551-7633395 GCA_037577455.1 Pangasius macronema | reverse complement strand
TCTAATATATTTGACAATTAAATCATTGTATGCACAGTAGGAAGAAAGATAACTTTGCTTAGGTATTGCGTATCATGTTTAATCAGCTAAGCTACAGGCAAACTTTCTTATTATAAGCATCACAGTTTTATTAAGTAAATAACACAGTTCCACAATATTTTGGTACAATTTACTAAATGAAAAGGCTTGCAAAATGTATTGTATTATGACCAATTAATGTTGCTCAAATGTAAATCTAAATGTATGTAAATTTTGGCGTATTTGTTCAAACATAAGAAGAACTGACCAGGTTTCTCAGATCACTACACATGTACTGCATTTGAGGATGGTTGAATTTGTTCTTTTGTAATTGCAGAGTCACAGGCATATGGAGCTGATGCAGAAGGCCCAGAGGGACTTTAGGAATTTTGCTCAGTTACTGACAAGAAACCCAGAAATACGTAAAAACTACATTAGAGTGAGTGAAAGAGTGTTTTGATGTCATTGTAGTGTTAAATTCTACCCAGTCAGCTCCAGAAATATTGACAAACTTCATGAAATTGGGCAAATATTTCAATCTTCAATATCCCTTAAAAACAAATGCAATGAAATTTTTTGCACCTATAAAGATCATTTACAGTAAATTCATATTGACACTATTTGTTCATTTTTAGGGGTGCTAATAATTTTGAAATCTTGGTATTGCAGAAAAAATGCCCTACTTAAGAAGCTTTTTAAATTTTCGTATAAAAAAAAAAAAAAGAATAAAGGTTAAAGTTCCCAATTTCCTTGATATTTTTATTGCCATTGACATTTATATTATGATGCGCTGTAGAATCTGATGGAAGAGCAGTATGGTGAACGCTACATAATGAAGTTGGAAGAGAGATTGTTACATTATTTGGAAGAGCTGAACAAAGCCCTTCCGCAACCCACCTACATTGATCAGGTAAGGCCATGTGCATACATGTATGTGTCACAAATATGAAATTCTCATTTGTGTTCTTGTTTAATTGTCCTTCATTATCTTATGTAGAATTTCCTACATGGATACTGTAAAGATTTTCACTTCTCAGAAACAGTTAGTGCCCTGGTCCCACCTTTTCATCAATAGATAATCTCAAAAAGATACTGTAGATTTGTGCCTGAATATTGCTATTAATTATAAAGATCATGATGCTCATTCTGAACATCCTTTCAACACTCTCAGTTTTGACTTTATAGTATGCAATTGTGAGTAATGGTTTATAATCCCACTATCCGGTGTCACCCAGAAGAGGCTGAGTTGTCTCAGGGAGGTTTTTTTTTGCCATTGTTGCCTCTGGCTTACTCATTAGAAATAAACATACATCTACATCTGGATTTCTCTAAAGCTGGTTTGTGACATTGTTGTTAAAATTGCGATACAAATACAATCGAAATAAATTGAATATCTGAACACATTTAGGTTCTAAAACAATCAGTGCCATTGAACGGGAGAGAGGAGCTACTGCAGCAGTTATTTACCTGTAATAGTGCATCTCCAGCCACAGCTCTAAAGAAACTGCTGAGATGTGGTAAGTCTCACTCAGGTATGTCTCAGTGTAAATTGTTGACCCTGCATTCAAAACGCTGCATTGTATATTGCTCCTTTTTGTCTAGCTATGGCAAACCGCATGGATCGTAAAAGTACAGAGATGTGTAAGCCACAGAAAGGAGCTCAAGTTGATGGACCAGTGTTTGGGCATCTTTGTGTAGCTGTTAGACCACCTCTGGAAGAGGCAGAGGAAGATTGGCTGTCCCAGGCATCTTCTCAGAACTCCTGGCTGAATAGAGATAAGAGTGTGGAAAAACAGATGACAAGGTTGAAGAAGAAGAGTGTATTAGATCGGACTGACAAACATCCATGTGTACTAAAAGAACGGTGTGCTCAAACAACTGTGACTGAACTTGTTGCTGAAGAGATGAAAGCTGGAAATGAGTTAACAGAGCACCTGTGCTCCAGACATGGCAAGAGAATGAAGAGTATCCTCCAAGAATGCTCCGAGGACCTGAGGAATCAGGATGGTGAAACTTCACTGATGCAGGTGGAATGCACTCCTCTGTCACCTCACTGTCCACTTCTCCAGTCCACACCTCAAAAACTGACCTCAGCATCTCCTTTCCATGACTCATCTTCTACAAATATTTCTCAGTCTTCACAGCCAGAGTCTTTCTCATATCTTTCAGTGGATGAAGAGGTTGTTCTTCCACAACTGATGGCTTATTCGCAGACATCTCCACCACAAGAAAATAATTCTAGTCGCTTCTCAGGCCAAAAAAGCAACACTGCGTTGACATTACAAGTATCACATTCTTTAGAATGTTCAGTACAGCTAGTCACTCCTTCGCCACCATCTTCAGTTCAGCCATCCTTATCTCAAACATCTTCATCTTCAACCAATATTTCACTATTTCCAGAAAAGAAAATCACACAAACATCATCCTCGACTGAGCAGGAATCCCCAGTGATGCTGTCCTTAAAGAAAATGTGTCCAGAAACTACATACCATCAGCCTGGTTCATCATCATCATCATCCTTCGCAGCCCCAGCAGTGACTCTTTCTCCAAGCCAAAATGATGCACAGGTGTCTTTAGATTCGCAGGAAATTTTAGAGTCAAGCAGTGCCTTACCAAACAAACCCAAGCTGTCTTTAGAGACTCAGGCTTTCCTTATGGTGTGTAAGTGGCTGCAGCCTCAAGTGAAGCTCTACAGACTGGGCCAGCATGAGTGTCACCAAGCCACACTGCCAAATCGTGCTCCAGAGCAGTCATCTGACGAGGAAGAGTTAGATGAAGAAGATGCGTTGTTCGATGTCAATTTACTGTATTCAGACTCTGAATCGGACACACAAGACTCTGATGATTCTGATTATGTTCCGTCAAAGAGATGCAGATATAGGTGAAGTGCAAAACTAGTGACTGTTACTCATCATGTGCAATTATTGATCATTAACCAGACTTTTGTGGTGCTCTCCGTTTTAATATTGCTACTCCTCAAACTGCAGACCTGGGTCATAGATCACATTTGATGTCATTTTTAGATGTATAGATCTGAAAAAAGAACAGTGTTCAAACAGGCAATTGTACACATTTTAATATGAAGACAGCTTGATGTGGATTTTTAATATACTTCAGAAATATTTATTTATTTAATTCTTAGAACATTTTGACATTTTGACATGCTTTTCCTCTGCAAGATAAATGATGAAACACCTTTGTAAGTCTTTGTGAGTTATGAAACTTTCCATTTGATGTTTTTTGTCCAATCACGTCTCAGTGTGTGTGTGTACTCTGATGGCATCATGACAAAGCTTTTAGACAACTGCACGTAGCCCATGAGTGATCACATTTACTGATGATCGATAAACATTTGCACTTGTGTCTGGGGAGTCCAAAGGTTATCACATTTATTAAACAATGGTTGTTGACACACTGGACTTGACAGTTAGTTACGGTTGTACAGTGGTGAGTAGCTCGAGTCACAGGAAAGTTTGCGTACCTTTGGGACAAAATGAAGAAGACAAAGAAATTTTATTTTTTATTTACACCAACAAGACATGTATTGTGTTTGTTTTCACAAAGGTTCTTTTATCACAAAGAAGAAATGGTCAAATAGTGTACAGTGGATATAAAAAGTTTACACACCCCTGTTAAAATTGCAGGTTTTTGTGATAAATATAAATCTTGTCAGACCTTTTTCTACCTATAATGTGATTCAGTATAGCAACCAACAAAATTCAAGTGAAAAACAAATAGATATGTTTTTGGGGAAAACAGAAAAAGAAAGAATTTATAATAACCTGGCTGTGTGTGTGTCAGCACCCCTTAACTATTACTTTATTAAAGCACCTGCAGCTCCTTTAATGTTGTTGTAGGTCTCTTGGCAGCCTTCCTGATGAGTATTTGTCTTGTCCTTTTGTCAATTTTGGAGTGACGTCTTGTTCTTGGTAATGACACTGAGGTGGTGCCCGATATTTCTCCACTTGTTGATGGCCTTCACGGTGTTCCATGGTACATTTAATGTTTTGGAAATTATTTTGTACCGCTCACCTGATCAGGCCAGAAGATCAGGCCTAGACACTAAGAGGGTCCATTTTTCACTTTTCATACTATTTTTCTTTCTGTTTTGGATTGATGCCTTGTTTTAGCTTACATTTAGCTGCATTTAATTTTTAGCGGTGTCTAACTTTTTTTTTATATACATTACTAATAAATACAGGGACAAATCCCAGTTTTCTTTTCTGCAGAAACCACAGGAAAGGGAATACAAACTTTTGTACACAAACAAAGTGTGAGAAAAATAAACTATGGATCTGAGCAAATTAGATTATATAACCCACTGAAACTTGCCACAAGATAATTTTGCAATTCTGACCATCTTACATCATTGATCATCTTACATTTCAAGCCAAAACCGTTGCCCAATTTTTGGCCAAATCACATTTTACGTAATAATGACGTGAGGTTACACTGAGATGGTAAAAACAAAACTAATGCAGAATGGGTCAGTGTGTTGGCAGGCATTCAAGAATAAAAGCTCAAGGATAGTTTGATGTTTGTGTTGGCTCTCTAAAGCGGTGCTGTCTACTGATGTTTAAGAACATTTTGCTCCTTATTTTTTGTTAAGCCAAGCCAACCTTTTACACCCACTGACCTTGGTGAGCAAATAGTTCTGTGACCATTCACTTTTGCTCATTATCCTTTATAGCACATGCACCAACCCTCCTTATTCAGCTAATTAGCTAGACAAAGTGAGTGGAAATAAGTATTTGGACATTTGTTTTTGTTATTTAAAATACTTCCAGGTTTCTGAAATTGCGGGTCCATCAGTGGAAACCTCGTAACCTTGAGGACCTGAAGACAATTTGCTCAGAAGAATGGGCCAAAATTGAGCCACAATGTGACAAAAAGCTAATTACATTGCAACAAAGTACTAAAGTTGTGAATTTGTGGTTTCAAGTACTTTTTCCATAACGATTTCCTTTAAACATATATTTGTTTGTTTAGATATACATACTTTTTTGTTCACATTTATGAAAATAAAGTATATTTACAAACAAAGTCAAAATTCAATATGTGTATAAATTTGAATTGAATATATGCACTGGAAGTACATGAAATACTTACATATGTTAAGTGTATATATAGCCTAAGCAAAAACACTTTGCATTTCCTAAAAGCACTGCCCATCTGTTTACATATGTTATGCAACTTGCTGCTTCTGTATATTTGCCAAACAGCACTGTCTGACATAAATGTAGCATGTGCAGGACAGATGTTTTGCATTTTGCAGTCACAGTTCCACTGTGTCTTGTTACTTAAAAGGAACGAGGAATTAAAATGTGCTAAAAAGGTATCAAGTGATGGTTAAGGCCTTTGCTAAATCCTCCACAGAGTGGCAAGGCTCCATGATCCCTGGTTCAATCCTGTGTGGTTATTCTCTGTGTTGAGTTGTCCATGTTCTCCTGTGTCCAATTCAGTTTCCTCCAGGATCTCTTGTTTTCTCCCACCTCCCAAATACATAACACCGGGAGTTCTAAATGAACTCTAGGTGTGAATGTGTTTGTCCTTCCGGGGTGTATTCCCGCCTCAAACCCAGTGTTCCTAGGATAGGCTCCAAATCTACCTTCACCCTGACCAGGAAAAAATGGTTACTGTAGATGAATGTATAATCACTCCATAGATCTTGTAGTTCTTTCTCAGTTTTGTTCGCTTCAGCCAACAGCACATGGTTTGTTAAGAGTAAAAGCATCCTGCAGCCTCTCTTGATTTAGCCCCATTTAAGCACCACATTCGGGACCCACGTTTAATGTGCAGAATCTACTCAGCCTATAAACTGTGCAGTAAAATATAAGAGGCATATGATTATTTGGAATGAATCAGCATCTGGTTCAGACCATGTGTCAAATTCCAATTCCTAGAAAGAGTTAAGCTTACCTAACTTTGTTTAAAAAAAAACAAAAAACATCTGTTTTACATTGCTCGTCATGTAAGTGGGGTGTGTAGGACAGCCCTCAGTTTCCACCAATGAAAAAATGGGTAGTATAGCCAGACACTTATTTCTGTGGCGGCTGTCTATAAAACCGGCCCCAACACTACACACCACATTTCAGTGCATAAGTTAATCGTTTGCCTGTAAGGACAAGTTTTTTTTTAAGGATTCTTCTGAGGCACTTCTGAAAGGTATTTATCTTATTATTACTGACCAATTACAAGCATTTCTAATACACTTCTAATAAACATATTACTAAAATGTAATTCAATAACTTTTTTTTGAATTATGCAATGCAGAAACATGCAAAATATTTAACATTTTTGCTAAGTGAGAAGGTTAGATGGTTCATTTAGACATTTGTGGTTTCTTCTAGGAAATTGTGGCATAATATTGAAACGATTAAAACGATAATTCATCATATTTATTGATGCACAGTTACCAGTGTATAGCAGCCTAATGTATATATTTCAAAGCCTGTTTCTGAATTATGGAAGTATTTGGGTTATTTGGGACTTCATCTCTTTTCATCAAGTCAGCAAAAGAGCAATTTGTACTTTTCTCTGTTCAGTTTTACTTTTCTGTGACATGTTTGTATGGGGATGGTTCGGACAATGTTCTCCTAATGTTAAGGAAAGGTTCCTGAGAGATTCAAATACTTTAAAGGTTCAAGTTATGGGGATGTTAAAGGAAACTAACAGGCAATGCACAATTTCCATGAACATATTTCCATAAAGAAAACTTTCCTGAAGAAAACAAAGGGGAATTAAAGAGATCTGCTCTCAGAACATTTCAAGACAAATGTTCCCAGAATGTTCTGGAAACCAATAACTAACCAATAACTGTTAGCTGGGTTTTTAGGCTATACAAAGTGCTTAATTGAGCATATTATTATTATTATTATTATTATTATTATTATTATTGTTAGTATTGTTAGTATTATTAGTTTGTTATTTTTTTAGAGAAAATGTCACGTGTCGGGAAAATGAATGGAGTCTCAGTGAACGGTTTTCACGGAGATAAGAAGTTCAAAGGCCACGGAATGAAGAACGGCGACGGTGTGAACGGTGTGAACGGAGTGAACGGAAACGGTGTCGCTGTTGTGAACGGGAGCGCGCGCGCTCCGTCCAGCCCCGTTAAAGGGAGAGCGCGCGGGCAGCGCTGGAGCGTGCGAGCGTCGGAGATGGCGAAGAACACGCTCAATCCTATCCGCTCTATAGTCGACGGCATGAAGCTCACCCCGAACCCTGACAAGCCCATGATCGCCCTGTCCATCGGTAAGATAACAGAACACACATAAGATGACTTGAGGTCGTTACAAAGTGCGTTTTACAGTCATTCCCTCATATACCTTTTACTCACTGGAATGAAATGTCGTTTCTTCAGCACCATGGTGAGAAAAAAAAATCATGCAGTAGCACAATAAATAAAACTGTCCATAATATGTAAGCAGGCAGGCTGTCAATGACATGGTGGTGCCCTTTCCTCCCCAAAGTTCATTATTTTCCCATTACAGCTCACCCCGAAGTGTTTTATTCCTCTTATAGCCTACCACAGTTATTCGCCAATGATTACCATTTTTAATTTATTAATGAACAGTATTAATAGCCTATTAATGAACAGTTAGTTGCCTATACTATCACTTATATTATAGGAGCTACAAACAGTAGTTCCCTAACCAGCCTCTCTGGAAAAAAACTGCAAAACATACTGTCTGATACAAAGCAATGATACTGGAGACTCCTTCCATTGATGTTAAATAAGCTGCTTCTTACAGAAAAAGTCACCATATTAACGAGCATAGCTTTTTCTTAAAAAGCAACACAGTATAATCCATTTATTATTAGTATTATGTAGACTGTCCACCGTATAAGTTGCTGTGTTAGCTGTTACTATAGAAACAATAACTATAGGAATGAGTGCATTAATATAAACCTATCATTTGAATTACAGCCTGCAATATTGTCAGAGCTGCTGTTATACAAAATTAATCGAAACCTTCTGACCAAGCAGAATAATACATAATACAGACAGAATAATAATAATAATACTTTAGAGCATTATTAGAAGAATGGAATATACATCTCAGCTAAACAGTATCAAAATGTTTTGCCATTCATTTCCACTTTGCCTTAACGAGTCTGTTGTAAAACATTTATTTAGCCATTTCTGTTGCCATATTATAGTGTTCACTCCCATTCCAGGGTCGGCTCCAGTGTCTGATTGTTTTCCTTCCATCTCTCTTTCTTTTCCTCAGGTGACCCTACAGTATTCGGAAACTTGCCTACAGATGAAAGTGTGCTACAGGCTGTGAAGAAAGCTGTAGATTCACACAAATACAGTGGCTATGCCCCTTCAGTAGGTGAGACATCACACAACCCAGTCTGCTTGGTCCAATGAAAAAGAATGGCAGTGCGACACAAGAATCCCAAAAGGCACTTACCCTGCCCCTATCTTTAACTTAACCTTGAGAAATCTTCATGTGAATCATGGAAATTGTTTAATTGTTTGTGGATTTAATGTAGCTTTGGTTTGTTTACTTAAGTATAAAGTAATAGTTTACATTTTTTTCCTATTTCAGTTGTATTTTTATTGTATTTTCACATTTAGTGTCATATATGAGAAAAATGTGTAATATTAAAATGTTCATCATTAATTCAAGCTTAACATTATTATTATCAGGTTACCATAAGAGCAGAGAGGCTGTGGCGAACTTCTACACCCAATCAAGTGCTCCACTGGAAGCTAATGTGAGCGAGCCAATTTCCAGATTCTCTATTATATATTCTCTATATTATATATTTTCTATTATATATTCTATCTCTCTCTCTATATATATGAATACAGATTACTATCAAAACAGCGAGGAACTATAAAAATGCTTCCTAAATCTGTCTTGTCCTTAGGATGTGATCCTGACCAGTGGATGTAGCCAGGCTATCGAGTTGGCCATCAGTGTACTGTGTAATCCAGGAGACAACATCCTAGTTCCTTGCCCTGGATTCTCACTCTACAAAACCCTGGCTGTGTCGATGGGCATCCAGGTCAAACTGTACAACCTACTTGTACGTAACCATAGTGAAAAGACACAGTTCAATAGAGTTTAACAATAAGGAGTGAAGTCGATTGATTTTTTTAGAAGAATCAGGAAAGTGGGTGATACCTGTGGTGTTCATATATTCATACAGTCACATATGTTCCCATCATACATCATGGGGAATGATCTCTGCTGTAACCCTGTATGTACATTAACAATGATACCTCCACTAATACTGAGACACATCATTTTAGATTGTTTGTTATCTCTCTTTGAATAAAGTAACCATACATTAACATAGCTGGCCAGGAAACATGTAACAAGCCAACTGTGCAATTACTGTTGGTACACATGACCTCAAACATAACACATCTCAAAGTTTCTCTCCTGCAGTACAATCCAAATCTGATCAGAGTATGTAAATGTACTGCATGTAAGAGATAATCAGCTCAACTCAAATACAAGATTTCTGACAGACAATAAATACCATTCCGTGATGAATTTACTCAGATAAAGCATTTATCCTTATGGCTAAATTAACATGGTTCTCTGTCTTTAGCCGGAGAAGTCCTGGGAGATTGATCTCCAACATTTGGAGAGTCTGATTGATGAGAGGACAACCTGTCTGATTGTCAACAACCCGTCCAACCCCTGTGGCTCTGTATTTACCAAAGAGCACCTGCAGAACATCCTCTCAGGTGTGTACAGAATGTTTCAAGTCCACGCAGTGCAAGATTATTTCAACTCATAATTCAAGTTTGATTATGCCATTTTTTTTTACTATACTTCAGGTTAGATTGATCTGTTTATTCTTGAATACTAACCTATTCATTTGTGCTGTGCTGTAGTTGCCTCAAAACACTGCGTCCCTATCCTAGCAGATGAGATCTATGGAGACATGGTGAGTGAGCAACACAGAAATCACACTATGTATATATCTGTTCTTTTTTCATAGTACTGTCACCATAATCGGGCATGTTATGGTGGTGGTGGTGGTGGTGGGGTTATGTGTTACCACCACAAAGATGATTATTTTTCAATAAAACACACCCCATTATCATGGTTAGTCCTCTTAAACAACAACAATTTGGCAATGATTACCATGTTTTATTTATTCATGAACAGCACTTCATACTTTTGATCTGTTTATAGTCGCATTTAAATGTTGTAGAACATCTGCTAGGCCTGCTCTTAGACTTTCCCCTGGAGGATAACTTACAGTTTGATCTCTGACTGTTACAAAGCATTGACAATGGAGACTTCTTCCAAAGAATATTACAGAAAGCTTCACCCACCATAACAATGATTATATGTATACTGTATGTACTAGAACAAATGCATTAATATAAACCAGTGATTTGAATTACAGCCAGCACTACTATTAGATCTGCTTTTACAGAAAATGAATTAATCGTCATACAATATGCCAGACTCAGGAGATGAGTTCTAGGTACAGTTACTGTAGCTTCATATTTTTTTAGTTTGGATGTGGTTTCTGGCATTACACGCTTTGTAACAAAGAGAGTGAGAGGGAATGTGGCCAACTGTTTTTCCCTGGCTCAGCTCAGCAGAGGAAACCACAGCAGCACAGAAGGGATTACAGAAACGTGTGTATGAAATGAAGGTTGGCAACATATCAGACTGAGGAAAGCCACAGGTCAACAAGGGAAAGTAACATATGAATGCAAATATGTACAAATGAATATATAACCTAAGCAATTTATTTAAGCGGTAATAAACCACACAGTCAAGATAGGGGCACATCCTTTCACCTTTATGGTACTGTTTCAGACAATAAAATTAGAGATCTGAATAATCACATAGAAGTGTATCAGTACAAGGGGTAAAGGGAGCAAGCGATATGGCGTATATATATATGAATATAAATCAAATTAGATTTGTCAGCATGCATCATATGAGAGCATACAATGTGCACTGAAAGCTTGGAAAAATTATCACAAATTATTATAAACGAGAATTACTTCTGTTCGATACGTACAGCAGGATGGCATTTGTTATGTCTGTAAAGCCTGTAGTTTCCACCCACAATGACTGTGCACTTTTCACATGTGTTTGTCATAAATGTACATGGAGAGAGAGAGAGAGAGATGGGTTCATTTTACAGTGTGGTCTGTTTGGACCAGTTCAATGTTGTGCTTATGGTATCCCTGGCTTCAGCATGGAGAGCTATAATTGGCGGAAGGCACATCTGCAGTTTAGACTTTGTGGATGAAATCACATGTTCTTCTGGTATGTGTAAATAAGCCACTGAAATGGATTTCTTCCAAAAGTCCCAGTTTACAGTCTCAGCCAACAACCAATGGGAAGTGGGGCGGTTCAGTCCACCCAACATTATATCCACGCTAATGAGAACCAGACAGCCTTCCTCACATACTATATGACTGGACCTCTCTCTCTCTCCCTCCTTTCCTTTTCCTTACTGTTTTTTTTTCCACCTTCATTTTCTAACTGCAAGAAGTTTTTAGAGTACAGAGCACCTGAGCAAGAAAAATTCAACACAAGATAATTTCTCTAACAGTATCACTTCACTTTAAAAATGGATTATTTAAAAAAAAAAAAAAAAGCATTCCAGTGGTCTCCTCTACAGAACGCCATTTTATTAGATTTGATATTTGTGGTATTTTATGCTGTTACCGCTCTTCACATGTGCTTTACAAAAATTACACATTTATTCAATTCAAAATAGCTCTATTGGCAGGACTTTATCAGACACAATATTACCAAAATCATTCGTTACAAAAGTATTACAGTTCCAAAATCAACAACAATACTAACAAAGAAAGAATAAAAATAACAATGATGTTAATGACAGGAATAATAATGATGACAGTTAATGCTAGATGTGGGTTTTTTTAAACTTATTTGTACATTTATTTTTATTATTGTTACTTTTCGAATTATTTTATGATTATTTCAGATTTCAGAAAGTGCTAGTTGTTTAAACTTTATTTGATGAGTTGTTTAAACTTTATTTGATGAGTTGCTGATATTTATATTTAGCCACAAATCTTAAAAATAACCTAAAACGTAACTTTAACCTTATGATGCATTGCATCACACATCTCTGATGTAGTTCTGTACGTTCTCAGGTCTTTCCCAACTGTAAGTTTCATGCCCTGGCTCCTCTCAGCTGTGACGTACCCATTCTGTCCTGTGGTGGTCTGGCTAAACGCTGGCTTGTTCCTGGATGGAGACTGGGCTGGATCCTTATCCACGATCGCAATAATATCTTCGGACCAGAGGTGTGCTAAATTGTAGTAATTAGGATCTTGTGTTAAGTATATCAAAAGCATTTTATTTTCACCTTACATATTTCTGACTGATTCTGTTGTAAGATTCGAGAAGGTCTTGTGAAGCTCAGTCAGCGCATTTTGGGAGCCTGTACTGTTATCCAGGGGGCGCTAGAAAGCATCTTTAAAAATACACCCTCTGAGTTCTACCAAAGTACAATCAACTTCATAAAGGTAAGAAAACCAGTGTGACTGACTAAAAATAGAAAATGTGCTGAGTTGCGTAATTAACCTGTATGGAGATTAACCTTTTTCTTTGACCTCCTTTATATCCTACAGTCAAATGCAGATGTATGCTTCTCAGAGCTGTCCACTGTTCCTGGGCTCAATCCAGTAATGCCATCTGGGGCCATGTACCTCATGGTAATATTTTAATGGCGACCGAAATAATTATAGTTATACTGGTGTCAGTGTTACAGCGGCTTGTAATTGTCATCATATAGGAAGATAATATGTAGCTGTGTTCAACTTTAGGTTGGAATTGAAATGGAGCACTTTCCAGAGTTCCAGGATGATGTGGAGTTCACAGAGAGGCTAGTTACTGAACAGTCTGTGTTCTGCTTACCTGCCACGGTACTTCACTCAGCTCTCCTCAATCTATTTTCAATCTAATCTGTTCTAAGTCTGTACACCTGTTGAAATATAAAAAATGAGGAGTAGTTCACAAAGTTATAAAAGTGTCCATCTATGCATTCCATGTGATGAAGCTGTAGAAGATTATAAACACATGATATAACAGTCATACCTCCATCTTCAGGCATTTGAATACCCAAACTTCTTCCGGATTGTGGTGACGGTTCCAGAGGAAATGATGGTGGAAGCATGTGAACGGATCAGGGAATTCTGTGCACGCCACTACAGACCTCGCAGCCAAGACAGCAACGACCTGGACCAGTGAAGGGATGTTCGGTGAACAAGCTAGAGAGAAAGAGCAAACACGCGAAAATGTATATGTAGTAGACAGTAAGATCCACTTCTAACGGTTTGAGAGAGGACTGATGTTTGTTCTTTCAAGGAGACAAATATTCTATGCACTAGTGTTGATGGATATATGATATGGCCGTGATAGGGAAGGCTAAAATCTAACATCTATCAATAGCTCAACAGTGAACTATTAGGGCTGAGAAATGCATTATATCACAAGATCTGTATTACAAGATCACACACACAGACACTTAAAGGTAGATAGGCATTTCTATCATTCCTAATTACTCATTTTTAACACCCTACTTTGAATACCAAACATAATGGTAAACAGACAGTATGGTTTTGTCATCTGTCCTTTTGTGTTATTTGTACACTGATTGGACAATGTGGGCATAGTCTATCTAGTTTTAGAGTCTCCTGTGAAAGGCACACCATCAGAAAGACGATAGGCCAAATAATCCANATGTGTTACAATGTGTCAGTAGCACAGGCTGGAAAATATCAGCCCAGATTCACAGTAGAAGAGGTTTCACTCTGAGTAATCACCTGACACTTCTGCCACTGCTAGGCTACACTGACAGCCCCAGTGTCACTTTTTCATGTTGTTCTGTACTAATCAGTGATACTATTGATCTTAGTTTCACAAATGTCCAAAATAATCTGCCTTAAAACATTTGTTAACAGAAAACAATCTGATGTGAATGCCAAAAATGACTCATTTTTATTAATGTCTTTTTATTGTTGAAAGACAGGGATGAGCTTAGCCCTGCTACCCCATTTATATTATATAGGCTATGTACCTATTCTTGTTTTTTTTATATGGAATAGTAAACTGTCTCATGTAAATCTCATGCTTATCATTTGTACACTGTAGTAATTTCTTTTGTGTATGTGTATGATTGTTCTACATCCATCCTGGTTTGGTTTAGAGGCCAAAGAGAAGCCACATGTCTCACCACTGCTTTACAAACTGACTGGCAGCTATGAATGCCGCTGCTGGATCCAAACTTTCATGCCATGTGCTCTTTATCCTGCATCCAGGTATCTTTGAGATATCCGTATAACACTTTCACAACCCCACTATTTTATTAACAATGTGTTATAGACTCAGATATGTTTTTTTTATCTTCTTGTATTTCCTTTATATAATTTTTCAGTATTATATAGTAACATTTATTTAAATAAAATCTTACAATAAATTTTCATGTTCATCTTACAAGTCATGTTCATTCATTTTGTTTATTGTTATTTAACTCCAAATCTAGCCTCATGAGTTTCTATGAGTACAGTAAACATACACCTGTCTATGTATGGTGAGTTAGGGGTAATCATTTCTTAAAAAAAAAAAAAAAAGGCCATTACTTTACATTACATTATATGCCAGCAGACATATATGGAAGGAACAGCAATATATGGATATAGATGCATAAAGAAGTCTTAGTTAAAGCTACAGTAAACTTCAGAAATTTTGGCAACTCTTATGAAAATGAATAATATAAATTAAATATAAAATGAAGAAAACTGATAATAAGTGGCATTTTATGCATATAAGGATATTGCAAAGCTTTACTTTAAAACAATATTTTCTCAAACAGAATGTGCTTTTTTCTGCAAAAACTGGTTTCTAAATGATCAGCAACCCCCATAGTTAATAATTGATTAAGCCTTATACACAGTCTAAAATAGAGACAAATATTTATTTATACAATAACTTTTGCCCACTCTGGTCAACACAGTGAAGCAGCATGCAGAGTAGCGTTTACGCCTCACTGTGTCATGGTCTGGGGTTTAATCCTGAGTTCTGGTTACTGTCTGTATGGGATTTAAAATGTTCTCCTTGTTTCCTCCTGCTACCTGTTCTCCTAGTTTCCTCCCACTGCCCACAAACATGCTGACAAGTGGACTGGTTCTGGTAAATTGCACCAGATGTAAATATGTGTGATGCTCTGCTATGGACTGGCAGAAGCCCCACATCCACTTAACCAGAATCAAGCAGTTACTGAATGAATGGAATTTTGCCTGTTCTCCTTAAGGGTGCCAGTAAAGTTGATTGTATATTTTTGAGAAAACAGAATAGTAAAATAGTAAATTAGGCCTGAAAGAGAATTTACACAAGCTGGAATCTGATTTGTTTGAGTCAAACCAGACACCCCAACAGGGAAGGTCTCCTTTGCTGTAGTTATTTGCTGACTAAGCATGTTTAAGTTTTTAACTGCAAATCATAGAATACTACATGCCTTCCTGCTGATAAAAAAAAAATTACTTAGCAAAAATGTATTTTGGTACTAGTTAACGCAATAGGATTTGACTTTAGTCCTAAAGGCTTTGGAATGAGAGAACCTTTATAACATTATGTACAACTCTGCTCCCTGCTGTCTTAATGAGTTACACAAAGAAAGAAAAGTTCTATATAAAGGGGGATAGATTTTTATTGGCTTTTGATAAATGAGTGATCATAAATTTTATATAATTATAAATACTTTATAGCAAATTATGTAAATGATATATTATTTCTATGACTGAAGAAATTCTAATATATACAACATAATTATATACATCTTTGTAATATATTCATATTATAGAATCTAAAATATGACATTTTCACATAATTAATTTTATTTTGTATAATTTTATATAATTAACTATGCAGAATTATGTCCTCAGAGAGAGAGAGAGAGAGAGACAGAGAGAGAGACAGAGAGAGAGACAGAGACAGAGACAGAGAGAGATCAAGAGAGCAAGTTTACTTCCTGATTTTCACACTGTTCCTGAGGAAATAGGAGAGTGTCACATGGGCGCAGCTGTTAAGGTCACTTTCCTCAATTTTGCCAACAGACTGCAGTTCATATATGCACAATAGTGGTAAAGAACACACNACACACACACACACACACACACACACACAGAGAGAGAGAGAGAGAGAGAGAGAGAGAGAGAGAGAGAGAGAGAGGGAGTGTAAAGTTGAATGATTAACTGTGTAGATTAAGTAAGCGACAAACAGCAGTGGAGAGTGGAGAGGGAAAGAGCAGTTGAACAGGGAAGGGTGAAAGACAGAAAATAAAAGGGACTCTAAGACACGGCAGGACAAACCAGCTTATTCATTTGTTATTAAAATTATTCCCATATGGAAGAGACTAGTGAACAGCCCAGGAAGATTGAACTAAATGATGGCAACTTCATGCCACTGCTGGGCCTGGGGACATGGAAGGGAAAGGTAACATGACACATTACATTTCTCTAATGGACGTGCTTAAAGGAGGCCTTATACTTAGTTATAGCCATTACATAAAACTATATATAGATAATCCTATAAGTAGATATACAGTAGAACTGCTTATGAGGAGTTACTGAAATCCTGATTCATGCTCTGTTTCCCAAAAATACTGCACTAGAAAAAGTCCAATTTAAAAGAATTTATACAGCAATACCCACATGAACCAAATGAGGCAGGTAGATAGTAACATGACATTGCTTGGTTAAAACTCTGCAAAAGATTCAGAAATAAGCTGTTACATTCATAAAGTAACGTGGTTACTTTAGATGTTTTTTCCCCACTCACTCTCTAAACTCAAGGCTACTTTTCCAAGTGGTCTTTTGTATTTCTAATTTGAGATATACAGTAAGGTATGTGTTGCATAGAAAACTACGCCTCCTATAAATAAATAAGCACCTTCTAGCATGGCTAGTGATAGTTTTTGAGCTGTCTTTATTAAATAAAAACCACAGTCCTGTCTTCTCTCATTTTACAATAACCAAAGTAAGTTTATTTCAATTAGACAGCTAACTATGTCGTCTTTATCTTAGGTAGATAGGTGTTGCACAGCTTGTATACCGGATGAGATGAAGATATCTGATTGGTCTAGATTACTTCCTCTCTTTTCTATGGGGAATGTTGCTGGCTGGACTATACAGAGTCCTACACATGTTTGAAAAATAATACAAGAATCTTATTTCTTTTTTATTTTTGCATGATTAAGACATTTGAGAACTGAGTTCTGAATTTCAGCAGTTTGCACTGTACATATAAACACACTTTTTATGCTGTAAAAATATTATTAGAAATTATTAGACAGTGGGTGATGGTACTTTAATGGAATGTGTTGTCCCTAATGGATTTGTTTTTTGGGGGTCTGAGATGGTAGTTTAATGGAATTTACTGACCCTAATGGGGTTCATTGTTTCTGGTAGGCTGCGATGGTGGTATAGTGGAATGTTTTGGTCCTAATGGGTTTTTACTTGTTTCTGCTGGTCTGTGATAATATGAAATACGAATACAATGGGAGTGACACCTGTGAAATGAACCTTTGTCCCTAAATTAGTATTTAAAGAAACCTCATTTCTTTCTGTCCTTATCAGTTTGTATAGTAGAACTGGCAGTATATTACTGTATTATTAAATGGTTATCAGGAAACAAGCTCAGAACTGTGTCAAGGTGCAGCTGAGACAGCTATAGCTGCTGGTTACCGTCACTTGGACACGGCCTACAGTTACCAGAATGAGGTGGAGCTGGGGAAGGCGATCCATTCCAAAATGCAGCAGGGCATCATTAGGCGTCAGGACATGTTCATCGCGAGTAAGGTGAGTCTGTGTAACAAATCTTCTGTAGCTGCTGTAAACGAATACTCCAGAGTGAATAAAAACAGCCTAATGTTTGAGGAATCAACACATAGCACAAAAACTTTCAATACATGTCTTTGCATGCTGCTGTGGCTTAAACGTTTGCTGATACTTGGCATCTTCTTGAGCCATTCTTGTGTAATAATTATACATAATTGCCTAATCTCAGTAGGCAAACTAATGAAGTATTTCCGTTTTGATTTGTGCAGTTGTGGTGCACTCACCATGCCCCTAAGGACATCCCTCTGTGTCTGAATAAATCTCTCAGTGATCTGCAACTCGAGTACCTGGACCTGTACCTGGTGCACTTTCCTGTGGGACTACAGGTTGGACAATAAAACTGCACTCAGTCACCTTAGGTCAGAAATGAGGGCATTTTAAATGTATTATTCATATTACTATGGAGAACATCCAGCAGAATACAACTGAATCCATTAATAAGCAATGGAAAAAATATGACACAGAAGGGACTCTGTCTAGAGGAGGCCATCCAACAAAATATCAGGGACTAGATAAGGAGTTCAGAGATTCCAAGGGTAACTCACAACGTGGGGCTACCACCACCAGGCTTCAATGTGGGAATGTTCTTAGGGTGATAAGCACTGATTAATTGCAGCCATACTTTAACTATCAAGTTTTAAAATGATCGTCTTCTTGTGTATGCAATATATTTATTAACTGATTAAGAAAGAGATTAATCTGATGTTTCTTCAATACTTCCCCACAGAAAGTTGATAATGAGCTCTTTCCAATGAAGGATGGAAAAATGCTCACTTCAGACATTGATTATGTGGATGTGTGGCAGGTAAGGAAAGAAATCTGGGATCTAAAAACCACACCTATCACAAAAAGGATATTGAGAATTACTGTACTGTGTATATATGGCAGGGGATGGAAGCCCTGAAGGCCTCTGGAAAAGTAAAGAGTATTGGTGTGTCCAACTTCTCAATCCAACAACTGGAAAGGCTGCTGTCTGTGGCTAAAATCCCACCAGCTGTCAATCAGGTACTGAACATTTTACAGCAATTAATATATATTTTTTTTTTTCACTCATATCAGTTGAAATTGAAAAATACTGATGTCAATGTTTCAGTTTCAGAGTCATCACAGTTTGTCAGAGCTTTTAATTTAAAGACATCCAAGTTGGCACTATTTATAGGCCTATATGTTTTTTGAGTTACTGATGAAACTCAACGTTTGGGCTAAACCCATTCAGTCATAACTTAATAATGAATATAATAACTTTGAAATGGTGGGTTAGCCAGCTCGAGTGATATCTGTAAGTACAACTTTTTCATCTGCAGGTAGAGCTTCATCCTTACTTTGTGCAGTCTGATCTGATTGAATATTGTAAATCAAAGAACATCACTCTCACAGCTTACAGTCCCTTTGGCTCACCAGGAAGACCCAAAGAGTAGTGAGTTCATATTTCACATTGATCACTAACCCAGTTTTATCACTGGATCTGAACTGGTAAAAGTGTGGTCATTTTTATATGAACATTCATTTGAAGTAATCTAAATATATCTAAATTCTGCAGTCATAGGGGAGACAAAGATCCTGAAAAGCTGCTGGAAGACCCCGTTGTTGGGGAAATTGCTACAAAACACAGAAGGACTCCTGCACAGGTCATTCATCCACTCTCGCACAGCTAGAACAGACACATGATCTTTTATGTATATATACTGGCCACTAAAAATCCTGAACTTTGATGTCTTGCAGATTTTGCTGAGGTATCACATTGAACAGAACATTGCAGTGATTCCAAGGAGTGTTAAACCCAACCATATTCTGGAGAACACAAAGGTAATCTATCCCTCTCAATTCAGCGTGAAACGTACACAGTCTGCATATTCTCCCTGTCATTAGTTCATGCCAAATGGATTGGCATTTGTGTATGCCAAACTGTTAAAGAACTGTATGCCAAACTGTTAAAGTGTACGCCAAAGTTAAAGAAGCAGTTTAATATAGCATTTCATTAAAGAAGCAGTCTAATAGCATTAGTTTAATATGTGAGATTTAAGGACCTGATACATAATTTAAAAATTTTACATTTTACTTTCACTTACTATTTAGACTTCATTATTAGAGTATCTGACTGGGCAAACTAAACTGTTTCAATATTTATTTTACCAGCCTGAAATCTACTCAATTTGCATGGGAACATTGCTGTTTGGAGTAGGAGAAAGAATGAGACTGGGAAATGACGCAGTATTAGATCTGGTTTTACAGGATGACAACTAGGATTCAAAATCGGAACTTAATTTTTGTCTTTACCTTCAGTCTTATTTTTATGCCAATGACCTGCAAGCTGTTCTAGATGAAGAGGATTTTAAAGTAAAGCAAGTTACAGTGATGTCTACAATAATGTCTTGATGTATGATTACAGACCTTTGATTTCTGCCTGGACTTGGAGGATATGAGTGCACTCAGGTCTCTGAATCGTGGCTGGAAGGCCTGCATCCTTGAACAGTAAGAGCAAACACACATCTCACTGCAGTACTAATCAAACAACTGTTTTAACGGAGCAGCCCCCCAAGAAAATACACATTAACTTGTTAACAATGGTATGTTTTTGTCTCACAGGTTGGAATCTCATCCTTACTACCCCTTTAACTAAAATGTTGTTAATAGTGGATAAGTGAGACGGAACCTCACTGCGTCTCATCGTGAGTGCGGCTGTTCAGATGACAGAAAAATGACGATGGATTATCAACAAAGGCATTTAACTTGCTCAACAAATTGTCTGAATTAAAATACTCACAGTAGTGTTAGTGCCAAACTGGGATTGTAACATACACTGTACTAAACTGAGCCTTAGAGAGAATGAATAAACATCTTTTTGTTTTTTAACAAGATGCCACATTCTGAATGTTTTCCTCTAATAGTGAAAACGATTGCTCATGTTAGTCCAAGAAATTATTGGGAAATGCAAACATTTCAACCCAGTGATGGAACACACCTCTTCAGCAAAAGCTTGAGTGACACTGCAGATTATTCCTGCACATGGAATAACTCTGATTACTAAATGACTGAAGAAGCACCTCTAAAATCACACCTTTGCAACCAGCGGATTCCAAACTGAATCAGCTCAGTTCAGTCCATGTCATCCATAAGCAGCCTACAAATACTGAAATCTGATAAGGACCTGTACCAGTGGTGCTGTAACCTGCATGTTTGGAGAATAACTGCCCCGTCAGGGCACGTTATCGGACCATTATGTTTGCACTTCCAGTCATCGGTCTTGTCCTTGACTTGTGTTTTGCTTGTCTTTCTCCTTCACTCCTGTCCTGTTGTGCTCAGTGCTGCAGGACTGACGAGCTTGGACTGTGCACACACACGCTGAGGCACCAGCAATGTACCTGGGCAGGTTGGGTCCCACCACCCATTGGCCCTTCTCTGGAACAAACACCTGAGTGTTTTTTGAGAAGTCCATGTGCTCCCAGGTATAGCCTCCCATCACATAGATCTTGCCGTCCCATACAGCAACAGCTGCTTCGCTGTTCGGGTAGTGCAGTGGGGCGACCCTGCTCCACTGCTCAGTGTCTGGGTCAAAGGCCTCTACTTCTAGAACATCGAAGCGCTCCATGCTGTCCTCATGATCATCACTGCCACCAATTACATAGATTCGGTCGTGCAGTGAAGCCATGCAGTGCCAGCCTCGAGCCAGAGTCATGGCCTGCCGCTCCATCCATGTGTCGCCCGTGCTTGGGTCATAACTGAGCATGTCACGTCGGTAAGGTCCGATCTGATAGTCATGGCCTCCTGAGATGTACACTACACCTTTGTGTGTTGTGCCTGCGTGGCCATACGTTAATCTAAAGGAAGAGTCATCATAAACGGAATAGGTTAAGACTCTCACATGACCATAACAGCAAACAAAACTTTTTGCAAACAAACTATGTCCTTAATTCTATTCTACTTAATAAGCCTAAATCTGTAATCAAAAAGACATAAGACCTTGGAAGCCCTGCTACATAGGTCCAGTAATCCTCCACAGGATGGTAGACCTCAACAGATGATAGTGCACCGCTTTCATTGCGTCCTCCAACAGCAATCACACACTCCCCCATGGTTCCGAGATAGAAATCCACTCGCCGCTGGTTCATACTGGCACCCTACAGCAAAAGAAGTGGCAAGATTTAGAAACAATGGTCTATGCTATAGCTAGACGTTACAACAAGTTACAGCAAATCTTAATGTCCTCTCTTTATTATCTGTTATCTGTTATATCTGTCAGCAGTTTTGGAGGAACTTGGACACACACTGCCTAGGCTAGAATCCTGCTGAGTTCTGAACTGACAGGCAAACAGAGGTGCTTCCTTGTCCTGATTGGTTGGATGTTGGTGGTCCACATCATTTGTCAAAGAGACCTGAGTTTAATTTTAGCAGATATTCTATGGCGAACCTCCAGAATATGAATATAAAAACAGAAACAATCTTTCATCCCAATAACTGCTTTCCGCACCTTTAATTTTGCCTATTCTGTTACCAATTCTCAGTGTTCTGTAAAACAGTTCTGATTTATTTACCTTGGACCATGTGTTGTTACGTGGGTCGTATCGGTAGAGTATGTTACTTGCTGCGTCTCCCCCGTTATCACGTGACGAGCTCCCTCCAGCGATAAAGATGAATCCCCCCAGCACTGCCACGCAGTGGTGGCTCCTCTGAGCGGGTAGCTGTGTCTCTACCATCCACACTCCTGCTTCTTCGTCTAGCCAGCTCACATCAGTGCTCAGCTCTTCACCACGCTCATACACCTCTCCTCCAACCAGCAATAGTCGCTCCACCCCTCCTCTCAGGGCTGACTGTGCTGTCTGTAGTACAGGCTGGGCAGTGACATGAGCATGGTAGCTTAGTGCTTCCTCCACCAGCGCTTGGCAGCCTGAATCTGGAGGCAATAAAGAGCGCACAGCAGACAGGACATGCTCCGCCAGCTCTACAGCTGAGATCAGGGCCAAGCGGATATGGCACAGGAGCTGGTGGGCGAATGGCAAGCGCTCGGGCTTCTGGCTGAGCCACTGGAGGGCTGCCTGGAGGAGAGTCTGTTCACTCTCATGCTGCACATCTTCACTGGCTAAGTAGGAACAGAGTTTGGATAACCCCACATCTTTCAAGAACTTGGGAGTGCAGGAGAGAGTGGTGAATCGCTCCAGGACGAAGCGGTCTATGAAGGCGTCCAGACGCTCCAAACTGTAAAGCATCGCCAGCTCCTGCAGGTACAGATAGTTGTCCTCGTTTACTTCTTTCTCCAGGTACTGGCAACAGAAATCCACAGCCTGCCAGACCTGCAGCAGGTGGGCCGTCTCCAGCACATAGTCAATATTTCCACCATCCAGGGGCAACTCGCCACTATAGAGGAAGTCCACGACTGCCTTAACCCCCACATACGAAGCACCTACAAGCTCCACCTCAGCTTGGCGTTCCTCTCTCATACCAAGCGTGAACATGGCCTGGAAGTACGGGCTGGAGACGGCCAGCAGGGCGCGGTGGGCATGAACCCGCTGTCCATTCGCCACCAAGACCACGTCACACAGCTGACCACATTCTCGCTGCTCATTTAAACCCTGCAGGAGGTAAATGGCTTGGTCAGCCCATCGATACACCTGCCATGAGAGGAAAAATGCCATCAGAGAAACACTATTTTACAGCACACAAAACCATCAAAGGGTGCAGCAAAGATTTCAACCGTACCTTTGAGTTCTCACTGATTCTGTGTGGCCGAGAAAGTCGACTCTGCTTCTCCTTAACGCCATCCATCTCATCACCTCCCCCTATTACTGTCCAAAAACATGCCAACAATTACAGAACACTGTCAAACCTCACGTGTATCCATTCTGCATATACACCAAGTGATAAAGTCTAAAAGGAAGACTATGTTTACTATCTACACTACTGACTGACAAACCTAAAGACAAACCAGAACAGCTGTTTAACTAGTTAATGAATAAGCTAGGAAAATAACAGTCTGAATCCCAAATCCCTCCCTATTCCCTACACTAGTACACTACACACGGTAATAAACAATGCCTTTCGCACACTATGTAGTGCACTATGTTCTGGACAGGGAGCCATTTTGAGTTGAACCCCAGTCGGAGCAGTACAATAGCTAGCCTGCTAATGTTAGTCATGTGAATAGAGACCTGGCGATGAACACTGCTGCATGTTTCTCTCCGCAGAAATTATGACAGTTAGCCTGCGAGAAGAAGGAACCACTTTATCATCCTGTCATCCTGTTCCTGTGAAAATTAATGTGTTAAAATACCTAAAAGAGCTGTATCCAAACAATTTCTGTCGCTTACAGCTCGAGGAGCAGTGAAGCTCACAGCAATGAGCGAGAAACAGCGTCGTTGCCTGCGAACGCTTACTTTTCAAAATAAAAGACACGAAGACCCTGACCAGGATTAAATCAATATTTAGCCATTCAACCAGTCGTACCCAGATTCAATCGAGATAAAAATCACTGTAATTTACCTTTAAGGAATGATTTAATCTTGGTTTTATTTTTAACAGGAAATTTTAGATTTAATTTAGATTAATGAGTCCATCATGGTGGACTATCACAATTAATTCTAGTTCAAGATTTTAATCAAGGTCACTTTTCATATAAATGTAGTAATCCTCATACAGCTTTAGTTAGTTCATTAAAGATTAGGACTTACAAGAAATACTTATTATTATTATTATTATTATTATTATTATTATTATTATTATTATTATTACTACTACTACTACAAATATGAACATATTTATTGTCACTGTACAAGTACAGTGAGGTTTAGTGTGCCATTCCCCATCAAGCTATCTTACATACACTAAATAAAGAAAAAAATATACATACATAAATATATATGAAATAATATAAATATATACAATACAATTATAACAGTAATGTTTATAGGTATTTTCTGCAATATCAGTATAGTTGATCGAGTATGGAGTATATACAGTAACTATGAG
>CM074950.1:7584439-7607217 GCA_037577455.1 Pangasius macronema | reverse complement strand
AAAAAAAAATGTTCATATTCATATCATAACGTTCAAATTGTTCATAAAGATTGTTGCATATTCAGTGGATTCGTTGTGATTTTTGGGGGTTTGATGGTGGATGTGCAAAGGCATTACTGCATTATGACAAGATTCCAGTATCTGCAGTCAAGTCAAGGCCTTGCTTCTCTGTCCAGCTTCAACGCAGTTGTGTGTGTGTGTGTGTGTGTGTGTGTGTGTGTGTGTGTGTGTGTGTGTGTGTGTGCATTTTACACATTTTTATAAGACATATCACACCAGGATGCACTTCCAGGTGGTTAATGAAGATGAATGAATGAATGGATGAATGAATGAGTGAATGATCACCTTTTATGTGTGATGTCTGATTTTTTTTTTATGTCTCCACATAGTATATAAACTGAATGAAGTCTACCTTCCAATCATTCTTCTGCCTTCCACATGTATTTTAAAAGATCCACTGTTCACCCATTTTCTCATCCAGAAACTGTATGACAGCCTGTAAGCCTGTACTGTTCTCAGGTGAATGGATGATCCACAAGATGGCAGAATAGGACGGGGAAAAGACACTATGGACATGGGTGGATTTAATTCAGCTGAATCCCTTAGTTGGCCATTAGGAGGAGGTGAGCCGTGCTGCACGCGCAGAGATCAACCACATCCATTTCGACACCAACATGACTGACAAAGATCACCAACGCCCATGAAGAGCCAGTAGGAAATGAGTGGTGTAGAGAGAGGAGCCTGCTGCTGAGAGAGAGAGAGAAAGAGAGAGAGAGAGAGAGAAAGAGGAGTATCCCCATAGCGCCACACTGCCAGCATCGTCCTGTCTGTCCTCCTGTCGCATCGCCCTTTCCGGGATTTTACCCAGCCTTTTCTACCAGTCTTCCCTTCTCTTCTACGTTTTTTTTATTCCTTCCTTATTTTTTTTTGAAAGCTCGAAATGGCAACGCGGATCGACAAAGAGGCTTGCAGGGACGCATACAACCTGGTCCGGGATGATAACACAGAGATAAACTGGTGAGGCTGATCATTCATTCATTCATTCATTCATCCATTCATTCATCCACCCATTCATTCATTCTTTCATTCATTCATTCATTCATTACAATATTCAGGCTTTCTTGACACATTCTACCTGGTGATGTACCATCAAGGGGACTTTTTTATGTATCTTTTCCCTGGAAACCTTAAAATATTTGGATCCATCATATAAAAAGCACTCCTCTAAAAGCCAATTAAAGATACACTTTAAATGCTGATCCTATGTAAAGGATGTAAAACACACATGCAAACCATGCACCCTTAGTGATACCACCGTAACGACTGTTTCTGAGAGTAACAGACATTTGACGAGCTATTGTCTCTAACATTATCCCATTAAATCTAACCTCATAGTTTGATCATCAGCCATATCTATGAAAGTATGTGTTCACGCCTAAAGCCAGGCTCGGTTTAACACCGTGTGCCTCATAATTCCCTGTAAGTGTTCATTTGTCAAAGCTCATATAAACACTGGAGGTGTTCATTCAGCAACTCAGGACTAACAGCTTTGCGCTTCATGATGACTTCCTAGTTAAAGATAAATATAACTGCATAAATATACTGCATTTCATTGGCTTAGTACATGTACTTTGAGCAATGACAATAAAGTTGAATCTAATCTAAATAGAGAACTGAATTACTGTCACATATTTTTGCTTCTTGGTTTTGTATTCATGTGTGTTGTGTCCGTTTCTTGCACTAAGGGCATCCTTTAAGTATGAAGGATCAACAATCGTGCCAGCAGGACATGGGACCGATTATGAAGAATTTAAAAGCCAATGTACAGGTAAGCAACGGTTCAGTTATGTTCAGTTTGAGTATTTATTCTAACGTTTGTAGCTATTGTGTTTCATCTGACTCAGTCAGCTAAAACTCATATCTGTACTGACTTTGCTTGTTTTGCTTTTCTTTCTCCAGTTTGAGTCATTTGATTATTTTCCTATTTATGAAGCAAACTGACTCTAAAATTCTCTGACCTGCCTTAAATCCTTTCATGTGTGATTGCTTTACTTTATTTTATTACAGTCTTTGCTTTGCTGACTGGTTTTCACATCAGCTTGACGCCTGGTAGAGTGCTGACTACACGGAAGTGAATCAGTACCCTACAGGTTACCTTATATGGATATATAACCTATTAATTACTAGAAAGCTAGCTATTACTTTAAATCAGTAATCCTGAAGGAAAGAAAAGCAAAGTGCACCTGAGAAAACTTAACAAAAGCTAATATATCTCATGTGTCTCAAATTTCTCATGAGCAAATTTCTGGCACTGCATTTTCTCCAAGGGGAATAAATTGCTTACTATCTATATAAGTGCATTGTAAGGTATGAAATAATGGCTGATGGACCCTGTGTGTATTAGGGCACTGGATATCCGAAATGGAGCCATTTGGGATTTGAATAATGATGTCACCCCCCATTGCTAGGCTGATGTGGATTAGGGTGTGGTGCCTCTCTAAAAGGAGAGTTGCAGTAGTGTGGAGGTGCAGCATATCACCCAGACTCCTTTATATTGACTTAATTTCTATACTAAATGGTCCATTCTGGTATTATCACTGGTCATTTAAGTCCTTATAATACATTAATGTTGTGTTTCCCACCCTGGTCTCAGGATACTTCCAGACATTCCATGTTTTTTTGGGGTTTTTTTTGTCCCAGAGTCAGGCATACCTGAATAAGCAGGAACACATGGTTCAGGTGTATTATGAGCTGGAACAAAACAAATAATATGGACCATCTGGAGGTCCCAGTGACTCAATTTCGAAACTGCGAAACTGGATTCCGAACACTGATTAATTTTGATGAACTTTCACTTCACCCAAACTGATGAAAGACAGTCAGCCTGAGGGAAGTCACCTGGTCTTATTGATTGCTGTTGATTAGTTGCTGAGCTGGATGTTTTAGTTTTTAGACCTTTGATTTGACAAGTTAAGAAAGCTCTGGACTGCTGATCTGGACTACACGTGCTGAGTTTGTTTCTGGTTCAACCTTAGCAATTTTAATTGCCATTTTGTGCATTAGAGTATTAAAGGTTTATAAATCATGTGAACTGATCATTCCCACCTCTAGAAACTGAGCATTATGGGGAACTAAGAAGGCTTAAAACCACTGTATTTCTCTTTTCGCTGCATCATCATAGTTTCAGTGTTGGTTTAAAGTTAAGCTTGTGCAATGTCAGCATATAAGGTAACTGGACCTTAAAAAGGAAGAGCACTTAAAAAATGTGGCATTTCAAAAAGAAGTAGAAGTAGAAAAGCCCTAAATAAGGATGAAGAGAATGTAACAGGTACCTTTTTCAGAGAATTATCATTCTAGGAAAGACATCCACTCCTTTCCTTTTAATATAATTAATATTAATGATTATTCAGAGTAGTTAGTAATTAATATCAGTCACTTCCTGGACTTGATTCCAGTTTGCAGCATGACTACAGAGCAAATTATCCTAAGCTAGGTTTTGTTGTCCTTATCTAACATTCAGTTTAATAGCTTGGCTGCTTGGCTATTGCGAAGTTATATCAAGGAAGTGACACCACTTGTTCTCTTTTTCTTTTTCAACTATTATGCCTGCAAACATTAAAACCAGTTAATGAACAACAGTGCTTAATATCTGATATACCACAGTGGGCCGTGGTGCCAGTGTAATTCTCTTAAGGGCAGAATGCCTTGTGGCAGGAACACCCATTAGTGGCAGGCACAGGTCAGTTCAGAACAAGATGTTGACACAAACTGATAAGACCTGAACATGCATTTTCTTTACTTCAGCACTTTTGTGGCCATTTAACATGAAGTAGTAACACTAGCTATTTTAGGCCCTGTGTCAGTATATATATAACAATTTCTTCACATAGCTGACTTAAAGATTTGACAGAAAACCATTATTGTAGGTTTCCAGATCAGACCTTTAGTGGTTCCCCTAGAGGGACAGGCAAAAGGGGCATTTGTCTCTCTAAGAGAAAATTAATTTCCAGTTAAAAAAAATAACAAAAGCATTTTCCCACAGAATACATTCATTCGTATGTAACTCACAGATGGCTCTAATGGACATTGGATATTTGTGATATGAGATGTATATATATAGGTCATGTATAATGACATCAGCTGAAGTAGACTTGGATTGTAGCACATTCAAATTTGAATTTTTTTTCAAATTTGAAAAAGGGAGAAAAAACTTACCCTGGGCCTACTGTGTTGAGGCAAGGTGATGCTGAATCTGTTAGAAATAATGTGACATTTTCAGGAATAAGAAAAAGTGTGTACGATTAGAAAATAGGTTTGTTAGTAATAGATTGATCAGATCAGATCTAGAATTAAAGCTGCTCTGACTAAACCTTTGCTCCGCAGTGCCAAAAGTCAGAAAATTTACTCCAGTACTTCCTAAGGAAGAGAGCAATGTACAAAAAATAGCTAGCTTTAAGTAGGCTAAGGGGTGCTCTTGTAATTCTTCTCTTCATTTCAGTCTCTTGACTTGAATACTACTTTCGCTCTTGTTTGAGCTGGATGCATGTCTAGAGATCTTTTGCTTTCACAAGACAGCAGTGCATCTATATTCCTGCTTGTTACACTCCTAAGTTATATGCTGTTCCTTAGGTACTTCCTCTGTTTATACAAGAGCTCTTATCGGTTTTACCTGTGACTCCTCCTCCAGGATATTCGTTTATTTCTCCCTACTCCCTCTCCCTACTCAAATATGCCAACAAATGAATAGTCGCAGTTCTTAATGTCTGCTGTCTGTTCCAGACGACGCCCGTCTGTTTGGTTTCGTGAGGATCACAACAGGAGATGCCATGAGCAAACGGGCCAAGTTCACTCTCATCACCTGGATCGGGGAGAACGTGAGTGGACTGCAGAGGGCTAAGATTAGCACAGACAAAACACTGGTGAAAGATGTCTGTCAGGTGGGTCTCAGATCAGCTTTTTACTGTATTTAAAAGTGGATGTTAATCACTGACATGTTTACAACTTCAGCTATGTGTACATCATACACAGTTCCTGACATGACCCTCTTTTCTCTATGCAGAACTTTGCTAAAGAGTTCATGGTGAGCGATATTCGAGAACTGGAAGAAGACTACATCCGTAATGAGCTGAAGAAGGCTGGTGGTGCCAACTACGACGCTCAGGCAGAATAGATCTAGCAGGGTGCGCACTAAGGAATGGGGTGGGGGGGCATCCAAACTGGGTGAAAGCGTAGGGGAAACTTTTCATCTCACACTCTCCTCAAACACCTATACACAGACACATACATGCGCACACACACACTCACATACACACACACACACACGCACACACGCGCACACACTCTTCTGTCTTTCTTCCATTGTGGTCATGATTGGTTTATCTGCTGTACTGTGCATCATCTCACACTCATCTCGAGTGCAGACCTTTTTTTGTGTTTAGTATAACAACTATAACTGGAGTTTGAGTCAAAGAGGCTCCTTTTGTTCTTGATTGGACCTGACAATGTTACATCCTCGAACAATGAGGTTTCTTTCAACTCATGGGTTTCTTCCAGTTTATTTCTTTTATTGTTCTTCCCTTATCTAAATACAGACCACTGTGTTTACGGCCTTAATCTCCCATGGAGAGAGGTGCATCACTGGATGTATGCGTTTGTGTGTATGTGTATGAGTCTGTAAGTTTACAGACACTGCACTGTGACTCACTCGGCTCCAGGTGATTTTTGGGATTTCAGACACCTTGTAGCCCCGGAAAGCAGTTTCATTGTGCAGGCTGTGGTGTTGTCGCTCAACCTGATGGTGGAGCAGCCATTTCTCTGGTGTAGCCTTTCTTTTAGTCATTTAAATTGAAATTAAATAATTTTTTCTTAATTTTTTTTTCCATTAAAAAAAATTATTCAGCGATTTTTGTTTGAAAACGGAAGATGTCAACTAAGAAAGAAAACATGTCCTGTGCACAAACAATATAAATCATTTCAGAATAAAAGATTTTTTTTATTCAAAAATGTGTTGTATCATAATTATTTGCACTGTACTTGCACAGAACTGTGTTGAGTGACGTCTCTGGTGTCTTTGGCTAGGCTGTATTTGAGTCTGTGCGGTCGAAAATCTGGCTTATGTAATGCAAGCTGTTCATCACAGTGCCACTCCACTCACGCTAACCGCCCTGGGGACTCTGGGGAGTCCCATGGGTCATCATGGTCAACAGTCAGACTGAGAACCAATCACGGGCTTGAGCCATGCTGTTCTGCTCCAACGCCTGTCAATCTCCACCCCTCCTTTCCTCCACCCCTCTGTCCACTGACTCTCTTCTTCTATCACTGTTTCCTCGCCCTGATTTTTCTCACTCCTCCCCCACCTCTCCTCATTGCTCTTTGCATGGCCCATCAACCGTTTGGTCTAACAGATGTGAATATGACTGCACAGTTACTTAATTTACAATCTATAAGCCTCTTGTAGGCTGCTTTTAAGACACTTAGTATATAGAAACAAGTGCGAAAAAAAAAGGATGGAGTAGGCGATGACAAGAAGGGAAACATTTTCCCCTTTGTCCCATGCAATGTTATGTATTTGCTCAGTGTTTACAGTTGTTTGGATTGTGTTAACTGGCTGGAAAACAATGAGACAGAGCAGCCAGGAAAGGCTTTAGCAAAGCTATAGTTCTAGTTCTCTGAGGGCAAAAAAAAAAAAAAAACAAGTCTGTGCATTTCTGAAGATGATACTTTTCTACAAACTGATCAGGAAAGCAAATACGTGGGAGTAACTGTGTAGTGTGAATGAGACACACTTGTGTTTAGGGGTGGTATCAGGTGTTCCTCTGTGTCTGCTGGGACTACATTAATGAGATTAATGACTGCTGGGGATTGATTAGTCTCTTGTCACAGTGTCTCAAGCTGTGTACTGACTCAATGGTTCCACACACATTCAAGGCAACCTTGGTCTAGTCTCGCTGCCTCTCAGAAGAGATTCCAGACTGGTGCATGTCCAAACAGCTCCACGGCTCTTTTCACGAGGGTTGCTGTTTGGTTTTGTTGATCCTTGTGAGTGTGTGGGGGTGTGCGTGTGTGTGTGTGCGTGTGTATGAGCATATTTCGAAAGCTTGCTTAGCATCTTGTTTACAATAAGAGTCACAAGGAAGTCCCTGCTAGCTATTCTCCTCAGATCCTTCCTGCATTCCAGGGGCCTCTCAGATATTTCATAGCCCACACACATTTCTGGAATCATGTGCTATGCTGTGTGTGTGTGTGTGTGTGTTGTGTGTTTGAATACACTGTAATTCTAGTAATCTGTTGTCCTAGTAATTGTGTCACTGCAGATTTATAGCTTAGCCTGAGTAGCTCCTGACTCATTTCAGTGTTTGTGAATTAAATAAATAAATAAAATATCTGACAACATGTAGACATGAGGTTAGTGCGTGGAGATTCAAATGACCACTGTGACATTGCCTGAGATCTCACACAAGGCTACTGTTGCCATGTACTTGTTATTGAATCTTGCAATTCTCCATTCATAGTGTCAGTGGGGGATTTGCATGCATCCAAACACATGCATTTACATGTAGGATGAGTTGGCCAGCAGCAAGCTGTTTAAAACTTGTCCTTATGTGCTCAGGACATAGAATTAGAGATGAGGACAACTTTGCTGCCTTGCTGGACTAAGGGACAGCCTAGTCTCAGAGACAGAGTTGGAGGCTGATTTGGTTGGGCCTTTTGGTTGAGGTTTTAGGGTAGGAGGAGGGGAGGGTTCTGGGGCGAGCAAGGGGAGCCCTTTGAGGCTGAGTGAATGGGGAGAGAATGCAAGAGTGAATGGATTTCTCAATGTTCCTGTGTGACACTCAAGCTATGGCACAGTGCTGCTTTTGTCAGCAGCTAATGAGCTGAGCCACAAATCTCCAAATCGGTGCCGAGGCTTCGTCATCACCAAGTAACTCCTGCCAAAACACAATCCAATAACCTGCTTCAACCACCATGTCCTAGAATTTCCCTGTAGCAAATACTGTTCAAGTGGTACAACTGACAGCCAGCACCATATTCTAAGAACATATTAGTACATTTTAGTCATGTCCATTGGACAACTTGCTTGTTTGGCAATCCCTACTGAGGCTTTCATCGTAAACCTTGTTTACATAATAACTTGACCTCAAGCATGGCCTTAAAGATTGTTTTTGTAGTTGGTGATTGGGCTCGGTTGGTCAGGAATCAGAACAACATGAAGGACGAAATAAGCATTGATCTGATATATATCCACTTTGGCCTATAGAGATGTATATGACTTCCTGAAGTTCTCATTTAAATGTCACTACACTCACATTCACGCGGTTGTCTCCTTGCTCATTTAATTAAGCCATAACTCTTGTGCGTATGGATCAATGAGCTTCATAAAATAGCTATTCATTTATTGATTCCACCTCTAATATTAGCATGTTAATAAGACAAGACATGCTTCCATGTGAAAGGTCACAAATATCATTTCAAAAGGTCATTTTTTTAAGGGCCCTGAGGGACTCAATCAATTTGATGGACATCGTGTAAAGCTGCTATATGAATTTTTTTATCATCAGCCTCTGGAAAAATGTTATAGATTAAGTATATGTGTGTCTTAAAGTTCTGTCTTTCAGTCTTTTATGGCTTGATTGGTGAGTCACAGTAATGTGACACGGAACACCAAGGGCACTTAGCAGCACATGTAAGCACATGTACACAAAAAATGAGCCCTGCATCAACAAAGAGCAGGTATAAATGTGTATGGGATACTAGATAGAGATACTACATACGGCATTTCATTCAGGGTTCATCTAAACATACTAATTGTAATGCAAGTACCCGTGACCTGACTATTTGTTTGCTTCAACTGCTATAGCTTTGTCTTGATTCAGTGTTTCATCAAGCCTCTTTGGGCGTTGTAGTGTGCATGACTCATGTAGCCATGGACATTCAGTCTTGGGCAACATATAACCTCCAGCAATGTAATTTCCAGGATTATCTAATAAGCTGGGTTTGAGAGTCCTGTATATTTGCTAAGATTCAAACAGATCATATTACCTCAGAAAGGTTTGCAAGGCAAATTGTTTAACTATGACCTCTAAAGTTCAGCAGTGAAACACAGACTTTGACACCTTAGTCATGCTTTAGACACACTACACATAACTACTCTGAGAGTCAACATATACACTCAGACAGAGACTGTATGCCATATGGCTCCAGGAAAATGAATAAATAAATAAAAAACATGACACACACAAGGGGGTATATAATTCGCACAGACAGAGAATATGCAGCCACGTGTGTTAGGAGTGTTTGTAAAAGTTAAAAGTGAAGAATGTTATCTGAGTTCCCTGTTTAAAGCTGAAGTGGATTGGCTGCAATAAAGAGTGGCATTTGCTGACTGGTTAATACTGTTCTATCCACCGATGAAACAACAGACGGAAGAGGAAGACAACTGCGAGTATATGTGTGGCTTGTGCGTGCCACCACCTGTGCATGAATCTGCATGTGTAATTAGTTTGGTGGTATTTTTTGTTCTGCATGTTCCACATGAATGAATGTCTGTACGTAGGTTCTTTGTCATTTCCTGTACATTTGCTATGATAAAGACCTTTTACCATATACGGCAGTGAAGTGAAGGTGGCAGATGGAGCAAGGGGAAAAGAAGAAGTGAAGATACTACTCTCGTGTCTCAACTTGCAGCTTGGTGCTGGTGTGGGTAGTGGCTGTAAGGCTACTGCCAGAGACGTCTATTTAGTAAAGAGTGTTTTATGAGCTTGTGTGCGTGTGCACAGCTGAAATGTTGCTACATTTTGTTCTGCCTGTGCTTGCTTGACACTTGCCTGAAAAGGGATATGAAGGGTCAGTGTAGAAAAACCTAACGACTCAGTCAAGACAATTTACTGCTTAACCTATTTTATTAAGCTACTTTCACAGGGTAATGCAGGACTTTCACATCAATATGTTAAAGGTTAATGCGTTGTTAACAACATAATGTAGTAACGTTACTGTACTAGAATTTCAGAATGTATTGAAAGAAGGATTAAGGAAATAGGAATAGATGAAGAACTATGTAGGGAAACATAAAAGCTAAAGAATATAGAAAGAAAATGTGAAAGGGATTAAAAGTAGGCCATCATCACACATGTACATGGATACCTATAATATAATGTATGGTCTAAGTTGCATAATATGTTGTGGGCTGAGCTTTGGAATCAGAAGCAGTCTGAATATATTACTACAACTGTCTTATCTGTAGTTAAAACTTTTGATGTCCTACCTAATAAAACATTTTCTGTTTCGCTGCACTGGAAGCTTTGCATAAGACTCAGACTGACATGTGGGCATGGCTAAGACCCACATATCTTGTTTCCCTTTCACAAAGAACTCTGCTCGGCGTGGTATACCTGTTTAACTATGAGGTGTTCAAGTTCATGCATTCTTATAAATTGTAGGTAAAATGCAAACTACAGCAGTTCACCCAAAATGAAACAGAAAGACTTTCACCTCTTTGTGGTGGGCATGCTTTGCATGCAACACTGCACTTACCGTTGCTCGATACATTTGCTGGGGCTTTTATGTACAGTACCTACAGTTAGGTGTAAAGGAACTTTAACACTGTAATAGCACATGTCTCTATTGAATGCTTCTCACCGCAAACAAACAAAAAAAAAACTCAACATCATGTAATAAAACTCTCAAAGAAAGCAATAAAATACAAAGGTGCATTTATTATCCTGATTATTTTCCTATCACAACAACATCTATTTATTAATGAATGATATGTCGTTCACGAAAAAATAGAAATTGTTATAGTTGGAACATAAGTGAGTGATACTTTTTATCCATTTATAGTTACATTTAATGTTGTAGAACGCCCATGAAACAAGTTTGTTCCTTTTATCACTTATATCAGCTACTCCCTCACCAGCTTCTCTTTTCCCCCTCTTTTTAAGTTAATAATGCAAAAACAAACAAACAAACAAACAAACAGAAAACAAAAACAAACAAACAAACAAAAAAACCTGCTTGTCATGTTACTGAGAAACCCGAAAGTGCAAATTCCTCTGTTCTGGAGATATTTCCCTTGATAGAACAACTTTACCTCTAACTGTTACAAAGTGCTGATACTGGAGACTTCTTCCAAAAAAACATTAAATAAAATCTTCTCACAAGAATTCAACAGCACAGTGGTATAATTGTAATTACAAGTATGGTTCTTTCCCAGAAACCTGGTGCACCAAATACTTCCTTGTGAGCTGTGTGTAAAGATTGGAGCAGTATATACTGTAAAATGCACTATGTCAGCTATTTTGTGGCAGGTGAAGCCCTGCTGATACCTGGCCAACCCTCCTCAGCCAGCCTGCAGTTACATTACAGGCCAGCAGGGAATCCTAACAGCTTAGCCTCAAGAAGTCATCAAGACATGCTCAGTGGATGTCCAGCTTAAGTCTTCAAAAGTGCTTCAGACAGTATTAGCAAGTATTAGTTCTAACAAAAAGGTGTAGTGTTGATGTATGGAGTATGGATATTAGGGTGTGGCACCACTACTACTAATCAGTATGAATACCATGTCTTTATAATTAATGCCACTTTGCATTTTATTCAGTTTCATTCACTCCCTCTCATTAAAGTTTGTACTGAAATCTACTGAGATCTTATGGCCCACGTCTACTGCCTGTAGCGCTCACAATGCTAAGCTCAGCCCATCATCACGCCCAGCTCTCAGCCATATCTCATGCCCTTAAAAGGCGCTTTTTCATCGCCTGCTGGTTTGAGGAAAAGCGCTGCAAACTCGGACAAGGCGCTCTGTGGACCGCCTAAACACGACCGCCCTCTAGCGGTGGACCTGAGGAATGACACAGGGACGGACGACGCGTGCGAGTTTGCGTGATTGGTCAATGTTACATTTTCCTCTTCATAAATATCGAGATAAAGAAGTTCGCAAATAGCGACTTATATAATATCTCTATTTATAATTTATGTTACAATTATATATTATATAATGTATCTATTAATTTTATTTTTTCTTACATATATTTTGACCATTTATCATCTCTGTCATGTTTGACAATTTATTATTTTGTCATATTATAGAATTTATAGTATCTAAAGAGATCTATAAAAAATTTTTTTTATTTATTCAAGTATAAATATATTGCAAAGCTTAGCTTTTATTTTATACTCTCCATAATGATTGCTGTATTTTGTTAGTGAGAGCACTTGAATTTATTTGCATTATACTTATTGCATTAAATTAAATTTACATTGATACTGCTAAAGTGGGACACTTAATTTCTTTAACATTATAAAAATCAGCATGGATACGACAAATTAGTAAACATGTTTGATCATCATTTGGCTTGTAATATGCATTAAATACATTCATAGACCTTTACATTAAAAACTGAAGATTGAAAAAACGCTGAATATATCACTTCCGCAAACAGAAAACAGAATTGACCAATCATAATAGGGAAGCGCGGCAAGCAGGTAAATGATTGGACACAGTCTAGCCAATCACAGTTAGGCTTAGATATGCAGCAGTTTTATTGGTCACCCGGGAATGATGGTCACGCGATTCAGGAAGTGAATCGCTTTGTTTACATCCAGCGGTGAAATGTGATCACGTGCTGCATTTTCTTCGTAGTTGGCATTGTTTTCAGACAATTTACAGGTATAAGCCTCTTCTACCGATTTAACAGTAAATCTCGTCAGTTTGACCTCCATGAATCGTACTCATGTTATGTGCTGTAGCTGAACTCGCTGTACAGAATATAGCTATGCATCTTCTTTTGCTTTGCCCTTCAGATCCATGGGAAACACAGAAAGTGCTGTAGTGCAGAAACGGCTAGTCCGTTTTCGTCCCGATGAGCGACCTGTTATTGAGGGGTTCTTTGACAGACTTAAGAGCAACAGCTGCTTGTCTGGGCCTCCCGGAAAAGAGGAGGTTTTATACATAGACACGCTCAAGGTTGGAATAAAACCTCTCTGGCTCTACAGTTCTGCACAGAGATACATCTACACATCATCTTGCATGTGTGATGAGCATTACGTAATCAGTGTGATCTGTAAATAAGTAGCACTTAGTAAACAGGGATTTGGAATTAGGAATTTGTCCCATTTGGTTTACATCACATCCTGTACAAAATGATTTCTTTCTTTTTTCTTTTTTAATAAAGATAACTATGGGTAAAATGGCTTCCGACTCAATGATAATGCGAGTCTTTGAGGGAATCTGCAGTGTTGACCCTGGAGTGCCGGTGCCACCTGGTGGTGGGGTAAGTCGAGAGAAGCTGGTGATCTTCCTGGCAGATGCTCTTCGGGGCACAGCGGAGGAGAGAGCACCGCTTGTCATGGCGATGGCACAGGGGACCAAAGCAACAGTTATGACTGATCAGATAAGAGAAGTAAGTATGAGTATGGGTTGGAGCTTCAAAACATTGTCCAAATATGGTCCTCCTTCCCCTGTGTGGCTCTCGCTTGGCTCATTGCAGGCACATGTTTTCTTTGTGGTTTCTTGAGAATTTGTGGAGGCATTGGGGGAATGTGTGTGCGCTTTGTTTCGTTGTCCCACACTGATGATGCCATTGTACGATATGGAAACAGCTTAGTGCTTTAGGCTATTTATACTCTGAGAAAATTCAATAATGAGAAGTAAAAACGTTTTTGCTTATTGCAAATAAATAAATACATGTTTAAAAAAAGTAATGCAAAGCACATTCTGCTATTTTGTGAAAAGCCCAAATAAATTATCCCAAATAGATAAACTATATTTGGACAATCTTGTTTACTAATAATGATTGTGATATAATTTGTAATATATCTAATAGCAATAAAAAGCATATTAATTTATTTTGATATAGAGTCATTTAACGAGACATCTGTGGTTTCTATTTGACATCTTATCTACAGTTTTTAGAGGACTTGGTTTCAGCTGTAGTTCAGACTCTCACACATAGGGGACGTCTGCGAGGCTGGAGACCAGATCGCATGGGTCATGGTGGTGCTCAGGGGGTGAAGCTTTTGGCCGAGCAGCTGAGCTCGGAGTTAAAACCCTCAGGTTAGTGATAGCACTTAAATTTATTTGACTTGTATTTAAATATTGCATTAAATTCTGCATAAATATTTACACTGCCTAAAGAGTAGAAAGAGTAAATAAAAGGGTTATAGCTGGCATCTAAACTTAAGTGGTGAGATTTCTGTAGGCTGTATTTTAATATTTTAGACATACAGGATTTACTAGGATAGTGCATTTAAAATAAAGATGAATATTGAATAAATGTGATTTACAGATTAAACATGCATTGATCAATTTGATTTGACTGATTCCCCTTTTCTTTCCTGTAGATCAGAACGTGTGTGATGTTGCTTGTCTCGAGGACTGGCTATTTCGTGTCTCGGGTGTGTCAACATTCCTGGAGCTCCTGATTGGTGAGGGTCTTGATGTTGGATTGACCTCATGCCCACCTCCCACCCTGCTGCCCAAGTGCCGAGACACTCCCTGGACCGAGCTGCGCTGTCTTCTAGATATACCACTTCTCATGTTCCTGACCTCTCAGCTACCTGCAGGACACACTGCCCCCTGGAGGCTGTTGTTTTCCACTAATGTACACGGTGAAAGCTTTACCCGCATGGTTGGAAATTGTAAAAGCCGGGGCTCCACTGTGTTACTGGTGAAAGACACCAAGGGCCACATATTTGGAGGCTTTGCTTCTCACAGCTGGGAGATCAAACCTCAGTTTCAGGGTGCGTGATGGGAAGAGAGCTGACAAACTCTTATTGACTGTACTTTTTCTGATGTATTTTTACTGCATGAGTGTTCTAGGTTATGCTTTTTCATAATTATCAATGCATTCTCGTTTCCTTTATTTCTAGGTGATTCCAGGTGCTTCCTGTTTTCTGTGTCGCCATTTATGCGAGTGTTCACAAGTACCGGCTATAACCAGAACTACATGTACCTCAACCAGGGCCAGCAAACCATGCCCAATGGTCTGGTGAGGCTATACATCACTTTGTATTCTCCAGCTCTAAGTTCTCCTTCAGCAGCATGAAACAAAATATTTGTTTGGAGGCAAAATTAGTCTCTATAGCACCCTATGCTTGTTCAAAAAAAAAAAGCTAATGATGTGGAACATCCAACCAGTTAGGACATAAAGACGTCTCTCTTCACCTGTCAATCATATTGCCTGTTGATTGCATTCGCATTCAGTGGTTTTAGATGAGGCATTTGTTTTGGCGTCCTTGAAAGTTATAGCACTGACTATACCTTTAACAGCAATGCCATTTGTTGCTGTCTGATTTTAGGGTATGGGTGGACAGCATGGATACTTCGGTTTGTGGCTGGATAGCGATTTTGGCCGTGGTCACAGTCGGGCTCGTCCACGCTGTACCACGTACGGTAGTCCTCAGCTCTCAGGGGATGAGGACTTCACAGCGGCCACAGTGGAGGTGTGGGGACTCGGCGTGCCCCCTGAGGAACAGGAACAGGTCAGTGACGTGCCTACAGTATTTTCATTAAGAACTGATTTATTTCTAAATTCTGTTAATCTGTTAATTAGGGATGCAGCTCTGACAGTCGTGCCAGCTACAAGGCAAATCACAGGTTTATGTTAATGCGCTCTAATACGTTATCATTGTTATAGTAACAACTTACACATGGACGCCAAATAAACCGACTTAAGAACATGTGGAATTGTTGTAATGGAGAAGTTTTCTGTGAGGAGACGTTCATTTAGCAGGTTTGGAAGGAGTCTCCAGCATCAGTGTTTTGTCAAAGGACTTTCAGGACCTTGAGGTTTCTCAGTACTATGACAAGTTGAATTTTTTCTTTTATTAACTTCAAGATAGGAAAAAAGAAGAGGCTGGGGCTGCTGAAATGTAAGCAATAACAGGAATTTTTTTGTGGATTCTCCACAACATTAAATGCATTTAGGGACAGATAAAAAGTCAGAAGTGCCATTCTTGAAAAACTGCTGTTGTATAAGAGGAATAAAATACATCAGGAAGTGCTGTTATATGAAAACAATCAACTTCATGGGTGGTAACAGGGTAGTAGCATCACACCACCCTGTCACTGATTATTTTCCTATAACAGCACATCCCACAGTGTTTTATTCCTTACATAATCAGATTGATAATATTTAACGTAATAGTTAACATATGCATACTACTTCATCATTAGTCAGTTACTGTGACTAACAGCCATTCTTATTTTTAATTCATTACATATAAAAGAGTATATTTCTATAAATATTTGTAATTATTATTTTCGATATTATTCTACAGTGCTACAGATAGTTTTCCTGTAATTAACTTACCATCGTGCCGATTTCTTTTTTCATATTTGTACAATATCTTTGTTAATTCATTCATATTCAGTAATCGAATTGTCTTTTCTTTAATTGTTTTATTATTGAATGGTAACTGTTTCATCTTTCAGAAGTAATAGTTTCCTGTGAATTTTAAAATCTTGGCAAATCTGTTAATGTGGAAGATTACAACCTTGGCGTTCCCTGTTCTGTTTGCAGGAAGAGAATAAGAAGAGTATTCTGGACGTCGATCCTGAGGTGCAGGCTATAATGGAGATGACTGGGAAAACCCTGCACAGCCAAGGCCTCCGAGAGCCAGAAGAAGATGATGGATGAGGAAGATGCAAAAAGACAGAGAATGGATGGATTTATGCAACACATAAAAAACACTGGTGCTCCTTTTAGATGGATGGGTTGGGGGACAGGAAATATGTAGTCTTTATACTTTTTTTTCTCTATACTTTATGCGATGTGGATGGTGCTGTTTATTACGACTTATGGATGAAACTGAACAGCTGAGTCAAGAGGTACAGTATGTAGCAAGGTATATATACATTGTTGAAGCTGTAATGCTGATTTGTAAAGGAATGGAGCTGGTTTCAGAGCAGAGCAGTGCCACTCAGAGGAAAAATCTACCCTGAATGACTTGTATATTAAACTTTATCATTAACATGCAATCTTCAGTAGCAATATTTATTTTGTAATGAAATTCTACGTTGAGGTTTTTTTTCAGTTTAAACTTCTTTCATCGATAAGTCTGGTCTGTTTTCACTTTGGTTAATGGTTTCATCCATTACCCACAAAGCCATAATTTGAGTCCAGTGTTTGTTGTTTCCACTACTTCTAAGTTGAATTTCTTGTTATGGTGTTATATGTTGCTGGAAAATGATTCGTGAGGAAAGAAGCTCTTGCTCGTTTGTTTTTAGTAGCTTGTGAACGGACTGTTACCTGAATTTTAGCCCTTAAGTTTCAGATCGTAGAATTTTTTTTCTGGTATTAAGTGCCATTGGAACTGCATTAGCAGTGTGACATCAGCATGGCAGACAACCACAAACTTCCTGCGGGAATAACGAAAATACGGCACTGACCAATAAATTAGAACGAGAATCACTAAATAAATCACAAACGTTTAAACATAAGCATATTTAATGCGTTTCAGGGTGGACTTTTCCTTTAAAGGGACTAGGTTTATACATTTCAGTATTACAGTGTTGCATTTCAGTGTTGCATACTAAGTATCTTATTCTTTAAAAAAATAAACAATTTGATGATTCTTGAAGGAATTCACAGGTACATGTAGTAGACAAAGTAGCTTATACAATGAAATGTCTTTTTGTAGAGGTTAGATGTGATTCCTATCTAACTGCTCTAAAATGTCACCACCCACATCTGAATGTCAGACTTTCCAGCCACACACAAGGGGAAATGTTTAAGCCCTCATCCTTTTGTTTACCTTTACCTAAATATTTGACAGTGAATCACTCTGTAATTACAGGACACACTACTGATAATTCTCCAGAGGTCAGCTGAGAAACCTGTTCAGTTTCCTGATGCATATATCCAATAGTGTTCTTTCACTGTCATATGCTGAAGAAAAAAAAATGCAAGGATGTTTTTAGCTTTATAACAAAATTTCAAGGTCTAATGTGTATAATTTATCGTTCATTCATGTGTTCAGTTTCCTTATGCATATATCCATTAGTGTTCTTTCACTTTCCTGTTAAAAAAAATGGCAAGGATTTCTTTTTAGCTTCATATCAAAATTTCAAGACCTGATGTGCATGATTTAGAGTTCATTCATATGTGCAGGTTCCTGATGCATATATCCAGTAGTGTACTTTTCCTTTCCTATATATAAAAAAAGGAAAAACAAATGCAAGGATGTTTTTGGCTTCATATCAACATTTCGAGACCTAATGTGCATCATTTACAGCTCATTCACATGTAAAGTTTCCTGATGCATATATCCAGTAGTGTACTTTTCCTTTCCTATATATATATAAAAAAAATGCAGGGATGTTTTTGGTTTCATAACAAAATTTCAAGTCCTAATGTGCATCATTTACAGTTCATTCATATGTTCAGGTTCCTGATGCATATATCCAGTGGTTTTCTTTCCCTTTCGTATGTTAAAAGAAAACAACTGCAAGAATGTTTTTGTTGTCATATCAACATTTCAACGCCTAATGTTTAATCATTTACAGTTCATTCATGTGTTCATCGTCTGTAAAATGATTTATCTGAGGTAGCTCCAGCTTTGCACCAATGCAAATCACGGAAAAATGACGTTAGATACGCAAATGTTGGGTTTCCGCACAGAGCTCACATTTACATGCGTGTTCTCTTCGTTGTCTGTGCTCTTCCTGCCACATTTACATGATATTCTGGGAGTATTTTCTACAGAAGTGCGTGGGCTGCGCTGTCCAAGCGGCTAGCTAATTCCCTTTGCTTCACACCCCGCCTCCATCTCACCCTCCTTGGGGGGGGGGGGGGGGGGGGGGGGGGGGGGGGGGGGGGGGGGGGGGGGGGGGGGGGGGGGGGGGGGGGGGGGGNGTTCTCACCCCCCCCCCACCCCCCCCGCCGACCCCCCCCCCCCCCCCCCCCCCCCCCCCCCCCCCCCCCTCCACCCCTCTCTCTCTCTCTCTCTCTCTCTCTCTCTCTCTCTCTCTCTCTCTCCACCCCCCCTCTCTCCACCTTCTCCTCCCCCTCCTCTCCCTCTCCCCCTCACCCCTGCCTCTTGTAGTTTCTCTTAGTGCACCCTGAGGGGCAGAGGACAGGTGCTTTCATTTTCACCTCAACTCAGAAACACCGACAATGCGTTCTGACTTAAACTAAACATATCACAGGACACATTGTATTAAAGTTTACCCTTCAGGTTCCTTTTTAAGAGAGATATATAAAAAAAATTAGAGATTTTAAAAAAAGGGTAAAGCCCTGAAACTAAACCGTACGCGCCGCTCTCTCTCCCTCCTCAGGGGCCGATTTGCATCGATAGCATCTTCACTTCCGTGTATTTTTATTAAGCTTATTGGCCACGTCCCAAACCGCACACTACCGTACTTAATAGTATGTCACAACTGACGGTCAGTTCATTCTGTTGACACACTACTTAGTACAGTAGTATAGGCTCCGGGACGTGGCTTATAAGGCTTACTTCCTTGTGTTTAGAGAATAGAGGAACTGAGCACTTTGCTCAACTAACCTGAGAGAAAACCGTGTAATTTTTTTTTTCTTAAACCAAGTTTTGCAGCTTGTTCCTGAATTTAAAATGTGAATTTGTGTGTTGAAGAGGACTGTACTTCGACGTGACCAGTATTCAGCTTGGACGCGGGTGAGTTTTAATTGATTAATTGCGGTGTAGTGGAATGAGGTTACTGTAAAAGGGGAAGAGAAGTTTTTTGTACATTGTATGTAGGGCGCTGTGTATAGTGTACTGAATGGAGAGCTGGAGAGGGCGAGGGCACTTTTTTATTATAGGAAGTAGACAGAAGTGTATATTATAAGATGTTATGGAAAGCTGTTATGGTTCAGACAGCATTCATGACCCCAAGCCGGTTCTAAACCGATGGGGAAAAAACCAAAACAATAGAAACCCTCATAGAATTTCTACTGGTTTCTAATGGTCCCTATGGGTCACTACTGGTAATTTGTTGCCTTCTCTTGCTAGCATGTTATGTCTAATGGATACCATTAAGGACTGATAATGGTTTTACTGTTTGGCTGATGGTTTGTAGTGGTATCTGTAGTGGAAACCATTAGAATATCTGTAATGGTTTCTATTGTTTTTTTTTCTTCAGCAGGGTTGTTTTACCCTTACTTAACACTTTGACATTCTGAGACACAAAGCCCCATGGAATAACAGATAACCTCATCAAAAATGATTTACAATAACACACACAAACATAGATCAAGATGAGTACTGTACACAACAAGGAACATAATAATAGACTACAGGATAATGTGATGTAAGGAACTTCATCTACATCATCAATTTGGATGGGATATATATATATATAATCTGGAGTTATTTCTATTGGTCCTTTTTATAGAAATTCATCTTTTAAGATGCATGCCCACACAGTCTGTAAAAGATTACTGACATGACAGATTTGGACAGGACTAAAACTCTAGCGATACTCCAGTAATAGTTACAGTGGATATAAAAAATCTACACACCCCTGTTAAAATGGCACTAAGATAAATCATGTCAGATCTTTTCGCACCTTTCATGTGCAATTGCAAAGTACACGTAAAGTGAAAAGCAATCAGAAACTTTTTTAGGGAGAAAAGGAAAAAATAAAAAACTTAAAATAAAAAAACAATAACCTAGTTGCATAGGTGTGCACACCTCTAAACTAATACTTTGTTGAAGCACTTTTTGATTTTATTCCACCACTTTTTGGGTAAGAGTATATCAGTGTGGCATTTCTTGACTTGGCAATAGGGCTTTTGTCTAGCCACCCTATCCCATAGCCCAGACCTGTGAAGAATACGAGAGATATTGCTGCAGCCCCTTTAATGTTCCCCTAGGTCTCTTGGCAGCCTCCCTGGTAAGTTTTTTTCTTGTCCTTTTATAAATTTTGGAGGGACTTCCTGTTCTTGGTGATGTCACTGTGGTGCTCCATTTTCTCCACTTGTCGATGATGGCCTTCACGGTGTTCCATAGTACATCTAATATTTTGGATTTTTTTTTGTACCCCTCTCCTGATCAATTCCTGTCGACATTGAGACCCTGTACAGGCTTTGTAAGCTCTTTGCAGACCATTACTTCAGCAGTCAGATGAAACCAAGAAGATGTCAAGAAAATCCTACAGAAACAGCTGGTCTTTATTTGGGTTAATCAGAATAATTGCACTGATGACAGCTCTATGATAATTACTTTTGAACATGAGATTGAATGTGATTCTGAGCACAGCAACATCCCCAATGATACGAGGGTGCGCACACTTATGCAACCAGGCTATTGTACGTTTTTATTTTTCCTATTTTTCCCTAAAATGTTTTTGATTGTTTTTTTTTTTTCGGTTAATTTTTACACATTGTAATTTCACATTGAGGGTGGAAAAAGTTCTGACATGATTTATCTTGGTTACATTTTTTAAATCAAAAACATTTGTAAAACTAATTTTAAAACCATGTAAAACTAATCTCGTCCGAATAAGGCTTAAGTCTAAATGCCTGAACCCAGCTCAAACCTGATGAGACCTGAGCTCAGGTATAACAGGGACTGGAGCCATTCCTAACTCAAATGCTGCACAAGCATCCCAAACTAAATTACATTTGGGGTCCTAATACACTTATCTTTGCCATAACTGATCATTATGTGCCTGAACTCAGCCACATTTGGCCTGTGATATTAGTTTTTGCTGTGTTTTCTTGTAATATGGACACCACACTTAACCAGACTGACAGATGTTCTGTTGAATGTGTATCTGTGTGTGTTCAACTTTTTTTTTTTAGCACTGTGTAGTTTTTACAGGAAGTATCCCACATATCTCCTGTGTTAACTATATAGGGCTGTGGTTTTCAAAGTGAGGTCAGTGAAGCATAGCCAAGGGGCTTTTTTTCCCCTTTAATACCATGGCAGAAATCACAACTACCATTATAGGTTATTACCATTATAGGTTATTGAGTTTCTAAACTTATTAGGTGGTTTGACTTGGAACTTGAATCAGATGGACTTATGCCATACCTTCATAAGTGAGAACAAGTTACAAATTATGTCAACTTGAATTCAATGTAGGTGATCACTGGAAAGTTAAGAAATTAAAAACCTCTATGTAAAAATCACTCAGTCACTTTTCAGTAAGCGCATTATCCTGGTCAGGGTGGAGGTGGATCAAGAACCTGTCCCAGGAACACTAGGTGTTAGGCAGAGACACACAATGGATGGGATGCTAGTACAGCACAGGGCTCACACATTCATCCAGACCTAGGCTTTAGTGTAGCTAGTGCACCTACCAGCATGTGGAGAACATGCTCAGAAGCTCCACACAGACAGTAACCCGAACTCAGTCTTGAACCAGGGACCCTGGAGCTGTGTGGCCTGCTGCGTCTATGGCTCGAATGGGTCAGCAAAATATTATTGTTCATATTGAAGATTTAATTGTATTACTATTCAATTATAAAATGTGTTGCGATGGTTTGTGCAATTTATGTTACAGTTGAAGAAGTTCCTGGCTGCAAAACAACTGAGAACATCTGATATATTGCATAAAATAGTGTGATCTATACCATAGGGGAGATGCTTGGGATTTAGCAAAGAAGCCCTTAAACTACTTAAACTAAGCCTAAAAGTTGCTCCTAGTGACGGAATTCTAAGAAAATTCCTAGAATTATGACGTTTTCTTAGAATTTCCCCGTAAATTTAGGAATAAATCTTAGTAAAGATCAAAATGATTCGCGAAACATCTTAGCCCTAAAAACAGCTCCTAAGGTACAAATTGTTAAGAGTAGAGAGGAGGACTTTTAAGAGGCTTAAGAGTT
>CM074950.1:7569588-7584339 GCA_037577455.1 Pangasius macronema | reverse complement strand
GAAGTTTCCTAAATCACTTTTAGTCTAGGACTCGCAGCTAGGACTTTTTAGGCTAAGATAGGAGCTCTCTGAGAGAATTCTAAGAAGCTTTGTGAATACGGGCCCTGGCTTATTATTCCGTGTCTTTTGTCTTAAAGTGTATTATTCAGTAACTACTACAGTATCTACTACAGTACTACAAAGTATCGATTAACTGCAGTGAAATGAATAAAAAAGGTATGTAGCCATAAGAGAATAATTAAAAGTGTGGCTCTACTGATAGGTCCTGGGAGATTAAGGCATTAACGTAGGCCCAGGACAGGTTCTTTCTTTCTGTCTCACTCTGTTTTCCCTTCACTGATGATACTGGTTTGTGTGTATTGATTGTATTAGTGTACAATTAGTGCACTTATTTTCATACGTTCACTCACAAAATGAAGTCAAGCAATGATTAAGTAGCATTTAATGTGTAAGGTTTCACAGATGTGTATTCGTTATCACAAGTAACAAAAATCAAATAATGTACTAGTGATATTAGTACTAGTGATATTAATAGTAAAAAAAAATCCCTTTTCATTGTACTTTCTGAAAAAATCCCTAATAACCTGTATGCCCACTGGTTTCCTATAAAACGCCTTTCATTCTTTCAGCAGCTCATACATTGTAAAGTGCTTCTTCCTGATATCAGTTATAAGAGATTATGCTTTTTCTATCGCTTTTGCTGTGTGTTTGGGATCGCTGTTTTGTTGCTGGATACACCCACATTTCATTTGTAACATGTAACTTGTAATACTTTTTTTTTTTTAATAGATAAATAACTGGGGAGTGGTGTTGAAAACCTTTGCGCTCAACTGTATGTGAAAATGTTTCTTAACACATTTTTTTCTCACTCACTTTACCTCACTCTCTCTCTCTCTCTCTCTCTCTCTCTCTCTCTCTCTCTCTCTCGCTCTCTCTCTCGCTCTGACAAGAGAGTTTTTTTCTAGAGGCGTAGTGTGGAGTTCACTGGGTTAATGCTTTACTAAAGCTGAAGGACTCTAATCTCCCAACTGTCTGGGTCTTCACAATTTGCTATTCTCTTTCATTTGCAATGCAAAGGCGAGCTCTTGCATGGAACAGCATCCCCACCTGCTTTGCCTGTCGTGGTTAAGCATTAGGAAAAATAGACATGTATTATTTTACAGTAAAGAAAAGTGTACTATTTAATTAAACCCGCAGAGAGCTAGCTGTCTACTGCTGACTTTTGTCCTCTCACTTTGTCTTTCTGTGTAGTACACAATACCTTTATCGTCAGTCTCACAAGCCACAAAGACCAGAATGGCACAAATGGACGTGTTAAGACAATACATGCAACATTCTTCTTCTTTTTTTTTTTTTTTTAGTAACATACCCTAAGTGTTGCTTTGTCAGATATTTCAGAATTGCCCATTGCCTAGAATGGTCTTAGAAACTGCCATTTTTTTGCATCATCATTTTCTAAGCTGCAAAGCAAGCAATGCATGGTAAGTGCATGTCTTATGAACTCATGCATTTGTGTGTGTGTATCAGTGTGTGTGCCAGAAGCCAAGATGGCAGGGCGACACGGAGACCTGATGGAGTATCAGAAAAGTCTGATAAAGCGCTACCTCGAGAGTGGGATCATAATGACTGTGTACAGGCAGAAAATGGAGAGGCTCAGTGTACAAGTCATTATGGAGACCAGGCAGGTGGCGTGGACGCGTGTCGCTGGCAAAACAGACGGAGTGTGTGAGTAACTCATCCTGGACTTTATTAGAACTGGACCTGGGTCTTGATTTAGCTGCTGTGTGGGTCAGAGTAAAGAAATCTTCTTGCCATACTCAGTGTAGTTCATTTTCAGGCCGAGGAAGGCTACAAAATGCAGAATGGAAACGTACCTAGCTTGCCTGATGTGTTCAGTCAGGTGTGTTAAAGCACAGAGCAAAGCAGACTACACCTCTACCTCTACAAAGCAAACTGCCATTACACCTCTAGGGCTGCTACTAACATCAAGCATTTGATCATTTCATTAAACTTTAGTTTCTTATTATTTGTTCTGTAGCTAAGGACAAGAGAGACCCCAGAAGCACAGCGTAATATTCTGTCTCATCGTTATGCGTTCTTTTTGGGAGAGTGTGTTTAGTTTAATGACTTTAAAGTCAATCTCATTATAGTATTAATTGGTAAAAATAGTGTTATGTCACTTCTGTTATCTAAAATTTCACAATTCTACTTGCACCATCACCCTCTCTCACTGTCTATTCTTAGTCATCTTTCTTCTTTCACATTTGTTTATTTCCTTTACTCATTGAACGTAACTCCTGGTTTCTACCCCGGGTGTGCAATACTGAATCCTCTTGTAACTGTTTCATATTTTGTTTGCAGGTTGTTCTCAGTTCTTTTCATAAGTACAAGTCTTTTATGAGGATTTATCCGTTAAACTTCCATAAATTAGCCCGATATTAAGAATTATTAGATAAGAATAGACATTATGACATTTTTTTTAACGATTTGGAGAAATTTGGAAACTTTTGCTGCTTTTATTTGATTTCACTGGGAGGATTATAAATTGCTTGCTATATGATTATGATCGTTGGTCAAATCTGTTTTGGTGTTTTATAGTGGACCTGTCAGATATCCGTGAGATACGTCCAGGAAAAAACTCTAAGGACTTTGAAAGATTTAAGGACAACAAGGACAAGCATGCAGACATCACGTGTTTCACAATTTTCTACGGCTCCCAGTTTGTCCTTAATACCCTGAGCCTTGGGGGTGAGTGTGTCTCCATGGCCTAACTGCAGGCCTAAATGCAGGGCTGTGCGAACCATCTCCAGATTTCACTGACGTCTTTCTCTGAATGCTATTGTTTTATTATATTCAGTGCACTGGAATGGCATTTAACATCATAACAGTGGCATGCAATAAAATGTATGCACATTTAAGATGGCATTTCAAATCAATAAGCAGAATGAGTTGTAATGAACCTGAATGTGAGAATCGTATGTGTTGTTTGACAGTGGACTCAGTAGATGATGCAGAGAAATGGCTAAGAGGACTGGAGCTGCTTAGAGAAGAGACGCTGCATGCTTATACACCAGAAATTATAGAAAGGTATGTTTATATGTGTGCATGTATACCGAATTGCCAGTTGATAATAAAGGAACACCTTTATTTAAGCTACATTTTATCAGGTGATCACTAATGATTACGTCCTTGAAAAGAGACAGCATAGAATCCCCACTGACCAGACGTAGTCTGAGTGGTCAAGATTTTCACGTATTAGTGACATCTCAGTGGTTGTGGTGCTGGTATGTGTATCAAATACATCAACAGCCACAGCGTTTTACTGTGTTACTCTCTGTGACTTACTGACACACCTACCATGCTTTACTTTCAGATGTACGATCAGAAACTATAGCTCTTTTTTTTCTATTAATCTTCATCCTTGCAAAATTTGTGCTGTCATTCTTGAATCCCATTTTTTTTTTTAGCTGAACCCCTTTTGCCTTAAGTTCTCCTTGAAATTTTAAGTAGAGTACATTAAGTAAAATGAGTATGTTTCTCATCGTTACAATTTTATATTACAATGTTAACTTTTTTTTTATTAAATTGTAATTTACTGTGACATTGGCATTTCCATCACAGTCTCACAAACTCTTTAAATGTCACCGTAAACCTCGAATCCCGATGTAATGTATTCAGCAAAGTTAATTTTTAATGCGTAACCGTTAATGATTACTGAAGATGAATAAATTGATGCTGTAAATGTGTTGCACTGAGCCAGCAGCCTGTACACTCCCATGTTAATGAATTGTCAAGCCTCATACTTTATTAAAGTAAAAGCCGCCTACACTTACGGCTTTTTTGATGCACACCTCTATTCTGGGCAAATGTCTGTTTTGAAATCGAAACAGGGAAAATGAATGCATACTTCTCTGTAAATTCTTCTTTAAATATTTTGCTTTTGTTGTTGTTTTTTTTTTTTTTAAATGAGACCAGTGAAGAACATCCCTTTCTGACTTCTCTCACTCTCTCTGTAGCTAGTCTCTGGTCCGATGAGCTTCCTGCACAAATAATTTACATAAATGTGGGTGATTGGATAGGCTGTAACAGAGCTGCAGAAGCCACAGTGGTTCATATTTAGGAAACTGAAATCACTGAACTACATACAGTTTTTTTGTGTGTGTGTGTGTGTTTTTTTTTTTTTTAACTCACTGATTGCTTCTGCGACAGTATTTTTTTAACAGCTAGGTGTGGTCAGGTGAAATATATTGTTGGGTCACGTTCATGACCACGGTCTGCCGTTTGCGTCCCCTGCCCTAGGGATTTGCAAACCCCTCTTTGGGTAGCTCTGCTGTAGAGGCTTTATCAGTATTGGTTTCTGACCACAGCACCAGAGTTGGGTGGATATTTTTTATAGGCATTCTTTTCTTAACTTAGCAACCGCACTGTTTAAAACCCCAGAAACCAGAACCAGACACACTGCCATTTCACTAACGTGTAAGGATTATTGCTGCGTAGAGAATAATACACAAGTCAAATAATATCTGGTCAGTGATGTTCATGTGGTCTGTGAATGGTTATGGTAAAATGAGGCTGAAAAGTTGTACACAGCAACAGATATGCTAAAGTCACGAAGTGTATGTGCAAAAATGTCCTACACTATATTGTAGATTTACCTGATAAAAAGCCAGTGAGTAGCACATATACATTGAGTATAAATACTCACTCACACTGCCGCTGCCTCCTTGTTTCCTGTTCATGCACTGACTGTGAGCTTTTTCTCCTGTCTAGTTGGTTGCGGAAGCAGATGTACTCTGTTGATCAGACCAAGAAAAACAGGTATTATTCCTCCAATCCTCCAATATTAATTGCCCTCTTGTCTTATGATTTCCATGTTAAAATTTGCACTGAGGAAATGTTGTCTTATTCCACAGCATCACTCAGAAGGAGGTCAAGTCTCTGTTGAATCAGAGCAACTTTAAAGTGCCTGGAGGACGATTTCTGAAGGACAGATTCATGGTACTAACACACCAAGCATGGAGCCACCCTTTACATTAATAGTAAACCAGTGGAGCAGACTGGGATTTCAGAATCCCAGTGATACCAACTTTCAAAAATATATTCAACTCTTAAACAGTGTATATTTGCGTCCTGTTTCCAGGCTGTTGGAGGGAAGAAAGACATCATTGACTTTGAGCAGTTTCATAAGTTATACAATGAGTTAATGTTTGAAAGCCAGAAGTCGGTGAGTGAGTGTGACACTTGATTTGTGAGTTATTCACTTTAAACCATGCACTTTTTTATGTGTTGATCTAAAGCATGTGTACTGAATTGCATGTGTTTATTAGATATTGGATGAGTTTAAAAAGGAGTCCTGTACCTTCATCATGGGGTGAGATGTATTCCCTCGTTTTACTTTGCTCACCAAACATAATAAAGTGTGTGTTGGTTGTATATTAGCCTGGAGTAATTGTATTGTCTGTAGTTTTAATGGGCATGTTGTGTTTGTATTTGTAGTAACACAGATAGGCCAGATTCCTCTGCAGTTCTCCTGTATGACTTCCAACGATTTCTTCTCTATCAGCAAAAAGTAAGAATGTCTCTGTGTAGATGCCCTTCAACAAATGTTCATAAATCTTCATACAAGCGATGATATAAATGATGTAAATGATCTTTATATAAATCTTCATCAAGTCATCTTTCCTAACCTCATATGTTTTAAATTCCATTTAAATGCTACCACTGATTAACAGATGTTGCCATTTGACAGATATAAGCTGTTCCATTGTTGATTTGGTCACCTTTATAGATATTTTTAGACTTTATAGTGATCATGGGGCAGAATACTCACTTCCCTATTTAGCTTCATAGAGTTATTATTGCATTTAGTGGTCAGAAATAGGAACTACAGCAAGCAGTAGAAGAGGGCCGTTGGAGCAGGGATCACTCTGCCCCATGCGCGCCCTGTGAATGTTTGGTTTGTGAGTAGGGACAGAAGTCATGACCGTTGATGGTAATACCTGTCCTGTATTTGTCTCGCACCCTGTGAAAATGGCGATGGTAACCAAACCTGCTATATCAAAAACAAATGAATTTCTTTAAATAATCCATTCAAACGTTGTTATTTCACTGGAAATTGGTGTTCATAAATAGTTTGATCAAATCCATTCAAATCTTGTTGACTGATTCTAAGCTATAGCATAAATCAAGTGTGATAGCCTGCTGACTTATTTTTTTCTGAGGTTATGTCATTATTTAATGTTGTCCTTTCCCACCAAAACCTATAGTAATAAACCGCTCCCGATTAATTGTGTGCGTAATGTTTATTCTGCAGGAGACTTGGGCTAACAACACAAACCAGGTGCGAGAGCTGATGACCATTTTCATCGATGACACCATGAGAAAGACCAACGATCCAGAGTTCACAGTCGGGGAGGTAGAAAATCTTTGAGGTTATTGACACCAGTGTAGCACCTTTACACCTTTACATAAATTTTTACTTCTTAACTTCTGTTTTTTTTTTAATCATTTGTTTCTAGTTCCTCAGCTTTCTGTTCTCCAAAGAGAACTCCATTTGGGATGAGAAGTTCTCTGAATTGTCCAGCTTGGACATGAACAACCCTCTGTCTCACTACTGGATCAACTCGTCTCACAACACGTGAGTGTGGACCTCTGAGAAGTCTGCACAAAGCCACATTCAAACACAGTGGCTTTCTTTTTATGGGGCACTTCCTGTCACACAGTGTGATGTGTCACCTTTTTTCTTTTCTTTTTTTTTTACAGCTACCTGACTGGTGACCAGCTACGCAGCGAGTCTTCTACAGAGGCTTATGTGCGCTGCTTGAGACTAGGCTGCCGCTGCATTGAGTGTTAGTGACAGTAAAACGCCTGTATTATATGGCAGCTTTCATATTGTAACTATTCTTATAGTTCTGCTAAAGTAGTTGATTAAAATTAAATGGGTAGGGAGAGAATATTCTTTGACAGGCTGTTCATACTAATAAGGAAATAAGGCATTTTATAAACTCAGTGAAGCCTTAAGTATAGTCTGATGCCTTATAGATTTAATTTTACTTGATTTATTTGATTCTTTTGCACATTAAAGCCAGTGCAGTGCTCCTAACTGACATTATAAANATGAAATAAATAAAAATCATAACAAAACTGTAACCAAACCAGTTATGGCTTCAACAATTAGTCTGAATAATCAATAATGTTGATTATGACAAATTATCAATGTGGATTTTATATTTGGCTAGTCAGCCGTTAACAGAAACACATAAGCCTCTATTTCTGGTTAGAATCTAATACCGTAGTGAAACCGCAGCACTGCAACAGCAGTGTGTGAAAAGCTGTTTTCAAGCACAACGTTGTTAAGGCAGTTTGAAAGTATGCAAAAATGGATTCACAGATTTCACTTGCAGCATTTAGGCCTTTCACTTAGATGATTGGAAGGCAAACGGAGCCAGATTGAACGTGAAAAAAAAAGGTTTAATGTTGTTTCATGCCAAGTTCATGTCTCTTGAGTGTGAGAGCCACGCTCTCTCTCTCTCTTGCAGACAGATCTTTTAATGATTGCAACAACGAGAGAGAAATTAAAATAAAGCCACTGGTAGTAAGTATGGAGTAAGTAAGGTATGATGCAGTCTGCACAAAACAGAGATGCCTTTCATAGCAGCACAAGCATTAAAAATGAAAGCAGCTGCAAGCTCCTTGGTGAGTGAAATGATACAGCTCAGTGCTTCTTGGTCTCTTGCATTTGCAATACTCCTCTCCATGTCTTTATCATTGAGCTACTTGAAAATCTATTAAAACTAGCTAGTACTAAAGTTTAATCCATCTTTCTCCTCACTCCTGGTCCACAAACACACTAGCTATTAACATGCATGGGCACCTTGAAATTTGTAACAGTTTGCATATGAAATGATGCACAACAGAGTGAACTAGAATAATCCGAATCATTTAGGAATATCACTGATAAAGCAAAATGTTAGTAGAAACACAAATAAAATGAAAAACAAAAATTACTAAGTGTCATTCCTAGAAGTGAATACATTTTAGAGAGGTTTTGTTCTATGGCCTGTCAAAAGTTACTGCTTTATCTACTATAGTTTGGAAAAATATGCCCATTTAGCTGTGTGCTATCCTAACTTGATTTTTGCTGTAATACAGTGGACTGCTGGAATGGACCAGAGGAGCCCATCATTTACCACGGATGGACAAGAACAACCAAGATTAAGTTTAAAGACGTGGTGAAGGCTATCAACGATCATGCCTTTGTAGCATCTGAGTAAGTTAACCCCCAACACACACACCCCAGAATATAAGCTGTTGTGACATTGATTTGGTTCCTTTATAGCTTTCTAGTGTTATTATTGCATCTAGTGTCAAAAATGGGAACTACAGCAAGCTCTAACCAGCAGACAGGACAGTTGATGTGATACTATCTCTTCTGGGTTTGCCTCGCACAGTGACAACGGCTACATTATGATGTATCTTTCTGTTCGCTTGACAATTGGTGTACATTGTTAGTTTGCTCAGTGTCTACTTAAGTGTTGTCTTATTACAAAATAGTAGCCTATATCAATTTTGTGTTCATATATAGTACTGGATATCATATTTACACCCAGGCCATTTCTTCTGAATTTCTTCATGTCTTCACAGCACTGAGTTATTTCACAGCACCCTTTTTATCATAATCTAAATAATTCTATTAAAAATGATCAAATCAAATGCTTGGGAGTTTTGTTGATGGCAGATGTGTGTCCAGATTTGTGAATGCAGCTTGTGACTGTGGATAGGTATCCCGTGGTGCTGTCCATAGAAGAGCACTGTGATGTGAAGCAGCAGAAACTGATGGGGCAGTACTTCAGAGAAGTTTTCCAGGACAAGCTGCTCACTGAGCCTGTGGAGCTGGAGGCGGAGCAGCTGCCCTCTCCCAACCAGCTCAAGGGCAAGATCATCATCAAGGTACGCACTAATATAACTCAGCTCGTTTTAAAGTATGCTGGATTTTAGCAGGAAAGCAGATGAGGTCAGCTTTCATAAGGTTCCCGGTCAATTGTATCTACATACCTTTCGTATTAGTTTCACTGTAGCTTCACTGAATAATATATATTAGCATAAATAACACAAAGCGGTTAAATGAAACGCTGCTTCAGCAGGCTTATATATCTGTTAATGGTTTAAGTGGTGAGGCGATTGTAATAGTTAATCTAGATCTACATTTCCTTACAAGGAGCTGAAAGAGATGGAGGGATGACATAAAGAAATGATAGAAGTACAGATGAAAGAAAGGAAATGGAAAAAGAGGAAGGAAGAAGAGAAATAAGGACAGAAAAGACAAAATGCTGATGAACAGATAGAGAGAAAACGAGAAGGAGATATAAAAAGAAGAGAAGAGAGAAATGAAGAGGATACAGTGAGCATCTGCACTGTGTGTGTGTGTGTGTGTGTGTGTGTGTGTAAGTCAGTTGTAAAGCCCATTGTAATATGGTGGTAGTTGGAATTGAAAATTATGTCAGTATATTTCAATGGAAACATAAATATTTTCAAGTTCCAAAACTATAAAAAAAAAAAAACTCTTAAAAAATAAAACCAACTTACTGGTCAACAGTTATTGTTAAAACACTGGCAATGTATTTTTTTTTTCTTGTTGGTTTTTTGTGCCAGTCTCCACAATGGCCAGAGAGCACAATAGCCATGTTTTAAAGCTCCAAACAAATAAAACTCCTCCTGACCAAATTTAAACATGTTAAGAACTTGCATGCAAAGAAAGCAGGATGTTAATGTCAGACACTGTTACAAATCACTGTTTCCATTGTATAAGCAGATATAAAATGAACATTGAAAACTACATTTGTTGCAATATGCATTCATCTACTGCCATGTATACAGACACAGGAAATATAGTGTAGTTATGGGCTAGGAGAAAAAGAAGCTGTGGTTGTAGGCTGCTAGGTTGTGGTAGTTTGAATGTAGGGCTAACGTGGTTGTCTGCTTCTTCTTTAAAACAGCATAAAAAGCTGAATATCGGTGAGACCATTGGAATGAAAGACCTGTCCAGAGGAGAAAAGCAGGGAGAACTTTTCATCTGGGACCCCATTGATGAGGTGCTCCAAAATCTCCATCATACCACCTTAATGACTTAATGGCCTTAAATGAATAGACAGTGTTTAATTTAAGTGTGTCTAACTGGATTGTATCATCAACTCCAGAATTATTGGCACCCTTCATAAATATTAATATATAAAATGAATAATAGATGCAACAAGAGATTTTTTTTTTCAACTGAATGTCATCATCTTGTTGAAATCTGTATCTACATCCTAGTCTTAAGTGGTGCCTTCTTGGCAGAGGCATCTAGGTGTACGGCTAAAATATCCTGGTGCTTAACAGAATTAATGCTAAGATCCATTTTCAGCCACTGGACCACCAGGTGCAAAAAAGCCCCTATGGATCAATCATCCACCGCTGGGGGTTTCCTCTTATGCAGGAAACATGTCGATGATGTGCACAAGCTTATCTGACCGCACTACACGTACACAGACACACCGCGCGGGTCCTCTTTCTGGCCTTTTTAACTGCTCCCCATGTTGAAAGCTTTTTATTACTGTGCAATCATTCTTCTAACTATATATATGTATAACCTCATATTTCTACCCAAACCCAAAAAGAATCAAAGATGACGATTTGTTTTTATTCATATAAAGTATTCTTCACAATAATTTTGTCACATGAGAGCCAGAAATCAAACAAAAAAGAGATTTTATGCAAATGTTTTATATCAGAGGGAAGTTAAATAGTTCCTCCAGTAGTTTGATTGAAAATATGGAGCATTGTGGATGCTGATTATATTATACAAGCATTTCTTCATTTTCTCTTGAAGGGTGCCAATAATTCTGGAGTTGACTGTATGCATTTACATTCATTCATACATCATTTCAGTGTATATGACAAATGTGTGTAATTGTTTTATAGACATGGTATAAACACTACTGTGTGATTTCCAAAAACAAACTGTACTATGCAGAGGAGAATGATCCAGATGAGGACAATGGGAAGGTAATTCAGGATGTAATGATCTTTGTTCTCGAGAACTTTACAATTTAAAGGCAAAACGTAGCACTTGAATTCAGTGAATTTTGCGTCAGGACTAAGCGTGTGCTGATTGGCTGCTGTGTCCTCTGCTCTCATGGTCAGGGTGTGAGCAGTGTGGATTTGCACCGGTCGGAGCCGTGGTTCCATGGACGTCTGGCTGAGGGCAGGCAGAGAGCTGAGAGACTGCTGCAGGAATTCTGTCTTGAGTCTGGGGGCAGAGATGGAACTTTTCTGGTGCGAGAAAGCGACACCTTTCTTACTGACTGCACGTTGTCCTTCTGGTACGTCCAGCAAGCTTAGTAAAAAAATCTGTTTCATGAGGTAAACAGTCAATTCAGCTGCTTTAATCTTTTCATTATAACATACTTCTAACTGTATGGAATCCAAAAACATATGAATTATCACGGTGTGAATATTCCTAACCAGCCTGTTTCACATAACTTATCCACACACAAAACCATATTCCACTGACACAGCCATCCATTTTGGTACGTCTGTATAGTTATATAAATTTCTAATATAAATTTTTGGCAGTTGTATCATTTTTGTTTGTGTTGCGTAGGCGCGGTAGTAGAGTACAGCACTGCCGGATTCGCTCATCCTCAGACGGGGGCAACACCGCATTCTTTCTGACGGAGAACCTGCACTTCCCCAGCGTGTATGCTCTGATCCAGCACTACAGAGAGAACCCACTCCGTTGCCATGACTTCAACTTGCGCCTCACTGACTTTGTGCCGCGGCCCAACATGCACCTCAATGAGGGGTCAGTGACTACTGTGGACACCAATAACAAAAAGTCTCTGAAAACTGTGCCCTACCTAAAGGAGCAATTTGTCCAAACATTAAATATACAACTTTCCTCAAATCTAGTGGATCAGCCAAGGACCAAGGTTTAATGTCTGATATTTGTTTCTTTAGATTCGAACTAAAATAGCTAACCAATAATGGAAGTCTTACTCATAATGGTTTTTGTAAATATCTGCTACAAACCACATCTGGCTCATAAGCCATGCAACACAGACTTCGAGATAAGGTTTAGAACATACTATGGCTTATTGTAATCTATAAAAAACAGAACTAAATTTCACTCTGTAGATAAATGCTGAAATGAATGCTCGGGTTGCGGTGTCTCATCCCCGCTTAGCGCATGCAGAAATCCGGCTGTACTTAACACAGACTCGATTGAAAATAAGGTTAAGCTATAAATTAAATACAGGAGAAAATGTGGTAAAAATAAACAATATTAACCTTAAACTACATAAGGTTAAGAACAAACATTTTTTTCTGATTGAAGAAAATTGTATAAGGTTTTTTTTTTTTTGGAAAACCACACCTTTAAAAGTACAATTTCAGATCTTCGGTCTTCTGCACCTCATCTTAAAATCTGCTGTATTGCGAAACAACAGTTTGCTGTTTCCTCATTACTGTAATTTTACAATAGTTCCCTATAGTGCACACATCCGTGTCTAAAATACTGTTCCAAGGAAGACTACTCATATATCACCACATAGCACTTATTTAAATATGGTTTCAGATGTGTTCATTGTTAAAGCAGCTCTTTGATGACACTGTGCTTTTCTCCTATGCAGGTGGTTTTACAGTAACATGAGTCGAGGTGAGGCAGAAGACAACCTACTGAGGATCCCTCGAGATGGAGCCTTCCTTATAAGACAGAGGGAAGAACCAGACTCTTACGCCATCACCTTCAGGTCACCTTTCACCTCTCACTCACGTTTCTTCCTTATCATCCCTCCATCACGGAACTGAACACGATGTTACGGTTCACAGATTCGGTTTACATTAATGTTAAGATCTGTGTGAAGGAAGCTTTAGTGCGCACTTATTTTTGCACCAGTAAAATGTCAGCTGACTTTGTTTGCATGACCGAGTTTAACGAGGGGGAATGAAACTGTTGGGATTCTGTGGTCTTGCAGAGGTGAAGGCATGGTCAAGCACTGTCGGATCCACAAAGAAGGATCCCTGTATGTGTTGGGCTCCTCGAGCGAGTTTGAGAGTCTGGTGGAGCTGGTCAACTACTTCCGCAAGAAACCTCTTTACCGCAAGACAAAACTGCGCTACCCAGTCACACCGGAGCTAGTGAAGCGCTTCAGCATGGTCAGTCCTTCTGTCATGTCTCAAAACCTCATTTACAAAATGACATAACAAGGTATGTGTAGCCAATATGTAGTGAGTAATAATTAGGGCTGCATCAGTACAGATACTGGTATCAGGTATTGGTCCGATACCATGATCAGTTCCTCAAATGCTTCAATACTAACATCTAATGCCATGTAGTACAAAATCGACAGCGATCTGGATGTAATTTCTCAATTAATGATGGCAGTCAAAACAAAGCAACCTGCAACCTGCGCTCTGTGGAAATATCAATAGGAGCTACTATAGCATCGTACTAAAATACAAGCATCCTGATAATACATTTTATGGCATTTAAATAATGGCTTTAATAAAGACGTGCTCACACAAATGTATTCGCAAGCATGGAGCAATAAAGTGACTGTGCAGAGAAGCTGCCATGCTTGAGAGCACTTCAGTTGTGTGAGCACTGAGCCCTGAGACACGCACGCTTCCTGTCCTTTCTGCTGATGCGTTAAGGTGCTCAGGTTGCGAGCTCAGGTTGGCCACCTGTAGATTATTCATGTCATTATCAGTATCAGAAAATGTCTCAGTCTGAAAAATGTGGTATCCATGCAGCCCTAGTAATAATAAAATGGAGCTTTCTGTAAACGGTTTTTCATTTATTTGTTGCAGACGGACAAATGTGCTTCGATTTATGACAGCAAGCAGTATGTAGAGGCCAATGAAATCGAACCATCTCCGGTACGTACAGTCATGCAGCACACACACATGCTGAAATCCGGTGAAGCCCCATGTTACATTATTAGCAGTAGCCTAAGATGCAAAAGTACTTGTTTGCTATCACTGTCTCTCAGATAGGAAATGGATCTTCAGTAAAGAGGAAACGTGCCACGGCTAATACAGCAGTGTCATGCCTGAGTGTATTTAGATTATGTTCTCTCCTCCAGCTATGTAGCTTTGCAGTGTGTGATCTTGCACATTCATATTTGACATGTCCAATATGTCAAATATGACATGTCAGTGTTTTAATTTGAGACCTTTTCCAAAAGTGCTGAAAGTTTGCATAAACATCAAGCTTGTTCTGTGACAGCTCCTGATCTTGTGATCATATGTTTCTCTGCAGCCTCAGAGCACAGTGAAAGCTCTTTATGATTATCGGGCCATGCGGCCAGACGAGCTCAGCTTCTGCAAGGGTGCTCTGATCCACAACGTTACCAAAGAGAACAGTGGATGGTGAGACACGCCAGTTTTTTTTTTTTTTTTTTTTTGAGAGATAATTCAGTTTATTTCTGTTTGTTTTTTTTATAATGTTTTACAATATACAGTGTCACAAAGTAGTGTTACAGAAATCAAGCTCTGGATATAGACCCCTAATGAACAAGCCAGAGGCAACATTGGCAAGATAGAGTCAGAATGAAACAGGCTGAAAAAGGGAAGTCATACTCTTCTGGGTGAAACCAGATAGTGAGATTGATAAATGCTGTATATATAGGTGTATACACTCACAGAGCACTTTATTAGGAACACCTGTACACCTACTCATTCATGCAATTATCTAATCAGTCAATCACGTGG
>CM074950.1:7552933-7569488 GCA_037577455.1 Pangasius macronema | reverse complement strand
AGAAGATAGGGATAGGTGGAGAGTGATGATTCGCTGTGGCGACCCCTGAAGGGAAAAGCTGAAAGAAGAAGAAGAAGTACTTATCCATAGACCAAGCCCCACTATTCAACAAATATTAATCTTCAGAAAGTCCTCAAATCCATATTTTATTCCAATGAAATACTAATGACTTCCTTTGAGTTTTTTAGCAGTTATTTGCTCGCCTTTGTAGATATTGCACGATTGTGGCGATGTGCTCCATAGAGGTTTATTGGATGTATAGCTTTGTTGCATTCATAGTATTATTGTATGTAGTGGTCAGAAATGGGAACTGTAACAAGTGGCAGTAGGGGAAGGGAGACACATTGGGGATGGAATTATGCTGTCCCATACTTGCTCTATGAATAATTTCAGTGGAAGAGCAGTGGACAGGAACAAGTTGCCAGGGTCTTTTTCATGCCAAATTGGAATAATTTAAAATACTCCACAGCTGCCAAGATCTTGTTTCATAGCAAACAATCAGAAAATATAATCTATCTAATAGAGCCAATCAGACTAAACTGAATAAATTTCCATAAACAAAATGTAAGTGCAGACAATGTGTCTATGATGTACAGAACCATTTCTACTGTAAGATATATTGCAAAGATTGGAAAAGGGAAAGGGAGAAGATTATGGAGAAGATAATGTCCATACATCAGAAATTTGCGTACACTGTGGTTTTTCCCACTTAAAGTCTATGAACAAGAAGAAGAATTTTCAATTGCCTGGATTCTTGCGGTATAGTTACAAGTCTTTAGTATGGTTTTTGAGATGAAGAGCTTGAAATTTTGCTGAAACCTGGCAACCCAAAATCAACCATGTAAAACCACTCAACCACTTTAGAGGGGTTCCTCTAAAAGTCTAGTCTGAAGCCTATGGTAGTCAAGCATGATAGCCTCAAACAAAATTAAGTGGAGAGGCTATGTGGTTGTTAATGCCCCTATCAAAATGTGCTGCAGTCATTTTATTAATCTCTGACCTTTTACCCACCTGTATTGGCCAAACAACAAATTCATTAAGGCAAAGCAAAGTGTGGTTTATAAATGAGCAGAGATGCCTGTGTACAAATCAAGAGAACCTGAGACAAAGTAGCCACTTGGTTTACTAATAAACTGAAAACCACTGTACAATGTAAAAAAAAAAAAAAAGGCTTGTTGATGTGAGGCAGAGAAAGAAGCAAAAGATTGCCTTAAATTTACAATACATCAAAGCAACTCAGTGGAGTGCTTTGGGACTTTCTGAGGATGTTGCAGCCTTATCTCTGCCATTGCATCACAAACCACATTAATAGAAAGGACACATTTATGGTTTACGTAAATATGATTTTATGGGGAGTGCATGTAATTATGCATGCAGTCTCTGACATCCAGGACCCTGGGCAATCTATAGGCATCCACAAACAGCTGCTTTCCTACACTATGTGTTTCAGATGCTCTGTGAACATGGCAGGAGCTTACTGCATGTAAGGCAGCCTGGGATATACCCGTGATATTGCCATGGGGATGCTGGAAATATCCAGTGCTGAAGAAGGCCGTAGTTGCTATTATTATTATTTTTTTTTTTTAGAAACAAGGAGGGAATATAGATGTGACGTGTCCCTTTCAAAATAGAGGCTGAACTTTCATTACTTTCCAGTACACCCTCTCCATGCAGTAATGTATTGCACTACTCTATTAAACCACAGCAAACTAAATAGAAAGAAGATTGTTCAAGGTTCAGTCTGCTAGTTAAAATCAAGGGTGTTGCAGTGTGATAAAGGAAAATAGAGCATCCTTACCTTTTATGGGCAGGTCTTTATAATCCTCCTACCTCATATCACAACCCAGATTTACTCAGTTACGTTGCATGCAGCTTTTTTGCTAATTGGCAAGACATCTGCATAAGATTGTTTGCTTCTTTTAAACATTCTTGAGTAAATTGAGTAATTTAAACTCATCAGTGTTGCAAGACAGCACCCCCTTTTGGTAATCTTGAATTACTTAATCTCCATACTCACACCCTGTGATGAGGAACTCAAATCTACTTTTTGTTTGCCATTGTTTATCTGGTAACACACGACTGACTACAGTCAGCAACTGAATAAATTGCAACGTAACCTATAGAAATAGAATATTTAGACAATACATTAATGCTAATCAAAAAATGACATGCATTTTTATCAAATGAGCTGCATCTGGTGTCATTGAGATGTAAATTGCACATGTTGTGCTGATGTTGGCTATATGTGAGAATGCCATCTGCAAACAATACCAATATATTGTAGCACTAGACTTAGTAATGATAATCTTCAAACAAAACAAAAAAAAAAAACAGGGCCTAGACAAGTTGATATACACTCAGGTTGTGTGTTCATTCTTTGTTCTACAGCTGATACATATGAAGCCTGTAGGAACCCTGGAATCCCAGCATTTGGTGTCCAGGTATCACAGAAGCAGTTCTACCAAGCAGGAGAGATACTGCACTTCTCCTGCCATAGTGGCTATAAGCTCATTGGGGAAGCAAATATTCGCTGTGTCCCCAGTCGCCCCTCGAAGTGGAGTCACCCACCTCCGGTGTGCAAAGGTAGCCTCTATCTTCAGCCCATCATAAAGCAGATGTCACTATTCTTACACTGATGCATAGTCTTGCAATTTGAATTGTTAGTAGTTCTATATAAAACAATTAATCTAAAATGTTTTCTTTCTTTCTTTTTTTCTTTGCTAAAAAATTCCCTCCTTTTCTTTCAACAGCAGCACTGGAGTATGTAAATGAGCGCAGGCTTGATGGTAAGAACTGTCACTTTTCACTGCCTTAGGCTGCTTTCACACTGTTCAGGGAAAATTTGCCACAGTACTTTCAAACACATTATTTTCAGTCCAATTTCAATACAACTGAGCTCAGAGATGAGCGCAGAGGCAGAAAGGTCAACTGATTTCAATTTCTGCATGGCACTCAGCCAATAGGAGAGAAATAGCTGTATATTTTTGGTAGCTTGCCTCAAAGAATTCGCCTTCCTCCACTCTGCAGAGACCAGTGTGCACTTTTTGTTCAACCTGGGGCACTGGCATTCGGGTTTTCAACATCTACCTGATGTCCTCCTAGTAAAGTCTGTCCACTCGGCGGTCATTTTGGCAATGCTCCCGAGCAGTTATTTTCAAAACCAGGCTCCCATCTACTTGAATGGGGAGAGCCCCATAAACCCAAAATGGATCGACAAGATGATCATTCAGAACAGATTTGGAATGTGTTTTTAAATTCGGATAAATATTATGTGTAAATAATGTGTGGTCTTTGAAACAAAAAATATGGAATATTTATATTTATATATTTATGGAATATAGGACCATACAGTATATATATATATATAGGCAGGACCAATACAGCTATCATGTTGAACGCTGTATGCTGCCCCATTCATATTTTAAACAGTGGTTTCTACTCAAATAATATCTGGTGTCAATCATAGCACAAACAGCATGAACTCAGCTTTAGATGAGCATTACTGTCTGGCCAGACAGCACTTGGAAACTTATACTGATATGTACATACTGCATTGTATTACTACACTAACGTATTCAATGTTTTCTGTCTAGTTGCCAGAACAGATTTCAGCATGGAAGGAGCCAATGTGGTTTTTGCCATCTTCATCCCTGTAGCTATAATTATGTTAATTGTCTTGTCCATATACTTCTATTTTTCAAGGTAAGCTTGGATAAAAAGCTGTTTTTGAAACAGCTCTCAGTATTGCACTTTCCTGTAGATGAGTGTTGGATATAGTCTTTGTTGCCATTCTGTTTTCAGGGTGCAAGGGAAAACTTTTCGATTGCCCATGTCTTCATCGCCACAGTATGACCAGATCAGAGGCGAGACAGCCTTTGAGAACCCCATCTATGAGACAGCAGTAAGTACACACATCAGCTCAGTGGTCTCTTTCATTTTTCAATACCTCACATTCTCAATTAAGCCCTCTGCATCCTTCCTCCACTGATGTGTAGTTTCCATGACAAAGTTGCATTCAGCTCTTCATGACTATGATTGTACACCTGGGGTGAAATTATGATCTTAAAATTATGATCTGAAAACACCATCTGCGTTACCTTATTGCAAGCTCATGTGCCAAATCTAATTAGCTTCAGGAGCTTCAGGATTTTAAATGAAATTCCACACCCTGTCAAGCTTCATGTTTATAACACTATGACATTCATTTAAAATACATTCCACTGATGCATATGCTTTAGGAAGGGCATCATTTTGAAGGTTATTTAGTCATCCTATCATCATCATCCTATTGTCCTTGTTCCCCTCTCACGGTCCTCCTGGCATTTTCTATTTTTAAAGCTTTAACATTGTGAATCTCTGTCTCTCCCCTCTCCCTCCCTTTCCGTCCCAGAAGAACAGTGAGGTGAGTATATCTGACAGCACTTAGTCAATACCATTAACTGTTTGTTATGTGCTGCTTGTGTCAAAGAGTGGCTTCAATTCACACCTTCTGTTTGTAATGTTTGTATTCTGACATCTCTCTCTGTGATTAGGGCCACATGATGCACTTCCATGTAGTGCTGTGAAATCTGTAGCCCAGGGGTCCAGGCTGTTTGTGTGTGTTTGTGTGTTCACATTAAGTGGGTCAGTGAGAAGCAAAGACAGACTCATTAGCACCTCCATGGGGCGTGAATGGAAACACTGCCTTTGGAGATGAACTCCCTCATGTGTGTACTATTTTTATATTTGAGATGTCCTCTAGTTGGTTAAGGCTAGGAGCTGTTTTCACATACAAATTTATACAATCTAAAGTACAAATGCCCTGATGGTTGGCAGCATACTAACCAGTATGAACTTATTGCATACACAGTCTGGGATTTGTTTCATTTTTACCTTTTATGTTTTTGTTATTTCGTCCTGACATTGGTACACTGGCATTTTTTCAAAGCCATGGTTTCTTTTGCACAGCATTATTTGAAATATTTCATCCGCTTTGGTTGGCTTTTCATGACCTCTGCATTGCCTTTCTTTTGATGGTTTCATGTTTGAACAGAGAGTGATCATTGCGCCCAGACACCAGCGGTTCTTCCCTATAGGATACTGTTGTTATGAGAAACCCTATAAGGAGAGTTGATCGGTGGCATAGCACTGTTTGGAGCAAAGCAGGTTGGAACCATAGGTGTGATGGGTGTCTTTTTTCCATCTCACTCCATACTATAATTACTCTTACAGCTACATCGTCTATACCTGTGGTTCTCAAACATTTTGCAGCCAGGGACCCCTTTAACTGTAGAATTAAGTCCAGTACAAATTTATGAACGTACTCCAACTACACAAATATTAGGCTCATTATTTTATATTATACATATTCCATTATGTATAATAATAATTTGCCTATTTATTGGAGCCAGTGAGCTTTTTATTTTGAGTTTTCCACTGAGGTAGTTCCAGGTGACAATATTTATAGGCCTACATGTCATGTTATTGAGCTTTGGATTAAATTTATTCAATTCAACTGACCAGTCAAATAGGCAAATAACTGTAAGAATTCTGAGTAATATACTGTGTATAATAACTTTGATAATGGTGGGTTGTGATTACCACCACTATAAAAAAATTTAACAAACAAAAACAACAACCAAAAAAAAAACCTTCTGTCTATGCTTCCCAGACCCCAGGAGGTCCCTGGACCCCCACTTTGAGAACCTGAATATATAACAAAATATCTATTTTATTTGTCCTGCTCTGCATTTAATGTTGTATTTTTTATGATCTACAGGACACAAGAGAGTACGAAGTCTCCATTTAGACATACTGCTTATGTCCACACTCTGGACCTTAAGCCTTTCTTTGCCTTGTGGAGGTTCCCCAGCACCTTTCTCCTGTTTTCTGACCTCCTCCTATCCTCATCTCGCTCTTCTCACCCCCCCACCTTTCCTCTCCTGGTTGGGTGTAAATATCCTGATTGTCAGAGAATTTCCACAAGTACTGCAAAGAGTGTGGAAAATATGATCTTATTTTTGTAGAGATTCAATATTGGTGGTCTAGCAGCAATGCTTTTACAGTTTTTATCCAGTTATGGAACAAAGAGCTGGAGATAAAACTAATGACATAAAAGACTAGCTGCATCCCAAAGTCTAGGCTGCAGCCTAGGCAGTTACTTTTAATTATTTAGTCACACAAAATGAGAAGAAAAGGCACAAAAAGGCCACATGGGCACACCCTTGGAGAAGCTCCACACTTCAGTCATGGCATAAATCACTAAAGGAATTCACATTTAAATATGCTTAACTAAGTATATTTTACACTAGCTGACAATTACATTATCTCATTAATTTTAAAACATTATATACTTATATAAATATAAGTATAAACATTATATGGACAAGAGAATTACCCTTTTTCTCATGTTTTCTAAAATGAAAATGCTTAATAAATTAGATCACATGATATCACATACTTGTGCCTTTGCTTTCTGGTATTGTCTTCAAATCTCAGACTGCCACAGAGAATTGTGGGCCATTGCAGTTTGTGAAGGATACACCAGCTGCATGCCTGAAAACTCCTGGAGTGTTGATTGCAGCCTAGACTTCGGCATGCACCTACCGTCATCAATCAACTGATGTCTCTCTATAATGACTTTTTATTTATTTGTTATTATTATTCATTCAAGTGTTTTAGTCTTCTTCACAAGCACAGAGAGGCTGTGATAAAACATGTAGAACTGGAATTTTGTTTTCCATTTATGAATGTGACAATAGATCAATCAATCTGATTATGGTACACTTGTTATTTTGGGGAAAAATAAATGATCAAATTGGTTATTGTATGTCTATCTCACACGCACAAACACACACACACACACACACACACACACACACACACACACACAAATAAATTTATGCATGTTTTATATATTTGTGTCCTCTTGTGTTTCTGATACATTTAAATTTCACTGAGTAGACAAGGTTGTAAGGTTCATTTCTCCATAGTAATAAGCAAAATGACACCAAATATTAACTGTAAACAAATTACATAAAATATCCTACACTGTTCATGCGTAAATGCATGTATTTTTCAGGACCTGTCCTTCAAATAACAATTGTTATTTTAATGGTATCTGCTTTAGTCAGTATTATCACAATTTATCATAAACAACTTTACTTTTCTACTCTGATTTGTCCATTCCTCAAAAAACTTTAATTGTTCACCTAAACATTCGATCAACATTGTTTCCACTACAGTGCATATATTACAATAAATGCAGAAACACTGAACCCTTGAGTTTTGGCCAATATGGACCCAACAAAGCTTTACGAAGGGTGAGTTTTAGTTGAAGCATTTCCCTTAAGATTGCCATCTAAAACAACTACTAAAGATGATCAAACTCTTTATTACACTACAGGAAGGAATACATAGCCATCAACATGACCTACACAAAACAGCAGCCTTTTCCCCACCCAATAAACTCTTTTAAATAAACAAACACAAAATCACAAATATCACAGTGCACATGTGCAAAATTGGACAATTGAAAATGCAATAACTAATTTCAGTGTAATGCTTAAACATGCCAAATGTAATATCACTGTGCAAGCAAAACTGTTTCTAGTTACAAATAAATAAATAAATAAATGGCATGTTATAACAGCAGCAGCAGAGATCTCCATCATGCAAAACACACCTCCCAAAACGTCTCATCTGGCCATTCACGTAACCTGCTTACTACTATAGTCCTGCACTGATTACAGGGACCTTAATTCTGTGACAGAAGTACCATTACCCCACCAGTACCGTCAGCATTTGAACAGGTGCAGAATGCATGCAGTTTCACAAAACCTGACCTCAGCCAATCATGTGGCAGCAGCACAATGCATAAAACCATGTAGATACAGGTCAAGAGCTTCATTTAACGTTCACATCAAACATCAGGATGGGGAAGAAGTGTGATCTCTGTGACTTTAACTGTGGCATGGTTGTTGGCACCAGATGTGCTGGTTTGAGATTTCAGAAACTGCTGATCTCCTAGGATTTTCACACACAACAGTCTCTAGAGAATGTTTCCACAGAATGGTGCAAAAAAACAAAAAACATCCTGTTTGTGGAGGGTTTGCAGGCTGAAACGCCTTGTTGATGAGAGAGATCAGAGGAAAATGACCAGACAGGCCTGAGCTGACAGGACGTCTTTTTTTCCTCACTGTTCTGTATAAACTCTAGAGACTTGTGTGTGTGACATTCCCAGGTGATCAGCAGTTTCTGAAATACTCATACCAGCCCATCTGGTACCAACATCCATTACACAATCAAAGTCACAGAGATCACATTTTTCGTCATTCTAATGTTCATTAACTGAAGCTTTTGGCTTGTATCTTCATGATTTTTTTTTGCATTGTGCTGCTGCCACATAATTGGCTGATTAGATAACCTGCATGAATATGTACAGGTGTACAGGTGTTCCAAATAAAGTGGACGGTGATTGTATATATTCATTATATAAACATGAAATTATTACATTTAATAATTACATATTAACATTTAAGATTTGTTTATTATGAATAGTTAGGACAAAAGTACTTATCGCATGTCAAAACTGGAGCTTTAGAATATTTTACTCATAAAAGTGACAAAATGGCACAACTGACCCCACTCTCCCTTAATATGTGCCGTACTGTTAGTAGGGTAGTAGTGCTAAACAAACATAAACTGGAGCTTATTAAATATATATATATTTCTCATATTTCTCATATTTCTCTCTCTCTCTCTCTGTAAACTCTGAATAAAAGCTGGCAATCCGAGCTATGTCGGTGTTGATGCCTAATTAATCAGCATACACTATTTTAGCTGACAGTAGCAGCTCAACTTGTTGGGCCAGTTTGTTTGTGTTTTAAAGCTGACCTCCGTGTGGAAACCGGAAGCGTGCATAAACCAGAGTAGCCATGTCTGTCCTTATCCTGCTCGCCGGAGTTCTCGCAGGCGTTTTTATTTTATTTCGGAAAATTGTTGCAGGAAAGAGATGTAAGAGCAAGGTACAACTGCATGGCAAAACGGTTATCATTACCGGTAAGTGTTTGTGTCGGTGCTGTGCTGCCTGGTCTGCCTTAAAACTCACTTTTTGTTGTCTGATTATTTTCGGTCTCGCGGTTTGACGCTATTCTGATGACCTTTGATACCTGTACTGAGGTTATGCTGCGTACCGGAAGTAAGAACTGTGTTCAGAAGTATGCAGGCCACTTTCAGGAACCATAGCTGGTGGATATTCGACGAAGAGAGAAGAAAATCGAGGCTTATTTGGAGAAACGTGGCTAATTTTATTCTAGTGTGATAATATACCGTGTGTAAGAAAGGGGGAAAAATATACGGTGTGTAGAAATCGAGGCTCATGCGCACGCGCGTGATATTATAAACAGATTGATCTGTCAGTCAGTCGCGGAAAACTTTGCATAATAAAATTATCTGGATGATAAAATTATCATCGGGTTTTTTTAATCTGTACACAAGATATGTTGGGGCAGGGAAAACCTGAAACTATACAGGGCAGTGTGGACTGAACATGAACGACATGTGCAAGTAGATCAAAAGTAGAAACAAGAAGTGAGCTGTATGCAGTTTTTATTTAAAGTATATTGCTTGCGCTACTTATATAGATTTGAGTATCTGCACCAGGGCTATTACGTTTGCACTAATAGTAATNACACTCACAGAGCACTTTATTAGGAACACCTGTACACCTACTCATTCATGCAATTATCTAATCAGTCAATCACGTGGCAGCAGTGCAGTGCATAAAATCATGCAGATATGGGCCAGTAGCTTCAGGTAATGTTCACATCAACCATTAGAATGGGGGGGGGAAATGTGGTCTCAGTGATTTTGACTGTGGCGTGATTGTTGGTGCCAGATGGGCTGGTTTGAGTATTTCTATAACTTCTGATCTCCTGGGATTTTCATGCACAACATTCTCTAGAGTTTACTCAGAATGGTGCAATAAACAAGTAAACTTCCAGTGTGTGACAGTTCTGTGGATGGAAAAGCCTGTTGAGATGAGAGAGATCAATAGAATGGCCAGAATGATTCGAGCTGACAGAAAGGCTACAGTAACTCAAATAACCACTCCGTACAATTGTGGTGACCAGAAAAGCATCTCAGAATACCCAACATGTCAAACCTTGAGAAGGATAGGCTACAACAGCACAAGACCACGTCGGGTTCCAGTTTTGTCTGCCAAGAACAGAAAGCTGAGGCTGCAGTGGGCGTAGGCTCACCATAACTGGACAGTTGAAGACTGGAGAAATGTAGCCTGGTCTGATGAATCTCGATTTCTGCTGAGGCACACAGATGGTAGGGTTAGACTTTGGCACCAAAAGCATGAATCCATGGACCCAACCTGCCTTGTGTCAGTCCAGGCTGGTGGAGGTGGTATAATGGTGTGGGGAAAGTTTTCTTGGCACACTTCGGGGCCCGTTAATACCAACCAATCATCACGTGAATGCCCCAGCCTATCCATCTTCTAATGTCTACTTCCTGCATGATAATCCACCATGTCACACCACGAAACTGGTTTCATAAACATGACAATGAGTTCAATGTTCTTCAGTGGCCTTCCCAGTCACCGGATCTGAATCCAGTAGAACACTTTTGGGATGTTGAAAGTGCATCAGAAAAATCTGCAGGCATTGCGTGATGCAGTCATGTCAACATGGACCAGAATCTCAGAGGAATGTTTCCAATCGGTGCCATGAAGAATTGAGGCTGTTTTGAGAGCAAAGAGAGGCTCTACCCAGTATTAGTACAGTGTTCCTAATAAAATGCTCCGTGAGTGTATATGCAGTAAATGTGTTAAAAAAGAGATGGGTAGAAGATGCTACAATCACCTGCAGGTCTCTGTAGTATTCAGGTGAGATTATCCACTGCAGTAGATAGAATCGAAATGTTTTAAGTGTGGATGCTTATTAAATAAATGTTATAATAATGTAAAATTAGTAGTTCTTAAAAGACTATGCTCTCTCTCTCTTTCTCTCTGTCTGTCTCGTGCAGGTGGAAAGGTGATTATGGTGGGAAGGTGCAGCTCTATTTCCCATCAAACTACGTTGAAGAAGTTGCAAACTCTGCTGCTGCTGAGCAGAAAGACCTGGTAAGAAAGACCTAGCTCATTTTCATACAAGATCTCATATCTCTCATATCTTATATTCCAGTGTATATGTGATTATGTAAAGTCATTTAAATTCATATTTTATAAACAAATTTGCTTCTATTTCAGGCTGATGATGATAATCCATTGGGTGACTTGTGTAAAGGTGTAGTGGATATTTCCAAGTGCAATGTTGGTAAGAGTTTCTCTAATGTTTAAAGAAAAGAGAAGAGAAAAGAAAAAAAAGTCAAGAAGAAAATGAAATTTCATTTAGTGTTGTATAGTTGAGTGCAAAAGTTTGCATAGGTTTTTCGAGGTTGTACAGATATTTCTGTAACAAAAAGGTCAACAAGTGTTATACAGGTATCAGAAATTCCTGAATAATGTAAATATGCACTTGGGTCTAAGGACTCTTTCAGGTCTCTTGCTTTTTATTCATAATTTTTCCAATTTATTTCCCCTTGCAGTTATTCACCTTGATTATAAAGATAACTGCTGGCTTAATTTCTTTAAAATATGGGTGATTTTTATTTTCATTCAGTAACCAGAAACCCAGGGGATGTAAACTTTTGCACTCAACTATAACTTACTAAAGTACATTGACACTGAGCTGCATAAACAGTATGATTAAATTATGGTAGAAAGATAGCCCCAGGAGTCACGCAAGTCGGTTTGTGCCGTCCGGACACCTGGTAACGCTGCAGAGTAAGGACGTTAAAGAGAGCACAATGCCATTCCACTTGGCCACAGAGACCACAGAGGACCTGTACGAATGGTACAAGGTGGCTTGGGACATCACTCAGAGAGAGGGAACCCGTGAGTTTGAGGTAATCATAATGTTATCCCACACATGCCAAATTACACAAACATATAAAGCCGTTAGATCATTAGTATTCAGCCATTATTTTCATTATACAGCAAAAGCAGCAGGAGAAGGTGGAGATCAGAGATGAGGTGGCCAAAGAAATGTCTGATCTGGTGGTGTACTGTCAGCCACGCAGCAAAGACAAGGATCGATTTGGTACGTTTCAATTTCTCTCTCATTTTATTGAAATTGGCTTGTGTGACAGTAAACTTCATGTAACCAGGAAATTACGAACTAACTGACTTTGTGTCCCTGTGCCTCCTATTAGAAAATTACAGCTATAAAGAGGTCCGCTCCTTTGTGGAGAATAAGTGTCCCAGCAAGAACAAGTCCAGAGAGTTCCTGCTGTATAACCGCAAAGCCCTGAGCCGCATCTACCCCAAAGGCCAGCGGGTGGATTCCTCCAACTATGACCCCTATGCTCTATGGATGGGTGGCTGCCAAATGGTAGCACTCAACTTCCAAACCCCTGGTGGGTGAAATTGGAAAAGCATGGCATGCATTTCTGAAATGTGATGTGTTATATAGACTTTTGGAGTAATCAAATCTTTTGAGTTAGTCTTTGAATTTACAATATTGCTCAATAATATTGCCAAGGTTGATTGTTGTTTATTATGTTTGAGAGCCTGTATATGAAAGCTGGGGTCAGGTGTTAAAAATAGGTCTCCATTCTGTGCAGATAAGTTTACTCAGCTAAACAGCGCCCTCTTTAGTCTGAACGGAGGCACAGGATATGTACTACAGCCTGAGCTCATGCGCGCAGACACCTACGACCCTCAGCAGGAGAAGAACACCGTCAAATTCACCCTCTCTGTCAGGGTAAGACTATGATCTATTACATATCTACTGTTATATGATCATTTTTTACACACAGCTCTTCCATATCTCTAAACGTATGTATATTATAGTTCAGTTTTCAATTTTCAAGTTCTATAGTTCTTTAGTTTCCTGATGGTTTGGTAAACAGAAAGTCAATGTATTTATAAAATAGTGACATTATTAGCAATACTTTAGCTGCTTGTAGTTAAGTTGCACGACCCCTTCCAGTGTAAAATACTTTTTCACGGATCCATCAAAATGGATTTACATTACGAGTGCAATCCATCTATTCAAATATTAAACATGTGAGTGAAATATTTCTCATCATTTATTTCCTGTTGCTGCTAAGAGCTTTTTATTCTTTTCACCCAAGACCCAAGACTATTTACATATTGGTACAAATTTCTTTGTCATATTAACAGAATGTAATCATATTATAACAGTAATCATATTATGTTTACTCATTTTTAGGAAATGAATAACTTCTTGAATAACTTCTTACTTTTAAACCCATTCAGTTCCAGTGAGCTGTTGACCAGACGTACAGTCTCAGTAAGGAAAGCATGACGGGGCATGCTATTGTAGGAAAATAATCAACAATAGGGTGGTGTGAGGTGGCCTGATGTGAAATTTCATGTTAACACACTGACGCTGGTTATTTTCCAATAACAGCAAGTGTTTTATTCCTCTTATACCAATATACCAATTTGCCAGTGTTAATGGTTTTGTTATTTAATAAAGAACACCACATTATAGTTTTTATCCATTTAGAGATACAATTAATGTTGAGGAAGTTAGTTTCTGTTGTCATTTACGTATAGCTATAAACAGTCGCTCCCTCACCAGTCTTTCTTTTTTCTCTCTTGTGAAATTAATGACAAAGCAATGCAGTTTGTTAGCGAGAAACTGCAAAGTCCTCTGTCCTGAAGACTTTCTGTGACTCCTTCCAGAAATGCTAAATGAATAGCTCCTCACAGAAATATATATTATATAACTGTAATTAAGTAATTACTATAACAGCTGTAAAATGTCAGTAGTGATACCTACCACTGTGACATTTTGAGAACCATGGTAATTTTAGGAAATGTGTTCATTTGCTGTAGGTGTTAGCAGCCAGACATCTGCCCAAGACAGGCCGCAGTATCTCCAACCCCTTCGTGGAGATCGAGCTGTGTGGCCAGACCGACGACACCTCCAAGTTCAAGACCACAGTCTGCCGTAAGTAATGGGGGATGAGGATGGATGAGTAGCAATAGTTCAGCAGAACATTTTATTAAAGACTGTAATCATGAACTATAATAAAGCATTGTTAAACATTTTGAAGAAAATGCTGGTTGTCCTTGACAATTCACCCGAGCCTGTAACGATGTGTGCAGCATTTCAGTGTGTGTGTATGTGTGTGTGTGTGTGTGTGTGTGTAGATGATAACGGATTGAACCCTGTGTGGCTCGGACCTCACCGGCAGGATGCAGAGACCGTCACCTTCACTGTATATGAACCAGAGCTGAGCTTCCTGCGCTTTGTGGTGTTTGAGGAGGACATGTTCTCAGACCCTAATTTTCTCGCTCAGGCTACCTTCCCGGTGAAGGGCATTCGCACAGGTAAGACACTCAGGAGCTGTCCAGGAAATATCAACTGTTAAACTGTAGTGGAGGATGAGAGCTCCAGCAACAAGTCACTTTTTCTTCACCAGGCTGTAATGTCTGTTATGTAAAATCTATCTAGCAAACAAAATGCATTTTGATTAAGTGATAGAATAAAAGTAAGTATGTGGAATCATTATTCCAAGCAAATGCGTACATGGGAGTGACAGTATTCCTTACAGCGTATCTCTTTTTACTCCATTAAATAAAAGCTAAAGATTTTTTTGAGATGTAATATAATGCTATATTTTCTATGTAAACATTTCTACATTACCAGTATGCATACTGTACCCTAATCCTAATTTAATTGGTTTAACATTACAGCCATGGCAGCATAGTGTGTTTAAATCTCACGATTTGAATTAATATAAGGGTAATAGTATTATCACACAGTGATAATTTTACAAGAGGGATCATTTTGAGAAGAAAACATCCCGTTGGACAAACCCTCTGTGTCAGATATGCTAGTTTCATCCGTGTCAGAACAGATCAGAGGTGAACAGGAGTGGTGTGTGTTTGTGTCTCTCCCTGTCAGGATATCGCTCAGTTCCTCTGAAGAATGGCTACAGTGAGAACCTGGAGCTTGCTTCTCTTCTGGTGTATGTGGACATCCAGCAGGTAGAGGTAAGGAGAAAAACACAGTCTGCCAGCTTTGCTACACAGATGTCTGATTGACTTCTTACTTTGTGAGAATTTCACATTTTGTAAGCCGTCACCCTACGGTACAGCTACATTACACGATTTAACACAATACGAATATCCTTAATTAGTCATAGGAATATAATTACTCATCATGATTTGTAATTTTATTTCTTTTTCAAAATGTCCTGGTGACTGTTTGGTTATCAGAAAGCCGAAGAGGAGCTGTACTCTTCCTCCAGCCAACTGCGAAAAAGACAGGCTGAGCTGTGCAACGAGCTCTTCCTGTACGACACACACACCGGCCTCCAGCGTGCTGCACCCTCGAATCGCCACGATGACCTCCTGCAGGAGTTCAGATCTAATGAAAATCAGCTCCAGAAGATCAACGAAGCATGCAGGCAGAAGTGAGTGCCAATAAACTCAGTCAGCTCACACTAGCATCGTGCCCTAGCTTGTTTGATTAACATCCATAAATGACAGAACGCCAGGAATACACACTTAAATATCATACTTAACTTGCTGTAGTGGTCAGACTTGAGGCATTTGTGTTCAGGGGCGTATCAGCGGCAGGGAGACTTACAGTCCCCATGAAATGGCTTCTTAGCTGTTATTTGATTCCATATGTTGACGTATTTCCTTCTGAAACAGGAAGTCAGTGTGACGTTGACTGTCAGGTTTGTTTAGTTTCAGTGTTTAAGTCACAGCTGCCCGGGATGAGTGGTGTATTTACTTCCGTGCTGACCGGGATGAGTGGCGTATTTACCTCCGTGCTAACCGGGATGAGTGGCATACTTACCTCCGTGCTGACCGGGATGAGTGCTTATTTACCTCCGTGCTGCCCAGGATGAGTGGATACTTACCTCCGTGCTGACCGGGATGAGTGGCGTACTTACCTCCGTGCTGCCCGGGATGAGTGGCGTACTTACCTTCATGCTGACCGGGATGAGTGGCGTATTTACCTCCGTGCTGACTGGGATGAGTGGCGTATTTACCTTCATGCTAACCGGGATGAGTGGCGTATTTAATTCCGTGCTAACAGGGATGAGTGGCGTATTTACTTTCCTTGCTGACCGGGATGAGTGGCGTATTTACCTCCGTGCTCACCGGGATGAGTGGCGTACTTACCTCCGTGCTGACCGGGATGAGTGGCGTATTTACTTCCATGCTGACTGGGATGAGTGGCGTACTTACCTCCGTGCTGACCGGGATGAGTGGCGTATTTACTTCCATGCTGACTGGGATGAGTGGCGTACTTACCTCCGTGCTGACCGGGATGAGTGGCGTATTTACTTCCATGCTGACTGGGATGAGTGGCGTACTTACCTCCGTGCTAATCGGGATGAGTGGCCTATTTACCTTCGTGCTATCCGGGATGAGTGGCGTATTTACCTTCGTGCTATCCGGGATGAGTGGCGTACTTACCTCCGTGCTGACCGGGATGAGTGGCGTATTTACTTCCATGCTGACTGGGATGAGTGG
>CM074950.1:7538196-7552866 GCA_037577455.1 Pangasius macronema | reverse complement strand
TACTTACCTCCGTGCTGACCGGGATGAGTGGCGTATTTACTTCCATGCTGACTGGGATGAGTGGCGTACTTACCTCCATGCTAACCGGGATGAGTGGCGTATTTACCTTCGTGCTATCCGGGATGAGTGGCGTATTTACCTTCGTGCTATCCAGGATGAGTGGCGTACTTACCTCCGTGCTAACCGGGATGAGTGATGTGTGTAGTCAGTGTTATAGATTTAACAAGCTAATACGTCTGTGTTTTGATAGATCTGAGGCAAATACTAGTGTATACAGCATAACTCAGGTAAGTGCTGCTCTGTTTCTTGATGCTGTGAACAGCCATGTTGTGTTGACATCACATGCCGAACTCATTGTGGAACTTCCTGCATTGTGGGGGCGTTTTCTTTGGTTTGTCCTAGTCAGAGGTCGAAATTTTAGTCAAACGCAGCATTTTTCAGTAGAGTTTTGAACTTGCTCATCTAAAGAAGGTGCATGTATGCGATCCTTAAAAAAGACTGATGTGTGCCCTCTTTCTCCTCGCAGGATGAAGGAGAAGAAGATCAACAACAGCAAGTTCTACTCGTGAAGAAGTGCTCAGTACATCCCTTACTCACTACCCCTCCACACATCTTTTATTTATAAGGCTTCCTCTCCGTAGCTCAGCTGCTCTACTGCTGAAACTCACAGAACCGGCAGATTAAAGCAGACTAGATGGGAGTTGTGATAGTCTTGCTTTCCTGAGTGGAAAGTTCAGGGGTGAGAATGCTGTCAGACGCTCCACGACACTGATTATTGACTTGAGCAGAAAATCCTTTATGTGAAGAGCTGGGACTGAGGAGATGCTTTTAATGAAGAAAAGCAGTTTGGCTGAACCGTGTTACTCAAACTACAATCCATATTTGTTTGCAGTGTAATAAACATTTGTGGTTAATTTACTGCCAATTGTTTAATGAAGTAATAATAAAGAACTAAGCTAAAGAACGAACTTTTGATAAATCTTGATGTCTGGTGTTAAAAGGAAATCACTTTGGACAAGTCTTTTCCTAGGTGGACTGGTGACTCTGACTTGGCCCAGTGTGTGAAGAACACTGATAACACTGATCAGCTAACACGGTTAAATGTATAAATGAATTTATTTCAGTGTTCAGAGACTGACATTCAGAAAAACAAACAAAACCCTAAACAGCTATATTCAAATAGGTTTTTTTTCCCCCCAGACTTCACAAATTCAGATTCAGTAATTCAGGTTTTCAGTTATTCAACCAGCAAAATTTAGTTTGCAGTCTCTTAACTTTCTATTTGTTTCCAAAATTTGTAAATTTTGCAAACTGAATTTAACTGGATAAATATCTGACCCAATTACTGAATCTAAAAAGAAAGAAAGGAACAAACTCGTTTGAATAAAGATGTTTGTTTTTGTGAATTTTAAAATGCGAAACTCTGAACACTGAAATAAAACTATTCTGAATTTCAAGCATATTCATTCAAAACACATTAATAAGACTACTTATGAGTAATACTAATAAGATTAGAATCCATAGACTTGAAATACATTACTAAAATCTTAGTATTAATTCAAAACAAATTGATACTAGTAAGATTTTAGTAATATATTTCATGACTTCAGTAGTGTTTAAATGTCATTAAGAATCTTATCAAAGGCTTTTAACGTTCAAATCTTTGTCTTTTTTGCTTCAGTATGAATCTGTTGTGCTCTGAAACACAGTGCAATAACAAACACAGCTTTGCATTTGAAACGTATTCACAGACAGTTTATTCTGATTGAAATTATTTCACATCGTAGCTGACTTATTTTCCTGTTCAAGGTCTTGTATTGTCATTACAACAGCCACAGAGCAGCAGCAGCGACCCAGCTGTAGAAGCAGATAAACACAGACAGAAGGAAATAAAGGCAGCAGTTCTATCTGCAAAAAACTCCAGGAATCATGGGAAATGTAGTTAATTTATGTACATGACTGCGCCCAGGAGGGGACTGCAGTGGTAGACGTCCCATTCATCACCACATTAAGACTCAGTCACAATTCAAAATGATAGAAAGCTTTTTTTTTTCCCTTCTTTTTTTTTTTTTTTTTTTTTTTTTTAGAAATTGCAGAAAATTTGTATTATCGTGGGAGAGGGGTAGGAGGGTGTGAGAGGAGACGAACCAACGCAAAAAGCAGTGAGTGACAGAACAGAAAGATGACTAATAGTCGACGAGCTCCATAAAAGCAGTTATCCCCACTTTTTATACAAAAAAAAATTTTTTTGATTCCCAAATTATTCTAGCCCCATTGCCCTTTTTTGAGATGCTGCCAACAAAATAACGGCTGGGAAACTCTTCACGATATGTAGATCTCTTTACACTTTGCACAGTAGAACCATTCCGCACATCTTCTCCGGGGACGTGTAGCGGGGGCAAAGACAGCAGGTTTCCTCTACTGAGCTGACGCACTAGTTTACCACCATTCTACCGCTCCGTTCACTCTCTGATACCGAGTGAACTGGCTCCTCGTTTATAATGGCAACTAATTACATTTCTGCTGCATACAGTTTACAGTTATTGAAGTCCTTGGTCTGTAATTACACACTCACTTCTTCCTTGCTCTGACGCTTATCTGATTTAAGTATTTGAAATGAAATTACTAAATTAAAACATCTGCTAATGCAACATTGTACATGCAGCAAAAGAAAAGAGAAAAACATTTCAAAACAAGCAACAGAACATGAATTAAAGTGACAAAAACAATTAAAAGATGACATTTTGAAGGTTGTTACAGTGCACTTGGTCTGGGGGGGGAGGGAGGAGAAAAAGAAAAGAAAAGCTGACCACACACGCAGACATATCCTGAAAATGAAGGCAACAGCAGTCTCTCCAAAAGATGAGAGAAAGAAAGGAATAAAGAATTATACGACAGACAGAGTGGGTGAGGGAAATTATATACACTTGTATGTACATTATACAGGATGCAACCACGCAGCGTCTTTATCTGGACCTGAGATGGTAGAACACGATGGACCCCTCTGTGCCGCTACCATCCACCATACACACAGTATTAAACTCTCAGTGCACGAAGTCCATCTCCACGCTCCGTTTAAGGCTACCGCGCAGTTCGGCTTCCTCCACTGGACCAATCATAATAATGGCAAAATGAAACTGTCCAATCAGAGACTGGTCAAGCAGACTGCGGTAGCGAATCAGAGCGTGATCTGTCTGTGCTTGGAAGTGCAGGGAGAGAAGAGACGAGCAGTCTGGTACAGTTTCTGAGGGCGCTGTAATCCAAATCTACTACCACATCTAAACAAAGCGTTCATTTAGCCACCAGCTAGAACCAACTGGCCCACCACCTACAGGAACGTTTGCATATTATATATGGATGTTTACAGAAGACATTTTGTTGCACAAATCAACAACATGCTCCGGGATCTCTTCCTTCTAAGGTTTACCTGACTTGGTGACCAGTAACAGTAGAACCTTTGGAAATGTTGAGTGGGGAAAATAAAGGACGCGAATAACTTTTGACTGTTTTACAAATTATGGCTTGATGTTTGATTTCTTATAAATGTGCACAACATTTCGTCATATGTGATCATCCTGCATTGTAAAATCAGCACTATAGGAAATCAAACATTTCACCAAAGCTGATGAAATTTGCTGAGATATTTACACAGATTGCATCCAGCGATCATGACGCCACTTCTTAAGAGGTGCATTCTTCATGGAAAATGTCCTGTAGGCACCATCTTGGCTGATTTGATTTAACAAACATGACAAAAAAATATATATAGTTGTCAGAGAGATGGATCGTGAGGAAAAGCTAGGGCCCAAACTGAGAAGAAAGAGGCTTCATAAATATTGAGTAGTCCCAGACTACCTTCCAGACGACCGCTGACTTAAATACGGGTGCAGGAACAAACTTGTACTTTGTACAATGAGGCCAGAGAAATGTGGACAAAACAGAGAAGCAAAAAAAAAAGAAAAAAAAAAGTTAAAATTCTTCTAGTAGGTTGTATAACCAAGTTGTTAAAATGTCAAAAGGGAATATAGATATCGATATATATACTTTATACTGTATAAACACACAATTTATGAAAGCAGAGATGTGTGGAAAAATATGCTCATTCAAGTTGATAAAAATTTTCAAGAGAGAGAAAGAGAGAGGTTAAAATGAGTGTATACGGTAGTGGACACTCAGGCTACCACTTTTCTACATCAGAGGCAACAGCATCAAGTTGTGATGAAGGATAGAAAAATGGCAGAATCGGAACCGAGAGGACCGAGCACGGATGCATGGCTTTTCCGCACGGAGGTGACATCAAAACTGTACTGGAATGTGGCTCTCGCCAGTCAGGGTGCACCTCTGGGGAAATGGCTCCCCATGGAGAAGAAGAAGGGGAAAAAAAGAGGGGGGGGGAGAGAAAAGGTCGAAGGCAGGAGAGTCGGCTTCTGAGCTTTTAAGTCTCTGATCTTGGGAACAGAAAAAGAGCGGTGTTGTTTTGGTCAGACGCACTTGCAAGAAGAACCAGCTGCAGCTGACGGGGTTGCCTTCAAGAGGTGAAAAATCAGGAAAGACAAAAAAAACAGAAAACGAGCTAAAGTCTCCTTATGTGATATAAATAGAATGGGCCTCCTTTTCGGTTGATGATGTCACTATAAATATTCTTGCGCTTTTAATGTGGCTACAAAGAAAGTCCTCTCTGTGTTTTGATGATGACACTACACAAATGCTGGGCTCATGTCACCAGAAGGTCCTTGGTGTTGAAGAATGTTCCTATAAAGACAGTCCTTATCTGCAAATTACTGATTGTGATGATGTTAAAGGCTTGGTGTCTTGATGGCGTCAGCAGATCCTTACGCTTATATGATGTCAGAGATTCCTTGAGAATTGGGGGGATGCCGATTAGGTTTACCAGGCCTCTGTGTAACGAACATCCACCTCTTTCAGGTTGGGGAGTTTGGCCTGTTGGGTAGAGGACAGACAAGCATGAAGATAACACTTTTCTAAGTATTTATAGAAGAATCGGACTGGATCAGCTGGATTTTCAGAACATGGGTGAATATGGTACCTTTAGGTCCTCGTAGGTATCTGCAGTGAGTTTAGTGCTGTTCATATTCAAACTGCACAGGCTCTTCATCGCTGTAAAGCAAAACACAGTAAGAAACCTAATGGGTTTTTTTTGGACTTCTACATCAGGGGTGCGCAGAGTCAGTGAACCAATTCCACAGACACCCTTGGGACAGATTTAGTTCATGAACGTTATTTAAACGTGCACAGTACATTTTTTGAAAGCCATAAAGCTTTCTATTCCTGAACTTTCCACTGACAGACCACATTACATCCATGTTGACATTATTTAGAGTCCGACTTGTTTTTCTGATTTTAGGTTCGGATTAAACCATTCAGTTCAGTTTTCTTGTCATTTATATTTTAACTCATTTCATACAATAACTGGGATCTTCAACTCCTCCCCACACAAGAATACTTTTATTTAATTCCTCTCAAAACACAGGCCAAACACAAACAGCTTTCTATTCATTGTACATGCCCACTACATAGGGTACAAATTATATATGCTCATGTATAAAGTAACTGTGCTGTAAAACATATTGCAATATAATTTTAATATACATGAAAACATATATCAGGAACAATACGCATTTATTAGGATCAATTTTGGACATCAATTGGCAATGGCAACTTAGCATACAAATGTTAGGATAGACGTAGCGAACGTCTTATATGACTTACACTAGGCAACTAAAATGTGGCTTGTTGGCCTTCGAATGTATAAATATTACAATATTCTGAATAGTAGTATGAATTTCACTGTTCAAACAATAGTCCTAGTCCTAGGGCAAATCTTTAAGGATAGGAATATCTTGACATTTTGACCATGTGAGGGAATTTGGCTGGTCCCCATGCAGGAAAACTGCTTTTATACAAAACTGCAGCTTTTATTTAAAATAAATAAATAAATAAATTTAAAGTTTCCTTTTGGTTACTGTGGTTAAGGTTAGGTTATGATTTAAGCATAGGCATACCATTAATTAGCTGCATTAATAATTATGTCAGTAGAAGGTCCATACAAGGATAATGAGACAAGTGAGTGTGTGTGTGTGTGTGTGTGTGTGTGTGTGCGTGTATACACTCACAGCTGAGGGCTAGCAGACCAGCATCAGTGACTGGTGTCTCACACAGGTTGAGGACCTGCAGGCAGGCCAGGTGCTCTGAAAGCAGTCGCAGCCCTGCGTCTCCAAACTGACAGAGAAAATTCATTAGCTGGTCAATTATTAAAGTGCAGATAAAGAAATCAATGTAAGACAAATACAGGGGAGATTAACTTGAGCCCTGCTCAGATGGTATTCATTTCTCAGGGGGGCATCTGTAATAAAATATTTGTGTATTTACGCCTAGATAAAATTCATGTAACTGGAGCTGGCTGCGAATGCATCTCAGGACAAATGAGCTTATAAGCAACGGTGTTTGTGTATCACAGATGATAAAGCGTTTCTGTTTGTTTACAGAGCACAAAGTGCACATGATATTACAAAGTGATGCTGTGCACTTTGTAAGCTGTTATTTCAATCACCCATTTAATCTGCTTGCAAAATCAATTCAGTCCAGCTTTATTTGCACAGTGCTTTTAACAATGGACACTGACACAAAGCAGCTTTACAGAAATCGGGATCTAGAGTTAGATCCTTAATGGGTAAGCCAGATATGACAATGGCAAGAATAATGCCCTGAGACAACATGAGGACGAAACCTTGAGAGGAACCGGAGTCATATGGGAACCTATCGTCTTCAGGGTGACGCCCAAAATGATGATATTAAATCATTACAGTATTCAGTAGAACAGTACTAAGGCTCACACTCATCACTGACCTTTCTCCTCTTTATTCTACTGACGGGCTCCCAATGAGACAAAGTGGTACAACCCATCCAAGCTCAATTCTGAGTCATTTAATTGTCATATAATTGCTGGAAATACACTAGATATACATACAAAGACAGTGTGTACTGGTAGGCAAGAACAGTTGGAAAAATGAGGTATTTTGGCCTAATATATTCTCAGGAATAAAAGCGGAGAAACAAGCATGTTAATTAAATCTCTGAGTAATACAAGTAAAGGCTGGAATGACTGCGACTCCCCATGCAGTCAGAAAGAACAGGGCTTTAGACTGGCTTAACCAACATTTGAGGTGATAAACAGGGTTTCTGGCAGTTTATCTAAACGCACACTCGTCCAGGATTACCTGAGTGGACCACAGGTTGAGCTGTTTGAGGGACGGCAACTTGATGAGCTGCTCGGCGCAGGCACTGGTGACGTTGGTGAAGGCCAGACTCAGGTTTTCCAGGTTCCCAAAGGAGCCAGAGCTCAGCAGACGGGCAAGATCAGCGTCCTGCACAAGGGTCACAGCACAGTCAGATGTAACATGAGCGACAGTGCAGCCTGGCTGCTGCTCGCCATTCAGTGCTCATACATGCGCTTGGAAGAAACTACATAGTTAGAAAAATGCTATTAGAAAAGTGATTTTAAATGCAAACGATCTGAATTTGGATTTTATAAGCTATCATACCATCTGAAATTGAATTTTGTGGCTTGCAACAGTGCAGTCCAAAACATGTAGCTGAGAATCGCTAACCACCTTGTGTAAATGAATCATTAAAATGTTTATTTTATTATCCTCTATTATAAAAGAGATGAGACGAGTTCTGCGTTCAACTGCTTTTGTCTGCAATTTACCCTGCTGTTATGTGAATCTAGTGAATCAAAAAAATCCTTAAGCATGAAATTCAGTTTCAGATTTTAGATTGCGCTTTTGCAAACCACAAAATTCAATTTCAGGTTCAGACACAATTTCAAAAACAATAATGCTCAATTTAACATCTTTGCATTTAAATTCAAATTCCTTACACTATAGATACTAAGAAAGAAACATGGACATTTATATTAATATTTATTTTAATATAGACACACAACTAAAACATGCAGGTTATAATAATTTGCCGATGTTAATTAAGCAACTCTAAACAGACGCCACAGTTTAACATAATTACACAGATTGTAGAAGATTATATAAACTATCACATTACAACAGAGACAAAAGAATGTCCACAATAAATAAATACACAGAGTTTAAGGGAAGGAGAAGTGACGTACACTAAGGTACAAGTAAAAGACTAACCGTGGACTTGGATGGCAGAGTGAGTCGGGTAGGCCCTCCTTTTCTTTGCTATAAAAGTAAAGGAGAAAGAGAAGGACAGATTACAGACTTTGTGAATTTCTGCGGCTCACCAGCAGGTGGCGTGTGTGAGCTCAGAATGTGGGACAGTTAAATGGGTCACTGAAAGGTCTGGAAATGAGAGCACTGCATTAAACCAGCCATAGCAATACGTAACTTCGTATATTCTCAGAAAACAGGGCTATGACCATATTGTGGTGTGGTGTGATAATATCGGTTTCCATAAAATGCTCATTTGACTACGTGTCTGCATATGTTTCCGTACCAGCTCTTTAAGTTCTCGCTGCCTGTCACACAGCTGCTCGTACATGCGCAGGCCGACCTGCGTGCTCTCCAGGGTAGAGATGATCTGTAGCTGAGTGTCCTTATTCTCTATAATGTTATACTCCAGCATCAGGCACAAGATCTGCTCCACACATATAAACATACACATGTGACCTTGCTATACATGTGAACACAGCTCGACATTTTTGCTCTGAGCGTGCACACAAGCACACAAATACAAACCTCCACCATGGTCTGGTTCCCTCGCAGTGCCAGCAACATGCAGGGCCCCAGTTTGTTTTCTGCCAGAGACAGGAGGAATTTCTTCGTCTTGTAGCAAGAACCCATGAGGATGTGAACCTGTGGTGGCATAGAGGTGTCAGCTATTGACACAGACGTACTGAAAACGCAGCAGACAAGAGTAGCTCTCTCTCATTCTCTCCCCCATACACACACTGTACATATACACACCATGCTGGCAAACAGCTCTCCATCATCATCACAGGCCACGCCTCCTGGACTGTACAGCTGAAACCAGCCATCTTTTCCAGAACGCACACTGAGTAAACAGGAGTGCACCTGTAAAACACACAAGCACACACCTTAGTGTCGTAGATTCTAGGTTACAGTACATTAGATTAATTACATATTTATTTACAAATACTCTTTTCACAGAAGAAAAATACTGAAAAGATTACACCAGCAATAAAAAGTGATTAAACAGGGACGTGTTAGAAATTTTAGTAGGCCAGTAAACTCACCTCCTGTCTGGGGTCCTCGGCAAACCTCTGAATAACGTACTTCAACTCTCTGCAAAAACATGTGAGACTTGTGTGATACACAGATTTATTCATCCCTACACGACTTTACACTGCCATGATATCCAGTGACATTTACTCCCATTATATTACCAGACCTGCCAAACTTTACGCATTTTGTGTAGAGGCTCCAAAACGCACCACTGGAGTACAAGAATTGCTCAAAAAAAAAAAAAATGCCAAAAGAGCAGTCTTTAGCTAATTGACATGAATCTTGACTGATTTGCATAGGTGTTTTGAACTCTCCGATATTAACTGCCACTGCCTGGAAGCTCCGCCCCCTTCTCCCCATGGGAAGCCCTCGCTTTCTGCCAGGAAAAATCCTGTACATCCAATAACATTATACTCTCCTCCTCTGCTCTCCTTAAACCTGGAACAGTGAAAATTCTCATGTTTCTTGTTCTTTTTTAAGTCTCTGGACTATTAAATAATTTCACGATTTCTTTAAATAGTAAATCGTGAGCAGGGAAAAAAAAAAAAATTCAATATCGCACAAGCCTACTGGACATAACTCAGCACACTAGGCACCACGTTGTCTTAAACACTTACAGCTCATATTCATCTTTCTACTTTCCCTTTATTAACTGTCTTTATACTCTTGCAAAAATAAGACTGTGTATGGCTTCTTCAATTAACTGAACATAATCAACTGTATAGCTAACTCTGGTGCATTAAATCACATGCTCCTTATTAATATTCTTAACCTGCAGTGCCGAGGTGGCATACATACATGTGTGTGTCTATTAGTTTGATTAGAAATGTGTGAGCAAATTAATTCTGACTATTATTTAACTTTATCTTCCAGCCCCACCTCAAACTGTAAGTTAAGACAACAGCGGAAAACAATGCATAGAGATATTACTGACGTCACTTACTTCGTAAATTTGGCATGAGCAAGGGCCCTAAGAGAGAGAGAGAGAGAGAGAGAGAAACACTGTCAGTCTGCGAGCATATCCGTACTTGTGTGTGTGCACGTTTCATGTTTTTGCCATGAGCCCTGGGATGTCTGCCTGTTGTTGCCTTTTTCTTAATGAGGTCTGAAGGCTCAGATTAACATGTGAGCGCAGGTGAGTTCCCCACCTGTGGCAACCGCAGGGCTCTGTATGAGAGACATAATGAGTCCCCGACCAGCAGGGCCAATTACAGTGAGCTCTCGGGTGCTGTGGGCTCTGTAGACCCAACACACGCCGTTCCCCCTGCAGAGCCCAGCTACGGCTCAGCCACGTCAGCAGACTCCCTGACTGCTTGACCCCAGTGAGACCGACCCCACCCTCCCATACACACACCTCCGCAGTACAGGATGCAGGCATTGAAAATAAATTATACAGTCTCTATTAATAAAATGAAGCTAAAGTAGAGAGGTTCTTTTCTAAGTGCATCAAACAATGTGAAAATAGAGAAGGGTGAAGGCTAGGGGGGAAGAAAAAAAAAAGAAAAAAAAAGGAAAAAAAAGGGAGAAAAAAAGAGAGAGAGAGAGAGAGAGAGAGAGCAACACTCACTCTTTGGGGAATGGGATGGGCTGCAGCAGGCTAGCCAGCGCTGGTCTCCAGTCATCATAGTCTGAGCTGCAGAGAGCAGGCCAGAGGAAACACCAGATTAGTGTTATACACAGGAAGAACCACAAAGGAAGAAATCAAAGCCTTATGTTTGTCAGGTGAGCAAGACGTAAACTTAAGAGATGAAACCTGAGCAGTGGGGCTGATATTCAAACACTGCCAGGCTGCAGGATCAGGTGTTATACTGTACCACAGTTTAGCACACTTATTTAACCAAGTTGCTGTTACAAGCAGGTTTCAGGTCCCTCATCCACTCTCGTGTAGAAAAAACTAGTTCTTTCAGCATGCTTACAACCTCACCATACAATGAGTGTACTAAATAATGCTAAGGCAGCCTTACACACGTGCACATGGCCAACTACACACAAGCATGTATTCTGGTCTTGCTTTTTGCAGGATATACAGGATTTATTACTGTTCTGAATAATCAGAGGCCAGAGCTCAGACACTCACAGCATCTTGAGGATGAGAGCAAAGCAGGCCAGCACTCGGTCAGCCTGGGCAGGGAGCTGAATGGACAGAGCGCTGAGAGCCGGGCTCACCAGCAAGCACTCGATTAGGCTGGGCTCACTGTCGCCCCCTGCGGGCGCCTTACGCAACGCAGTGTTGGCAGTGTTGTTGTTGCGCTCCAGCTCAACCAGGATCTCACTGGAGTTGACGATGGAGGGAGGCGGGGGCGAAAGGGCGGTTGGAGGATCGGGACGCATCGACCGTAGAGGCATCGGGGGCTTCCGCTCGCTCTGTTGCTGACAACCGTTCCTTATCTCCTTTAGACTAGGAGAGTTATCACGACTGACACATACACACACAGAGAGAGAGAGAGAGAGAGAGAGAGAGAGAGAACAAGGACGAAAACGAGAGAGAGATGATGGTACATTCTCAATTTACATGACTTAACGTTCAAATACACAAAATCTGTTGGTTTTTAGGAAGCCTCAATTTGCAACAACACCTGCAAGCTTATATTTAGCTGATAAAACTACAGCCATGCAAAAACTACACTTTTTTTATGTAAACAAATGTAACACTTAAATCAATCTGATTTTAAGAATAACGCATCAGGCATCATAAACACTTCTACATGTCCAAATCAAACAAAGACCATGAAATACCCACTAGAAAATGGAAACTATTCAAACAGGCAAATTAAGAAAAGGAGATAAGGGAACAACAAAGATGTGGTTTGGGACAGCGCATTCCCACGGGACAGAAAGGTGACTAATAGTTCATGGAAAATCTGAGCATAGTTCCTACAAGGTATGCCTAAGAGAGCCCAAGGACTCAAACAGGATGATGTAATTATTAAAGACAAGCCTGAAAATAACACACACAATCTCAGATCGTTAACACATAAATGTAGACGTGACTGAAACACAAAATACAACTGTACGTTTTCACCAAAACTTCACCGGATTTTAGTGGCGCTTAAAACACGCAGATGTGAGGGGAAAGTTGGACATTTTAAGTGAAATTTTCAGAGCTCAGCTCATATTCCTTGGACTCACCTGTTAATAAACTCCTCATAGCAGGAGTAAATAGCAGCCAGGCACACTGCCACCAGGTTGGGGAGAACCCGAGGGTGAGGACACTGTCCAGTGGGGCCATGCATGCTGAAATAACACACACATGCCAAAAAAAGAAAAAAAATCATCAATTTTTTATTATTACTAAACCAGCAGTGTAAAACAAGGGTCCAGGGCATAAATTAGCCACACCCAGCACTAAACTGGCCATTAATATGACAGAACAACACGGATGTGCAGCAGTGTGTCAACATGTATGTGATAGGAATGTGTGTACGTGCACAGTTTGGACTTATTGGCACCCATCACAAACATAAAGATTATAACATGACAGATGTAAAAAGTGATAATTTGATCCTAAAATAAAACTATACATCACCTGTTTATGCTTAACATAATATATATAAGGCATAAAGGCATAATGGTATTTTTATGCCATATACAGTTAGATCCAGAAGTATTTGGACAATGACAGAGTTTTTGTGATTTTTGCCTTTATACACCACCACAATGGATTTGAAATAAAACAAGTAAATAAAAAAAATAAATCAAGATGTGATCGAAGTGTAGACTTTCAGCTTATGGCATTTTCAGGGGCTCAAAGGTATTTGGACAAAGTGACATTGTTTTATTTCAAATCCATTGTGGAATTGTATAAATAACAAAATCACAAAAACTCCTTCACTGTCCAAATACTTCTGGATCTAACTGTATATTTTTTAAATCTTCATTATAATGTGCAGGTCATTAACATATCTTGTGTTGAAAGCTCTTTAGTTTCCCCACAGTGATGACAAAGGATTTTTACATGTGCAATCTCATTTACAAAATGCCGACAGTTTGTTTAGGATTACCAGTAATTTTGATGTTTTAGAGCCAAAAAGCTACGACAGTGATTTTTGTCAGAAGAAAGAAAAGGTGGTTTCTTCTTTTATTCAGTGTATATTTAGTTAATACAATGTCCATTCATTTGAAGGGTGCCAATAGATTCTGAGTTTATCAGCTGTGTGTGTGTGTGTGTGTGTGTGTGTGTGTGTGTCTGTGTGTGTGTGTACATTCACAAGTAGAAATACTGACCTGTGGATGAACTTCTTGACTACCTCCATGCCTGCGTTAAGTTCATTCAGAGCCAGTATATACTCCTGAGTAAAGAGACGCAGTCTGGGACACTTCCCAAAATCCTAGAAAGACGAGAACAGTTACTAAATCAAACAGCAGTGGTCTGTGTGCACATGTAAGTGCATTGGCCATCACACACACACACACACACACACACACACACACACTCACCATGTTGTGTTTGAGAATTCTCTGGACCACTGGAGTGAACACTTCAATGACCACCATGGAGCGTGGACGCTCGCGACAGTGCTGTGGAAAGCAACAGAACTTCTGAATGCTGAGTGCCACTTAGCTAACACTAACCATCCTCTGCACAGACTCATGCTGTACTTGTGAATCACAGTGTAGTCACCAATGAGTGAAACCTTCACACATAATCTAGCCAAATAACTTCCTAAGAACCAAGAATGTGTGCAATCAGTCAGCTGTTTCAGTGTTTCCTGCCCTGGTTAGTGGTTGTAGTGGTGAACCCAGGTGTGCTACCTTGCAAAAAAATTCACACAGGTCAGGGGGAGGGTGGTTGTTTTCCAGCAGGGGAGCAATCGCCTACAGGCAGAAAACAGCACCATTACTGAGCAAACACACACACACAGTATGTAAAATAACATTTTCACCCACTATATAGTATGTAATATAGTACATATGCCATTTTCAGCTCATATAAAGTCATATTTTATTTAAAGCTCATTTCATTCATGGGTTTAAGACATAATAACCAGTCTGTTGAATTTAGTCCCAGGACTACCCCATAAGTTTACAGTTCAGAAACATCCCAGTTCTACGAGCAGGAAGTAAATATAACTCAGTAAACCCACTCACCACAATGATGCTCTCATGGTCCTGGGCACTGAGGTTGGTGTTCTGAGAAGGAAGTGACATGAACAGATTACTCAGAATCCACGGGTCTGTTTCTGCCCTCTTAAAGCCATAGAGCAATGAGTCGACACTTGTTTCCAGCCAACTTAAATACCCTGCATTGTTGTGCTGTTTTATAGTGTGTGCTTGTGAATGAATATATATACATATATTTGAATCTTTAGGTTGGGCGAGTAAAAATAAAAAAAACAAAATAATGTGGTTGCATAAGTGTGCACACCCTTAAACTAATGCTTTGCTGAAGCACCTTTTGATTTTATTACAGCACTCAGTCTTTTTGGGT
>CM074950.1:7497622-7538096 GCA_037577455.1 Pangasius macronema | reverse complement strand
TTTGAGCCCTTGAAAATGGAGGTACTTTGCTGAAAATGGCTGTAATTCCTAAATGGTAAATGCCATATTTTTGTGGACTCTCTTAAAATAAAGCTGAAAGACTACACTTCAAACACATCTTGATTGTTTTATTTCAAATCCATTGTGGTGGTGGTTTATACAGGCAAAATCACAAAAAACCCTTCATTGTCCAAATACTTCCAAACCTTGTATACACACACACACACATATACATATAAATACATACATACATTATATATATATAGTAAAAAAACACAAGCCAAAAATTCAATTTGGGTCACATGACTCGAGGTTCTGAAATTTGCAAATCATAGTCTTGATATAGATGTGATATAGATATAGAGCCAATGTGAAAGTAACTGCCACAAGATACAAGTGTGTCTTTCACATCTTGCCTCTACTCTCCTTCAGTGAACTGGCTTGTCCAAAAGTAATTTTAGCTGGAAAAGCAGAGAAGTGTAGTTTTCAGGTACCTTCTGCATCACTATAGCAAAGGGTAAAAAAATCATACATGCTACAGCTAAACCTTAAATGCTGGCACCTCTGAAATCACGGGAAATGAAGTGGAATCCTAATTATAGCACAAATTCTTTCTTGTGCGTGTGTGCGTGCGTTACCTCAGCGAGTAGGGTGGAGATAATGTGAAGTGGGGCTTGGTGGATAGACTCGTCCTGCAGTGGAGAGGTAAGTGCCATGTCCACCAGAGCTCGGATTTCCTTCAGCACCACGTCCCAGCGGCTGGGATTATTCAGGACCTTGCGGTACTTGTAAATCTTTTTCTGTCAACAGGATGAAAACCGGTTTAAAAAAAAAAAAAAAAAAGGTGACGCCATTTACACACATTAACATTTAGCTTCATGTATAGCACTAATTTGTAAGCTTATAAATAGTCAACTCCAGAAGTATTAGTACCCCTCATGAGCAAAACAAAAGGAAAATACATATGGAGATGCTGCATAGTTTTATAGTTTTATTTTAACCCAGTATTTTTTTTTAAACTGAAAATGCTTTCTTAAGTAGGGCATTTTTTTTCCTTTACAAACGACTGGTTTCGCTGATTTACCCCAAAAATGGATATTTATTGAAGCATCCCTGGAGACATCAGCCGCATTGAGCCTAGATGACTCTCCACGCAGGACATTTTAAGTTACTTATGCTTGCCAAGGATAACAACGTGTTTGTATTGATTGTAAATATTCTTTAAGGGTGCCATTATTATAGCCATAAATGGCTTTTAAGGATCAATCTTGAAAACAACATAAACTAAACTTTTTACCAAATGCATCATGTCTATAACATTGAAATAACAATCTGTGGTTTATGGAATGTTAAGCCAAGTGTAAATACATGATGTTTCTCTCAAGCCTACATAAATACTTAATGTCAGTAACCTTACCTTCCACTGTAGAGAGTGAAACCACTGGTCCCGGAGATAGCTGTTGGCAGCCTGAAAACACACACACACACACACACACACACACACACACACACACACACACACACACACACCGTGCATTTGTATACAAGTGTGAGCGTGATGGAATTGTATAGATGCGTGTCTGTCAGTGAGAAGAATGGGAATATAAACAGGTTTCTTTTTACAACTGAAAATACTGTCAAAGAAATGAAACAGCTGGAATGGAGAACCATGTCTTAAACACATGACTTTGAATCTGATTATATTTCTAGACAATGCTAGAACTCAGAGAAGATTATGTATGCAGGCATGTCTTAGCTGGACAGCGCTGTACCTGCAGAAGAACGGTCCCTCCAGGGACGCTGAGCTGGACACAGTATTTGGGGGCATTGTCCCAAGACAACAGCTGCAGGTCCTCTATAGTACTGTAGGACAGAGCTGCCTCCATGTATCCTGTAGGCTAGAGAGACACGAGAGGGAAAAAAAACACATTTCGTTTCACGTGCAAAAACACACAACACAGTCGACCAGATGCACCGTGCAAACGCTACACACTTCATTATCTACCTGAACTGCCGTTCAAAGCAAATTCGGATTGTTCGTATTCCTTTACAATTACAGATATTTCAATCGGAATAAAAAGTCCTTACCAACCCAGAGTAAATATTTTCAATGCTAAAAAATATTATTACATGATACAAGTCATGTTATATTGTAATGTTATATTGCAAATAATCTAAAACGTACATATGGTGGATCTGGAAAGTATTCAGACATCTGTTTGGAAGAGGTCTGCGTACATTCTGAGCTAGAAAAACTGCGTACATCTTAAACATCTTCAAAAGGTGAAGTTCCAATCATCTGCTCTGAACATCTCCTTTGTGGTTATTTCAGTTTCACTATAACTGTCCACTTTAACTAATCTCAGATTGACAGTAAAAAGTTTGTCTTCTTGTTATGCATCACCCAGGCCGCTGGATCTCTCTCTTTTTTTTTTTTCAGCTTCACCAGATCCTGCCTGTAGTGCTTGCGGTCACATGGCGTCAAATGTCAACAGGCTGTTCCCGGTCTCCATCTCTCTACAATAGAACACTGGAGCCGTTCCTTTATTAGCCTCCCTCCCGCCTCTATAGCTCGGCTACAGGCTCTTCCGTTATTAGATGCGGCCTCCCCCTGATGTTGAACAAACAAGGCTATTACTTGATTTGCACTGCCCTCCCTCTAGACTCAAACCAAACCGCAGTTCCTGTATTTGTGTCAGCCACCCAGTTCAGCATAGCAAACAAGCTGTTCCTTTCTTTGACTCATTCTGCATGTCTCGCTTCTGCTCGCTCTCTCTCTCTCTCTCTCTCTCTCTCAAACAAATATGCGATTCCTCCCTCTATCTCTCCTTTCGTAACAGAATCGAATGGGCTATTCTTTTATTTACAACTCCTCTTCTAGATGATGGAGCAACTGGCTGTTGTTCCTGCTTCCCCTCCTCCCTCTGCTGCTGCAGTTAAATGTGCACCTTCAACACGTGCTGCATGTGAGAAGAGACCGATGACCACGCAAGGAGGAAAAAACATTCAATTGCGGAAGCAGAACCGTTCTTTAAAAAAAAAAAAGGGGGGGGGATAAAAAGTCAATACATGAACACGGGAGTGAGCGTACATCACGGCCCTGAACCTCTTGGCCAGGTTGTCATAGTGACAGTATCCTGAGCGGCAGCTCGCCGTGGTAACTCTGCTTTAGCTCTCACTTCGATCTGTGGCCATCTCCCTCTCTTACTGCACTCTCCTCCTCCTCCCCAAGCTCCTTGTATCCCTCTGGTTCATCACATTCAGCCTCTTTTTCATGCTGCAATTCTTCCTTAAAGAGGAGCTGAACAGCTCTTGTCGCCACATTGCCATGTTGCCATGGAAACAAAGATGAAAAAGAGACATATGTTTTTTTTGTTTTTTTTTTTGTTACCAGGGAGATCCAGATGGAAAAAGATGTTGGGGGTGGGGGTTGAACGTCGGTATATTCAGATCCTTTCTCTGGAAATGATGGACAAGTCTAGATTATTTATTTTTTTTTGCAAATTTCCTATTTTGGATTTGAATATAATCACGAGTTCAAGATACGTAAGCAAAAGCACCCGAGTGGATATCATGGAGGAGTTGCGATGCTGCTTCCAAAGAATTTCTCATCTGAAATGCTAGAAACAACATCCAGGACCTTGATGACAGATAAAGTACACAAGCAGACGCTCTAAACAGTATGACTCAACAGCACAACACGCTGTTACACACAAATGCAAACTAAATGCAAATCTGATGATGCAGAAATTACTGCCATACGAGACTCGCGTCAAAATAGTGTCTCGGCACTGTGTAGGGATCGGAATAAACCGCCGAGCTTGGCTGCCTTCGTCTTGCGTCTGATGCACACCTAAAGTAAACTGCCCAGCGGAGGCAAAGTACACGCCATAACGAGCGGGAATCTAAATCAACCCGGCCCTGGTGAGAGCGAACAGGTTCAATAAAACCTGATGTTGCAGGCAAACCTTTGAGGGCAATAAAAGAGCTTCGTACACATAAAGAGAAGGAGAAACATAGGGCAGACGAGTCATTATGTGCCTACATGAGGTACTGTTAGCTCCTGCATCAGTTTCAGTTTTGCATCAATGGCTGATTCGGAGTTCTGGAGCTGAGTTCACACCTCATTAGATGTGTAATATATATATATATATATATATATATATATATATATATATATATATATATATATATATATCTCTGTGTGTGTGTGTGTGTGTGTGTGTGNGCATGCGGTTTTAACCAAATATATATATATGTGTGTGTGTGTGTGTGTGTGTGTGTGTGTGTGTATGTATATATGCATGTACTTCACAATACTGTAAACATTTATTGAACGGAGTTCCCTCTGAGTAACCTTTAAAACCCCTGGCAACATGTTCAAATGTTAAAAAAAAACAAAAAAAAACCCTTTGAGTACTAAAGATCGAGTTTCTAGTAAAGCTATATCAGTAGACGATTCAAGAAATGAATATCCCATAGCTACTTTTTAATTATGACTAAATGCCACAAAAGTCTTTTAGTTACAATTTCCTGCCTCTGATCAGAGCTGTGTGTATCAGATTGCATAATGATTGACGGCGGCGTCTCGCCGGTAAAGTAAACAGCTCTGGAAAAGTGCTAGCACTAGCACATTGTTTGTAGTTTGGCTTCACACATAAATCATGAACGCCGAGTGGTGTGTTGGTGTATGTTCGTAATTATATCTAGCAGTAAAATCAGCTTGTGTGCAATCCACTGCTACTTCCACGTTCCAGCAGATTTTTAAAAAGCTGCAGTTTGCATGCTAAAATGTGCATGCAGGCGCAGTGAGCGCGTCACGACCGGATTAATATATCAAACTAAAACGCGTCTTACTGTCCTCTCGTTCAACTGCTGCACATCGGGGCGACGGCGGGCGGATTATTACTTCTGTTATGAATTTAACACTGACTGCAAATCGGTTTCCATTCTTCGCTGAATTTCTTTTCTTTCTTTTTTTTTGCCATTTTATTTTGGCCGATTCGTGCTGTGTAGAAATGTGCAGAAATATATTTGGCAGGAATGACGTCAATGCTACCAAAAGTTCCAGTCAGAATTTGCTATCTGCTTATGTCAGTTCCTTTCTTACCCCAACCACAGAAAGTGACTTCTTTCCTGCCTACTCAGCCTCTGCTTCTGATCTCCATCTAGTCATTTTTCTTTAAGCATTTAACACACGCTATTTTAGTGTGGTAGTGTACGTAGCTGCACTACGACTGAAATCATGATCTACACTGTACAGAGCTAGAATCTAGGCACGTCCAAAAGCCGAGGCGTAAGCAGAATTCTGACTGGTTACATCAACATCAAATATTCCTACCAAATATATTTCTGCCAGTCTCAGAGCTGCCAGAAGAAAATGGCCAAAAAAAAAAAAAAAAGTTGAAAAAAATTCAAAGAAAAACAAAACCAATTTGCTGGAGTGGATGTTCGATTCCAACAAAAGCTACAGATAACAATAAGAAGCTAATTATAGAAAAAAAAGTGACAGCTGCAATCGTAAAACTCAAGTAAATCCTCATTATATTATAAAGTAAAGAATTATTTGAAAATTTTATGACAGATACTGAAAGCACTGCATGTCATTGTTAACAGAAGAGTCTGAATGAAACATGAGGCATTGGCGATACCTAATAATCAGCTTCAGTGCGCAGGCGATAAACACTCTAATAGGACGGGGAAAACAGAAGCCCATCTGTGTGTTATCTCAAACGCTACCTGTTTGCTTAACACCAGTGCTACAAAGCTTGCCATGTCAACCTAATACACGCTATACAGAGCCCTTTCCGACTGCTAGCAATATTCACGACCTACTGTAGGTGCTAAATGTTAGAAGAGTTAGAAACTCTGAGAGAACGCAGGCATTTGCGTGAGAGCTGTTTTTCCACCAAATCTATAATGAAATCTTTACGCGTACTCTAGAGTGTGAAGTACACACCTTCACTTACACACTCTTTCTCCATCTCGTCATCAACTGGCCAAAATAACCCAGATCAGTGTGTACTTAATCAGTTGACATTTTTGGACATGCCCCGGTTACGGAAATGCAACCTAAAAATAGTGACTAATTTTTAATTAAACAAAACGTACATTGTTGTGAATCATAAGGTACCAAGAAAGAAGCCGTATGAAAATTCATATTTGATTGATAAATCAATTCGTTTGTTGCGAGCAATTTCGAGCTGCTGTGCCACAAACCCGTATGGTAGCAGTGCAACGATCCCTCAATGTACTATTAAAAACTCCTACTCCACATGACTGAGGGCAGATCACTCTTCCCAGCCAGTGCTTTGTCTTCGTTTTGTTTGTCGTATGGATTTGAAAGAGCTGCACTCGCTGAACAAAATGCTTGATTTATGCTCGATGGATGCACTCGAGGGCAGCGCGGTTAAAACAACGGATGATGCAGCCACGAGATTCGGCATCACACTGATATCGATCAGCTACATCGTGATACAAAATTCGTGCAGCTAGTTTTGATCGTCTTAGATTGTGAAAGCCATGGTGTTGGCTACATGGTTAAGCTAAAGAGCAAACCAGACAAAATATGCACGCTTGCCACTAAAGCATGGACAGCATTCTGGGGACAAAGAACGATTTACGACAAAACAGATTAAATGCCCTCTGCAGTTTTGTTCAGCTGTGGTGGAAACGGACCGCCGACCACTTTACCTCTTCCTTTACCTCTTACCACTTTACCTCCTTCACGTTATGCTAATCCTTTTTTCCCCCTGTAGTGAACTAAGACTAGTCTTTCGCTACGTTCAACAACTGTTGTGGAAATAAACTGAAAAAAAGGAAAGAAAAGCAACTCTTTGTGTACAGCTGTTAGCTACAGTGCTGTTGAACCCCTGATATAGTGGTGGATCTGATTTGAAGGCGAACGTCTGAGCTCAGCTCTGTTTATAAGCAGAAGCACTTTAAGGTAAACAGAAGTACAAATTAGGCAACAGCTCAGGCCATGAACATTTAGTTAACTGTAAAGGTCACAAGCTAAGACATCTTAATTTACTTGTGAGAAACAACAGAAATGTTCTGTACACAATCAATAGGACAATTCCTATGAAAAATGACACATGTATAACACAAATCTCCCATTTTCTCCTTTTTGGACAAATGTTTAAAAGCGGAAGCACATTCCCAGGTTGGAAACTCACTCGACAAAGATGAGCTCACTCCAAACTGGCCGTGCGCCTCCTAATATTTTCAAACATGTTTGATTTTTACGACTGAAATGTTTACTCGAGGCTCGTCTTGCTGGATGAGACTGATGGATGACTGATACAGGCAACAAATGAGAAGAAAAGTGAAACAAAAGAAGAGAGGTGGAGAAGCACTACATGAGCGAAATACGCTACATGAGACTGAGACTGAAGACTGAGAACGACGTCCATGAATGTTTTCAGCTGTTGCACTTGGATATGTTGTATTGTAATGTTATACTGATCCTTCAAAATTTTCGCACCTGCTGAAATGACAAAAATGTGCCTTTCACCTCTGACAGCATGGTCTGTTCATCCTCATCCAGACATCTTCCTTTCACAGAACCTCAAATTCTGAATCTTTCCTGTTTTGATTGTGTTGATTTGGCATCAAGTCAGAATACGACACGGAGCTACTTGTGTTTAAATTCACACGCACAACCCTAACCATCATCCTGAGCATGAACAAGTCTCCGAAATAATCTCCGATGCGTGTGTGAGCTGATAAACCATGATAGTTAAAAGGAAGCTCCGAATTCGACGGAAAGAGTCACTGATGGTGTCACGGCTGTTTTAAGATGACTGTTCTGCATGACTCAAATATTACTCTTTGTGTGCTTTGTGTGCTTGTAATGTGTTCAGAAACATAAACCCCATCGGGACACATCCAGACACTGACAGACGATCAGTTAAAACAATTCAATCAAAACGATTCAATTATAAACCAGGCTTTAAAAAAACACACAGCATTTTTACTGGAAGATGGTCAGCCACTGACAGTAAGGCTACAACTACTGACCGACGGGAGAATACAAATCACACAAAAAAGGCAATTCTGTGAGACACGGAGGGTAATTGTGTGTTTGAATGTTATATTTGAACAGGTCTGTTCTGTTGAACAAATGTCGTCTGACATAAAAGGTTCTTTCTGCTCTCATCCTTCTTTAACGACCAAGATCCATCCAGTAACATTCACTCCCCGAACCAAGCTCGAAGCTCTAAAGGTCAGAACGCTTGCTTCGCTGATAAAATGACACAGACGTAACGCAAACTATAAATTATAAATGCTTATCAAATTATAATCTATTGACTGTGTATTTAATTCACGCATACTTTCAGCTACCTCACATGTTCACGACGCGCAGACCTGCCAGCCCTGAGGAGGAGTGACGTGAAGTCCCTTCGCGGGGGAGACGCGGCACCTTTTCGACACAGTCCTTTCAGAGATCACTTGTCTAAAGTAAAAACCGGAGAGTGTAAGTGTGTATGGGGTTTTTACGGCAACCACCAGGCACAAGGAGGGGGAAAAGCGGCCACTCATCTGTTTTAGTTCAAGATGTAGACAGGAGAGCATGCACACGTACAATTTCTTTCTTCTTGTTGTAGGAAAAACATGTGCTGTGTTGCGTACAGCGATTTATAAGAAAGTGTGCGCATAAACTTTATGTAAAAACCACACATACTGTACACACATGCACCGTTCTTTCCTCTTCGGTGACGTGATAACTTGCAGCAGTTATTTAATCGTAATCGTAATCTTAAAACCGGTTTTTGTCATTTTTTTTACAAAACAAAAAAACACACAGCACTTTTGTTTGGCCAAAACAGAAAAAAGGCATGAGATCTCGACAGAAATACACATTAAATAGGCTTCCAAAAAAAACATTTTTGACTAATTTCCTGCAAAAATCCTAATAAATAATATAATTACAGTATATAATAGTTATAATAACAGTTATATAACAGTAATATAGCTGTTGTTAAATATATACTTGCCTAATGTTACAAAGTCAAACACACAGCATTATTTGTTTTGTAAGTAAGTAAAGTAATTAATTTATTGTTGTTTTGGAAGAGGTACGTACGTCTGCATGCTTCGGGCACCTTTCAAGCAAATACATCGAGACAGGACAGCGTTTCTAAAAACTACAGATGCTAATGTGAGAAAAGAGGAAGGGGCTTCCAGGGGGGACGGAGAGAGAGAGAGAGAGAGAGAGAGAGAGAGAGAGAGAGAGAGACAGCTAGCACTCATTCATTTACTAACATTCGATTCCAGCCTCTCAGCAACGCTAGCTAGCAGACCGGACATCTCATTTAGGACACTTATTCGGATTACGTCTGGTGTTAAGACGTAAACGTGGCCTGGAAAGAGCGCCGCGTGGTAAATGTATAGAGGCTGCAGTAAACCTATCAGCAAGTTTTGCTTTAGCTTTTACGGTTAAACGTTGTTTTACTAACAGCTAGGTTAATGCTAGTCAACCCGTCTTACAGAGTTCTCACAGCAGCTACAGAAGGTTTTCAGTGTTAGTGGTGTGTGTGTTAAAAACGCACGATCATTTATGTTAACGAGACTAAATACAGCATCACGGTAAAAGTAATCGACTGACGTTAAATGTCAATATTTCGGACCTACCACAATTTCATCGTTTAGCTTTAGATTAGAGCTCTAGTCTTTCGGTGCGGATCAGCTAAAAACCCAAAAAGCCCCGCACAAAAACATGGCAGATCTCGAACTATATATATATAAAAAATAAAAATCTAACTGATACTCGGCTGAAACTACTTCTGTTCTCAGTTAACTCCAAGAATCTGGTGCTTTCATGCGTGCAATGAACAAATACGACACTGACTGACTATTTCACTTTATTATGCAATGGCAGCTAGGTTACTCAAGATATTCTTTTAATCCTTAAGCAGAGAACTGGCTGAAAGAAAGAAAGAAAGAAAGAAAGAAAGAAAGAAAGAAAGAATCTACCGTGTACCTCGTTGGAGAGCCGATATGGAAATTTTTTTGCAAGCGAGACTACTGTCACTTTTACAGTGTGTCATCAGCAACACATTTTGAGTATAATATGACAAAAAAACAAACAAAACAAACCCGATCAGAACCTAAAATATCACGTGACTCTTCCTCTGAAGAATAGGAACACCACAGAGTCACGCACTCGAATGGCAGAACCTAGACATTGCTGCCAGGGGTATAAAGCTGGGGAAAATGACAGCATAATATCCATATCATGATAAAATCTCAATACACCTTTACATACGTATATAACTAAATATCACGGTACGCCACTTTTTAATACCTTCTTCATTAACAATTATACACTGATGTTAAAAATACATACGCGACAGATTTCACTGAATTTTTTCCTTTTTTTTCCAGTTTTAAAGAACATATTTTTGTAGATATTACTGATATCAATATTGAGATGTACAGCATGCTACAGAAAAGAAGACTACACAGCCCTGTTCATACTTTCAGTGTTGTTTAGCCACGTTTACTGTAATGGAGGAACAGAACTAGACTAGAACCGAAGCTAATGTTTGAACAGATCCATACAGATGATTTCTATATTTATAAATTTTGTTTCTCTCCAAATGTTTTGCAATTTCGAAGCAAATTTCTGGGGATTTAAAAAAAAAAAAAAAAAAGCCTGCGAAAGAAAATGCAAACGGTTCTGTTTCTGACTCGTGTAATTATGTGAATTTCTGAGGAGGCGCAACGAGCCAAATGCACACAGTCATGAGATACTGGAACACACACACACACNACACACACACACACTATCAAATGTTATTTTTAGAAAATTAAACAAATTAAGCAAATTCAGACGATGGAAAAGCCAGTTAGGACAGCTTGAAAATCTCTTGTTGCTCAGTTCGCTCTCGTTTTCACTAAACAATCGCATTTTACTAGCCACTTTACAAAATAACTGAAAAACCTTCAGCGGAAAAGTCGGGCCTTTGACACGACTGTACGCCATCTGCTTAATTATCAATTATCTACTCTATAATCGTTACTCTGTAGCTAATGACTGCGCCACATTTGAGAGAAATCGTTATTAACTCCAAAAATCGACGTCTTGTGTAGAATTATGTAGAGCGTCCTTTTGCCGGACTTCTGCACTTCTGCACGGTGATGCGTTAAAATAAAAGATCGAGTTCAGAGCCAAATTTCAGGGAACACAGAGCTGGATACCGAGCGCTAAGTGACAAATATCTGAAGAATGTGCTTCTATTCATTTTTGTGCTATTGCAAAAAAATGTTATTTTGACTGACTGCTTTTTTTGTGGCCCAAAGTGCTGAGTGGTTTCAACACTACAGCCACATCTTACTGCTGCTCCAGTATCAAGAGTTTCTGATATCAATAATCTATCTGTAGAGAGAGAGAGAGAAAAAAAAGTTTGAATTTCACAAGTAGATGCGATTTCTTTTACAATTTTCTCTTTAGCCTCAAATCTTTATTTCAGTGCTGCATAAGAGATCCAAGTCGAGACTTTTACCTCGGTTACTAATGACTTTATCTTACAACTTGGAACTCGTTAGCTACAGAGTACCACTACAGAGATGACTGGTGTGATGTGCTCTCGCATTGTGAAGAACGTCACGCTGTTGCTGTTTAAACGAATTGTCAATAACCCACTCTCTTCGTGTTTTTGTCAGTTTTATAACCCTTAGGAATGAGTGAATCGCGTTGCGACAGAATTAATAACTTTAAAGACGCTGAGTATATTTGGTGGCCAAACATTTGGTGCATCCTTGTGTAGAACAAAAAAGGGGGGAAAAAAAAGCTTATGTTAATTTTGTTCTATGAATATATTTATTTTTGATGTCCAGTATACAAGGCTACAGGTGCTAATCTGGTGTAGCGGGAATTCGGGCTGATATGATACGACAATATAGCAGCGATATTGTGATAAGTCATACATTTTTTTTAAATTAGTTTTTAATAACAAAAGTAAAAGTGAAAACGTATTCCTCCTGCCATGCAGGAACTTCCAGCTGCTCTCATGTGACGGCGCGTGAGGAAGCTGATGTAGCCCGTGTGCCATATGATCAGCTGCGCTTTCTTTCACCACTCTTTATTTATGCTCTTACTTTCTGTTCCAGACCAACTGCACTGCAGGCTGAAGCGGCTTTAAACACTCCACAGACTGGATGTGTGCTTTTTAGACGTCACAGTGTGACCAAACTGTACGTCTTTAATTAAATGAAACGGTTTCTCTTTAACCCCAGTGGTGGGGATTCAGTTTTGCCAGTCCACTGCAGAGAAATGAATTAAAACCAGAGCTGATTATCATCTTTATACCCCATCTTAAGCATAGCACTGTCTGAAAGAAAGAGAAAGTTAAAATTTCATATTCTGTTCATCGGATGAGGCGTTTATTCCAGATGAATTTGTGTTGGGCTTGGGGTTTGTTCAGCCACAGCTTTCCAACGCACACAAAGAGATGTGTGCCACGAAGTCCACGCACAACCTCCAGTACACGATGATGCCGATGCGAGTGACCAGCGCCAGAATGAGGGGGCGGGTATCACAGCGTGGCTTTATGTAAGGGTTACCTGATTCGTTCTGCAGATCTGAGGCTGTTTATAAAATTTAACTGCACGATGAAACGGATTAGGCCTACTGTCGCAATTTTACTATGATTTTTATTGATTTATTTTGTTTTTACACAGCCATACCACACCTAGTCCTTAAAACATAACCGTTTTAACATTTCCAATGAAAAAAACAAAACAAAAAAAAAAGCCATGTATATAATTATACACTGTGTTCAATATGAAACTCAGTTTCATTTACTGACTGTGAGTATAAACCAGAGGAAACTTACTTCTGAGTTACGCTATCCCACACAGAGCGCAAATTAATGCGACTCTTTATTAAAGATATATTGCACTGAAACTATTGTGAGCATACCAGGCGTGTCAGATAATCGTGGCAAAAATCCCCTAACAAACGCTACTGTAGGCCAAAAGTGGGAATATGAAAAACAGTTCACATGGATGTGTGCCAGTGTTTGAGAAAGTCCTCCTAATGGCAGATCTGTGCAGAACAAAAGAGGTGCTTCATCTCTTCTATCTCAACCATAACAACCGAAATCTGGACAATTACCAAGACGCAGAATGAGATTTGGACAACGAGATATAAAAAAAAGTGCACTGATTAAAGAACATGGGCTACATTTTAGTACAGATGAGTTTTGAGAATGCTGATTAGAGATGTCTGTGGCAAACAAAGTGGTGGATTTAACAGCAGTGTCTTAAGACCCTTCCTTTATTGTGGCCTTTTCTGTCTCCAGCATTCGGCTCATGCTGAACCCAGCTTTACCATAAAATCCTGGAAAAGCCACGACTCGTCTCGTTAATTCCAGGACAATGGCAGTTCCTTTAGTTCCTGCACTTGGTGTTAGGTTTCATCACGAGGCTATTCTGATCTGATCCTACTGAAAAACTCTGATTACGCCCGGAAGGATGGGTAAACCAAACCGTTCCTTCCATCCGTGACCGAACGGCTTCGCGCAAGAACTTCAGGAGGAAAAGCTTTGTAGTGTCTTTTTCATGAAAGGCTGACAGGAAGTGTGTATGTCAGCATTACGCAAATATCATGTAGGTCCTCTGTGCTTAAGGAAAACAGTGAGTCACCATCTTTCATATCTTTCAGTGAGATCAGGTTTCAAAAAAAGAAAAAAAAAAAGACATCGTTTCCTGAGAAAAAGCTATAAAATAGCACAGGCTTTGGTTTTAACTGACGGGTACTGCGTCTGGGGGGAAACGGAGATGGATGAGAAGGTATTTCAGTAAAACGCTACGTTTTGTTAGATTAGCATCACACACTCCTTCAGCTTGAAATGGAAAACATTGAGCTATAGGAAAAAAATATATATAAATCGCATCACTCGAAAGAGCACAAGTTCAGAGGTTTAATGCTTGAAACAAATGTGGGGAATGTTCTTAAATTGCAAACGTTACAGACGCCAAGTAAAACATCTTAACCTTCGCCAAAAGAAAACATTAGCCACAGTCAACTACCCTTCTATTAGCTACGGTCAACTGAACACAGGTCACCTGCTAAACAGCTATTAGCCTAGAGAGCTTGAGAAGAGAAAACAGGGCAATCAGCTGACTCTTACTGCCAAAACAGCTCCCTGCGATATGTTCGACACCAGCCTACAGGTTTCAAGACAAAGTTAGACCAGACCAACTTGGAACAATCTTTCAAGCTCATGAATATATTAAAAAAAATAAAAATCCAGGAACTAAATATAGTCGCTCAACAAAAACCTGGACGAAAACCCATCCATGGGAAACGCACTGACATTACGCCTACGTGGAAACACGGGTTATTTTCAACCATTTCAGCCAGAGCTCAGATAGCATGACTACATCGAAAAACTCTCGATTCTGATAAAAAAAAAACAAAAAACAATCCACTTTTCCACGAGCATGTCGAATGCCTTTCGTACGCTGCCTCTGCTGCGTCTGTCTGACGTGTTTCAACAAGACCGTATCTCCAATACATTTATTGTGAACCATGAGTCACTGATTTGACACCGGCACAACACGAAGCAAGGGAGAGAGAGAGAGATAAAAAAGTGTGTGACCTCAGTAAGAGACTGCTTAAAAAAATAAATAAATAAAAGGTCTTGCCGTTAATTATCGCTGACTGGCTGACTAAACTTGGTGCACCACACCGCGCTCGCTCCAAACGGGCTTAAACTGAAGTGAAATCCGTTGTAAACATCTATTTCTGTAGTCACTATAATGGTAGAAGAGGATCCACATGACGCATGGGACTAAACTACCAGTGTAGGATCAGCTGCCATGTCTGTTTACATGATTACATTTTATTCCATCTCATAAAATGTGTAAACATGCACAAACCAGTCTGGCTTTGTTTCCCCAGAATCTGGTTCATCTTTAACCCGCTGTGGTATGACTAAATATCCTAGAAGGCCCCATTCATACCGAAATATATTCCACACAGAAAATGTGCTTTATTATTATTATTTTTTTTAAAAAGCTTATTATGCATGGACATCAAATTGACCTCAAAATCTTTTGGCTTCCATTAGATGTTATAATTTCAGTGCTGCTGGTAGCTTTTAAAGACATTTCTGCTTTCATTTCAGGCCTTGAAAAAACAACGACAAAATGGTCAACCAGCAGCTTTTTGGTTCTCAGTGTGTGAAAATAAGGGCTTTATTAACGATCGAGGTGTTCAGCTGGATAGAAAAGATTAATAAATCTCTTTATAAACTGTTTTTTTATTAACGATTGAGATGTTCAGATGGACAGAAAAGATGAATAAATCTCTTTATAATGGGGTTTATTAATGACTGAGGTGTTCAGGTGGATGGAAAAGATGAATAAATCTCTTTATAAAGGGTTTTTATTAATGATTGAGGTGTTCAGGTGGATGGAAAAGATTAATAAATCTCTTTATAATGGGTTTTATTAATGACTGAGGTGTTCAGGTGGATGGAAAAGATTAATAAATCTCTTTATAAAGGGTTTTATTAACGATCAAAGTGTTCAGATGGATAGGAAAGACTGGTGATGCTCTTTATTAATGATCAGATAGAAAGAAAGGCATACTAAAGCCCCATGTTAATGGTTTTATTAATATGTTCAGGTGGATTTTTACCAAATTAGTTCGACACATAATTACTAGTTGTACAACTCTACCTACCTCCTAGGTCACCTACCTCCTACTCTAAAGCTGGAATGGTCCTTGTGAAAGGCCAGGCTGGAGACAAAGCCACAGTGCAGCCATCATCTCCTATCAGCTGACAATCTGAATGTGAGGAACGAGGAAACAAGGACACGGCGTCTCAATTACGTGGCCGTTTTTTTGTTTTGGTTTGTTTTTTTGGCTTTCATAAAGCAAACGGTATAGCGGAGGAGGTGCAGTAGGAGCAAAGCCACACTGCTCTTCGACATCTTGTTTCTGAAATAGCGTAGCTGCTGTAACAGTGGTTCAACATGGCTAACGTGAAGGGGGAGGAGAGGTGTGTGTGTGTGTGTGTGTGTGTGAGAGAGAGAGAGAGAGAGAGAGATCACGGGATCTTACCGTGGCAGACACGATGCTGCTGTCGGTCAGGGTGAGGTGGTGGGGTTCCCATCTCCTCAGGAACTTGGAGGTGAGGATTTTGCTCAGGAAGGTGCGCGGGTGTTTGACGGCGCACACCTGGATGTCTCCCTCGTGCAGGAGTTTATAGCGCATACCTCCACCTCCACCTCCTCCTCCTCCTCCACCACCACCGCTGCAGTGAAGCGCGCTCCGGCGGCACGGCCCCGCGCCCACCTTACTGTTATTATTATTACCCTCCGGCTCCAGCAGAGGCTTGCTCTCCTCGCACTGGTACGTCTGGTTATTGTGCAGCTCGTTGCCCAAGCCGCTGCCGTTAAAATCCATGTCGAGGGCGAGCTCCGAGCAGAGCGGTCAGTTCACACGGAAATACTGAGAGGCTAAACCGGTCGCCTCGGTGATTAGCGCAGGCTTTTACTGGGACCGAGAGGAGAAAAGAGGAGAAGAGGAGAAGAGAGGAGAGCTACCGCGACTCGACCTCGGTCGTTTTATTAGCGGCGAGGGCGAAAAACCGACAAGCCATTCAGAAATCCCTGTGAAAGCCGTCTCCGTGAAATGCGAGCTATTATAAAGAGAAGTCCGAGTGTTTGTTCGGTTTTTAGTTTTTTTTTTAGTCTCGCTGCCTTTATTCGTTCTGAATCCTCTTTCCTCGCGCTGTAGCACTCCCTCCTCCTCCTCCTCCTCTGACGAAGCTATTCAATATGTTCGGGCCATTATCCATATCCACTCTGTCACTCTCCACGACGGTATATTCCTCTGAGGTATTCCAACACAACACCGCGTTTAACGTCAGGCTACAAGACAATCCAAAGCGCGACAGGTAACCTCTGCTGGCTTTGTTTTTTAAACGCTTGTAGACATGGTTCCCCTTTCTGTCTCTCTCTCTCTTTTTTTTTTCCTCTCTCTATCTCGGTGAAGGAACCAAGCGCTTCGACAGCATCCTTCTGATTGGTCCACACCTGGTCACATGACTTCGAAGTGACGTCAATGGGGAGGCGAGCGGATGCGCTGTTGTGCGTCTTTACACCACTGTGTGTGTGTGTGTGTGTGTGTGTGTGTGTGTGAGCGAGAGAGAGAGAGAGAAAGGCCATAGATTTCCCTTCACACAAAATGGAGAAAGAAGAAGGCGCACGAATTTGGGGTATACTGTAAATAAATAAATACATAAAAGTCTTCCAGGATTGTGAATCGTGTACTGGCCTGCTAACAGTTCAAGTTAATGAAGTTGAAACTAAAAGCAGCTCCAACACCACTGCAGTGGCCTGAGAAGTGATATTTGTCTGGATCTACAAGCCATCATGTCTATCAGCTACATTTCTGCTGTGAAGGTTGTTCAAAGACAGTTAGCCTAATAAAAGACCAATGACAAGAGTGGGCATGGAGCCTCCACCCTACAGGGCCTCAATTAAAAAGGAATGTCCTCCAGGCTACCAATTACAGCTGCGTCCTTTAATGGTATGATAAACTAGTCTAAAAAAAAATATCACAGTTTTTCAGTATTAAGTGTTCTGTTTAAAACACACAAACATGAACTGGCGGTGACAGTTAAATGAAAAAAAAAATCAATTCTTTGTGCAAAAGTGTCTTTGCACATCCTCGTATATTTTACAGAAAATGTTGAAATCTCCTAATTGTCCTTTTTTCTAGAAAGCCATTTTTCAGAATGACTCTTCCACAAAATCTCTTAGATCGTCCGTATTTATCACGTTGTCGTTATAAGTGGAAAGACAGCACTACAGCGAGAAACTGCGGTGCGCCTAGGAGAAAACGAATTTATGCAGACCTGCTTAGCCAAAACTAGACCGATGTTTCACTTAGTTATGGTCAGCAAAGCGATGTCCGTCTGTGTTTGATAGCTGACATGTATGCTAGCGTTACAGACATGCTAGGAGCACCAACAGAGGCAGCAATGTAGCCTGTTTCCAACAGGAGCAGATTACACAGGTTTTTCAGTGCGGCCCGTGTCTCCTGCATGGAGAAGTGGAGGTTGCTGTAGTGTGATTTAGTCCCGAGGGAGGAAGCAAATTGCGAAATTTTTGGAGAGCTGCAGTCATACACAAAAGTAATGAGAACCAGTGGAATAAGGAAATTTCTCGGGTAAAAAAGAAACCAGACGGTAACAGACAGAGGTGCATTTTAATGGGTATTTTTAAACAGAAAGCTGCGAGTTAACCATCTGATCAGACACCACGACTGAAATCATGACACCATGACAACCCTAGTCCTGACATAAGCTTGTGTCATAAATCTATCTTTGTGTTTTGTTTATTCGTTTACTATGAAAAAGTAATAAGTCTCTAATCTTGGTCTTCTTTCAGAGAAATATCACTTCACCTGAGTGATGACCAGCCACCGTGTCTGATCCATTTCGACACGCCTGAAGCGGCACAAGATTACTCAGGAAGCCATCCAGTGCAATCTGCAAAGAACAGTTACTAACACTCCTTAAGAATGTGGCAACATCTTTTCCCTTGACGTCATAACTGTCTTCAATCATGGGACACTGAGGGGTAGATGAGCAACATTAAAAAAAAAAGCAAAAAAAAAAAAGCCGGATTTGATGAAATTCAATGTGTCAGCCCTTGTGTCCACACACCAGCTATACCTTAGCTCATAAAATCGCATTTCATATCAGGCAGGGAAAGGCAAGCCTTATCTCCTCTCTAATTCACTGCTGTCATAAAGAGCAGATGTTTTGTTTCAACTTGCATTCATCTTTCTAATCCCAAGGCCTTCATTAGAAACAGTTACACATTACTGGCATTTGAAAGCTCTTCTCTAGACTACTTATTCAGTGGGAAACCTTACAGTAACATATACCGTGTGTTGTCTTTACCTCTTGACAGGCAATGACGTCATGACACCAAGCAAAGATACCCGCTTGATTAGTACCCATGAGAAAGATCTTAAGCTCTCTTGTTTTGTTGACAGTCTGTGTGCGGTTGCCGAGACAGGGTGCTCATGTCCCCGTTGGATATACTCTGATGATAGACTATGCAGGCCAACAGAGCCCAGGCTGAGGCAAAAAAGCACTCCGTACCACTTGGCATTCTCAGCCTGCTGTCATCCTTCCTGACCAGCAATGAATAAGACTTACCATATTATGCAAAACGATACCAGCCAGAGTGACCTAGCACTTTGTCACATGGCTGATTGTGGCACAGGAAGCAGACCACAGGAAGTGTTTTGTTATGGATGTAAAGAGGAGGCCATGACCTGGACACTGAAAAAAAACCAAGTAAACGTTTTAAACTGTCTCAATTTTGAGATTAGGATGATCTGTACATGGTTCGCACAGTGTGCCCTTTTTCTTGCCATGAATTGCTGCATTTACTCTGAAAAGATTTAGGTCTGGTTGGGTTTTTTTTTTTTTTGCAACATGTAGTCACATGCCACAAACAGAATCACATGTTAGAGTAGACAGTGAACCAAGCATGTGTTACGACTTGATCAGACTGTGGATCTTGACAGAAAGCTCCTACTATATGCCACTCTTTATTAACACACACTAGACAAAATGCAGTAGTCATATAAACACATTTTCAGGATGCTGTGGGGGGAAATAAAAAAGAATGGCACAAGTGTGACATGTCAGACTGTGTATAAGCAGGCAGTGCCTTTATTCGGTGTATGCTCTTTACAGGTTTACTCAAATAACTTGACATGGTGTATTTATGCCAATATTTACGGTAAAATTGTAAGGGAATGTTATACCCTGTAAACAACTGTGTATAGGATATTATTTTATATACATATATTAGCATCACTATTGTAAGAAGAAGAGGAACAGGAAGACAAATTGGTACACATTAAATAAAACAAAACACAACAAACAAAACAATATCAAGCATTTTGGATGACATTTTCTGTCCAGTTTGCATATGCTTTAACCCATGGTTTTGTTCAAATAGCCCCAAATCCCTTTGGCCTCACTTACGAAATTCATTTACAGGTCAGATGGGTAAACTTTCTCATCAGAGTACAGACACGCAGACATGCCCGGTCTGCTCTGTGTTTCACCCAGATGGCTTTAGGCCGTAGAGGACAATTCCCATGCTCCTAATGTAGGGCACTAGAGGTCAGATCGCCCCAATCTGAGCTTCATCACTGTCCCAAGTCACAAGAACTCCTGTTAAATTAACTCTCACCATGAGAGCAATTTGGTTTTAATGATTAATGCCACCATCTTTTGTAATCCTGTTGTGCTAATCCCAACCGTTTCTGTAGTACACACACACACACACACAGCATGCAAACACTCATACACAGTCTTTTCACAACAAATTACTCTATCTGTACGAGAGAATATTTTCTGATGACATACAGATTTATTTGGTGGTCACTTTATTAATATTTGTGTCAAAATAAAAGGAATAATACAATAGTACCTACTCATTTCCCACTTGTCCAATGAACGTCATCAACCAGGATGAGGTGCGTAAAGATAAGATGGAATCAGTACAGTACACTTTGGTTAATATCAACTCGTGTGCAACTCACCCTCAAGGTGCCTGTGTAGGTGCGGTGTGAGAATCCACCTCTGGCTTTAGACCAAGGGTGCAACTATCCAACCGATTTAAAAGGCAATGACTGAAATTCAAAGACGCAGCTAAGTATTTAGGCAGACTGAACCGAGTACTAAAAATACTGTAGCGGAGCTGAAACGTAGGACTATATTGGCTCCTGTAGCAGCTCCTCTGCTGTGGTTTATCCAGTAACACACACACACACACACACACACACACACACACACACACACACTATATGCTCAAAAGTTTGTAGACACCTGACCCTCACACCCATATGTGGTTCTTCCCCAAACTGTAGCCACAAAGTTGGAAGCACATAATTGCATAGGATGTCTTTTTATGCTGCCGCTTTACGATTTCCCTTCACTGGAACTAAATAGCCCAAACGCGTTCCAGCACGACAATGCGTCTGTGCACAAAGCGAGCTCCATGAATACATGGTTTGCTAAGGTTGGACTGGTTCTTGAGCTCACAGGACGTGTCTCGTGACAGGAGTTGGGGGTTTCTGGAAATCCTACTTACGGCTGACGTATGGTCACCCATCGTCTGACCTCACTAATACTCTTGCGGCTGAATGGATAAATCCTCACGGTCACGCTCCAATATCTAGCGGAAAGCCTTTCCAGAAGAGTGGAACTTCTTATAAGAGCAAAGGGCACCTAAATCTGGAATGGCATGTCCAAAAAGCACATATGGGTACAATACATACGGCCACATGGCACGTATGGTCAGGTGTCCGCAAACTTTTGGCCATATAGCGTATATGTAGAACTATTTCACTTAAGGCAGCTCATCAGGACCAGAGACGAGTTTCTGACAGCAGTTCAGATAGGAACGAGATTTTCAGATTTTCATAGATTTGCTATTTATTTACTCTCTCTGGTCTGATTAGCTACTGACGACGTGGCTTACTAAAACATTCTGTTTTACTTTTTTAGTTTGAAAGATGAATGGAGAAAGAAATACACACTTATGCTTTCCGCATCGAATTCAGAATAGATGCATCTCATCTGTTCAGAGTCCGTGGTGCTAGTCAAAAGCAGTAACGTGACATACTACTATAAAACAATACGTGCTTCGAAGTAGGGCTGGGCAATATAACGATATACGATGAATTATTTCACAGTAGGTATTGTGATATCTTTTTCTAACATTATTTAATAAATGTTACAAACTGATTAGAAGAAGCTGATTTGGTGTTAAACTTTTTTTTGCTGGTTTAAATGCTTAAAATCGTAAAATATTAACAATGTGACAGATTGCAAAGACTTCCTACCTTTTAGTCTTATTTCATTTTTTTAAATGAAAGTTTTATCATTATTTTAAAAAATCTTAATTTTAAAATAGTAAAATATAAATTGTAGAATTTATTCATTTTTCTCCTTTTCAGTTTTAGACACAAGATAAAATCTTTTTTTTTTTTTTTTACACAACACTACTGTTTTGATGGTAGTTACATACATATATATATATATATATATATATATATATATATATATATATATATACACATATATATATCTCATGATACATATTGTGTATCGGAAATGGCTTCATGTATTTTTCTCATATGGCCCACTCCTACTTCGAAGTGTTTTATTTACAAGCATAAACCATTTATGATTAAGCATTAACGGACAGGTATTAAAGGTTCAGTCACGTTAGCTGCTTATCCAGATATTAGGAAGCAAGGAATTTTCTGGAACTGGATCTTCACACATTTTAACTGAAGGGTCCAGCGTATACTGTAAACAATGGTACATGAAGGAATGTGCAGTGTGTTTTGATAGTTACGCTATGTTTGCACATGCACACACACATTGTATGTTTAAGTGTTGGGCGTGATACACTGCACACAGCCGTTCTAGTGTTACACAGATTATTACATAAACCCTTGCAGAGAGGCGTCCCTGCTGCCTGCAGAAGCATCACACGGTTCTTTAACAATTTTAGAGCAAAGGTCAAGGCTGTTTAACAGGAGATGAGGGAAGGGCCGTTATCACCGGTCATGCATAGTGAGGAGGAAAAACATATAAATAATCAAGTCAAACAGTGATAAAGTATAGCATGTTCTATTTTGTAGATAGCTTCTGCATATCAAGTCTCTGGCTGTGTTTTGTACGAAGATGAGAGGGTCAGGTTAAAAACCAGAGGTATGCACAACGAGGCTGGGAAGAACTGCAATAAATTCTTCGAAAACGATGCAGGAGTGTTACACAAGCCACAGATAGACGCTCAGCACGCAAGACACCTGAGTCAACAAATGCATGATCATGAAAACACCACGCCATTGTTCATACCTGAAACGCAGGATTGTTCTACGGCTTACGCGGATTTTTAACCCAGTGCATGATGAACATGTAGAATTTATCAGCACTCTCTCATTCCAATAATCACAAACATACAAAAAAAAAAAAGGTTAGTCTTATGCTACGAGTCCTTTAGTGCAATGAAACAGCCTTGAACCACAAAGTAGTCGTGTACGTACAAGGTGGGCTCATGTAACGTTATATTAGGAACACTTACAGCAAAGCTATCACAAATGTTTGCTTAACATGAGTTGTTTCTGTCATTGGGCAGTCGTGTGTGCTTACGAGTTTCTCTAGAAGCCAATCTGTACCGATTAGAATAGACAGCAGCAGCTGTGACGCGCGCACAACAAATGGGGTCACCGGATGCCAAAACGGTCTGCAGTGACTGGAAAGCCAGTTCAAAGGTCACCCTCAAAACACACATACGCACAGCGACTTAAACGTGAGTACGATTTTATCAATACAGAATATACAGTTCCTACTACCGGTTATACACGTGGAGCATGCCTAAGCCCTACTGTAGTGTATTACATGGAATTAACTCCATGAGGTGTAGTGTTAATAATAAAATTAATAATGCTATACAGCCAATCTCCACTGCTAAATACTGCACACTTTCATCCATTTCTCCCAAATACTTTGCGTACTAGACTGCCACGAGGGCTAATATATTCTCTATCTCAAGCTGTGTTTAATACGGGCTAAAAATACACCACTGTTCCCATCATTCTTCTCCTGACAGTCGAAAGCTGTTCCCATCAACAGTATATCCAAGTGTAAGACAAATCATAAATTATTAAATTAAAAAAAACAAAACAAGGCAGTCAATCTGCCTCCTCATCGTGATCTACTTGTGAAAGCTATCATATGTATTGGTGCTGGCTTGAAAAGGCAAAAGGCAGGAAGCAACAACCTGTGGTCAACTCTAAAAACACAGTATTAACACTAAAAAAAGCAGCTAAACTGCTACATATCAAAATGACATTCAAATCCCTTACAGTGTAAAAAAAAAAGTAAAGAAAATAAGACACATTCCTTTAAGAAGACATGAAACAAAGTGGACAAAATGTCCCCTACACAGCTCACTCAAGTAAGCATCCTCGCCTAAAATCCAGCGATCCTCAAGTGCCATGTGTGCTTTTTTTTTTAAATTTATTTTTATTTACCCAATCAGCAAGCAGAGTGAAGATGATTACATTGGGCGTGGATGTGCACGTTACATGGATGGCACTCGGATCCGGAACAGGCCCTGTTTCAGCTGCAGCCGGAACAGCTTACAGTTAGCGATGCGGAGAGGAGCACAGCCGGTCTTACACAGGTCCGAAGGCAGGAGGGGGCGAGTCGGGTGCCAGGTGCCTGTACTGCGCCGAAACTCTCGCACGTAGTCGTAACTGGTGCCTGCACACAGCGTGGAGGAGAAGCCTTAAAAACCTTACAGTAACATCATCACCCTGAGCAAAAGTGGATTTAAAGGAAAACTCCACCCTGAAACAGATTAAATATTTGTGATGTGTTTTGTGCGATTCTGGTGCTAGTTTGTTGGTTAGTGCGGTGTTTACACTATTCCAGAGAAACATTGTGAAATTAGTGGGTTGTGTGTTGCGCTGGTGTCACAGGGTGACAGCGCTAGTGACTTTCAATGTCATATTAGTGAGAAATCCAACACTGATGTAGCGGAGACAGCAAACGCTGGACTCAAAGTTCCAGAATGCAATGCAGCTAAAGACACAGTTGAGCCGAGTTACGGAAGAGGCTCGGCTAGTTAGAGATCTACGAGATGACGAGCGCAGCGGTGTTGACGGCGGCGTTAGTATGAACGCTGAAACTATAGGAGTTGATCTGTTGGACAGACTAAAGTACTAAAGCGCTGCTGCATCAGTGTTTAGCCGAGATGAAGCAAGGGTTAAATCCCACTAGCACCTCGATGAGCAGGTAGTGGAATGGCATTGTGGGTAACACAGGAAATTGCTAACCAATGTGAAAGAATTTCTCCATGAATGAACATGTCAATGAAAGAAAGATTATGATTAAAAAATAAATCTGCAGATAGAAAGATTAATATGCAAGTAATTTAGGGTGGATTTTTGCTTTAACGTCATATAAAATATTAAAAAAGAAATACTTTAAACAAATGAATTTCTGGTAAAGCAAACGAAACCAATCATGAGTAACAAATACTCCTTTGAGCAAACGATGGAGCAAACATTAATATCTGTTCATGTCTATTTTTAAATAAAGACCATGTTTACATCTCGGGATAAAGCCGAAGTGTGCGTACATTTGAACACCTAAAATATCTCACTTAAACACTGAACTTCATCTCACACATTGTGAAAGCAGTCTATTATGAGCTTTTATCAGGAGGTTGATTGCTTCACTGAGTGTCCTGGCAAAAACCCCTGGGTGATATTTATCTAGCTCCAGCTTCCTTGTAGCGTTATTGAGCTTAGTGCAACAGCCAACCACTGACACATTCGGTGCAGACTCTGCACAGAGCAAGAAGAAGAAGTACAACACTAATGGAAACAATTAAGACAGTTAAAAACAAACAACCATCAAGCAGCAACTAAAAGCAAGATTATGGAATTGTTCTGAGCTGCCTCTGCTGAACATGCTAATGAAGACATGCCTCGCTTAATGGTTTGGGTTTGACCTTTGGGGAATACAGCCTGCAGTTGAGGATCTGTCAGCATGTCTTGAGTTATGCTTAAAAAAAAAAAAAAATCGGTATGAAACTCCGGTGCTGCTGAAATAAAAACTTCATGAGCCGACTTAGTAAGTTTCAAATGCTTGTTTTGTGTTTTGTTTAGGAATCTAGCGGCTGAATTTTTTAACATGCCAACATCCATCAATACGCTTCCAACCGGCGAGGTTTTCTGTATTAGCATAACAACATAAGACGTAAATTAAACTAAAAAAAAAAAGAGAAAAAAAGTTGACGTAGCGCATACAGCAAAGTTTTCTCTGATGCCACAACAGCAATTATTCCTTCGTTTAAAGCTCATTTAACAGTCATTAAAAACCGAAGTCTTTAGTGATTCGGAAAACATCTGTGCCGTGATGTCTTAAAAAATTCATAAAGACCTAATTACTACGCATACCTCAATTTAGTAATGTTACGCAACTTAGCTAACATGCTCATAATGAGATAATCACTCAACATACACTCTTAGTTAAAGGTTTTCGAACACCTGGCGCTTATGTTTTATTACAGTTTAATTATGTTTAGAGGCGCACAATGATTAAAAAATAAGGATTATTACATTTAATGTTAACAAGGATTAAATAAGGAGTTACATAAGGAAAACAAATAGAAAATAAGTATTCTTAGCTTTCTAAATAGCGTTAGCTTTGTGTTCAGATCCTGTTGGGAATCTAATGTGGTGTAGCTTTACTACACGCAGTTGTTACAAAGCAGTTAAAGGAATACGCCAATGTTTTTAACCTAATGAGCAACTACTACAAGCGAAAACCGAACATCTTTCTCTGTAAAAGAAAAAAAAATTACCTGGGAAATCCGTTTAACTAAAAGTTACTTATAATGGATGTCTAAGGGCAGTTGATGGAACTAAACATTTATGTGAAAAACATTTTTGGAAAACGCTTTCATGCATTCGTCAGTCAAAGACTTTTTTTTTCCCCAATTAAGCTACAAATCTGTTTACTTTGTACTTTTATGTTACCAGTGAAGTCTTAAACTTGCAAGTGCCTCAGTTTCTGCATGATGCCACCACAGAACTTTCCGAGAAGTGGAAGTAAGCAGAAATACTTTTTTTATTGGAGTTGGTGAAACCTCTATAAAAGCTTTAGGAAGGCATTTTCTCAAGTCTGTCTCATTGTGAGACTTTTATTATTATTGTGTAACAGCTGAAGGCGTTAATTTATGTTTAAAATGTTTATTGGTGAAATGCAGCAACTGCCCTTAGACTCCCATTCCTTTCTGTAGTACAGTGGAATCTTGGTCAGGGTTGTGGTGAGTCCAGAGGCTATCCCGGGAGCACTGGGCGAATCCACCCTGGAAGGGACGGCAGTCCAGCGCAGAGCGTTTTTCACTCATGTATATCTCTACTTTATTTGGAATTTCAGATCTTAGCGTAATTAAAAATGAGTGTTGTCCATTTGCTAAAATACATGCTTTTGGCCCTTAAAAGTGAAGATCCGAAGCTAAAAGTGGTGTCTGGGGTTTCATAAAAAGAAACAAGTGTGCAAGTTTGAGAGAGAGAGAGAGAGAGAGAGAGAGAGAGAGAATAATGTTTGGACATGTGTCCCAAACTTACCCGTGTCCAGTTCTCCTACCACATATATACTAGCCCCAATGGGAACAGCTCCATAGACGAATGATGAGGTGGTGTGTATGCACAGATTCTGATCATCGAGCAGCACCCATCTGTAGGTTGATAATAGTGGCAAGACGTTTACAGGAATGTGATTCATTATATGACAGAACGTACGTCTCTTTATGAGATTGCCACTTTGGAAAACCCACCTTTTCAACTCATCATGAAAGAACTCAGATTTGCAGATAGTCATCTGGCTGGACTCGGGGTTGTCTGCGTCTCTGCTCCTCACTCCTCCAAACACATAGAGCTCCTGACCTACACCACAGGCCACGGCGCCAAACCTGTGGCCAACATCCATAACTAATGTTAGCTTCTCTGGAGGATACACAAACACGGTCGCTCAAACTGAGACAAACAGAAACAAAACATCATGTTCTTGTGCTCCAGTCTGCCTAAACACACGAGCACACAATCACTGGCAGGAAGATCTGGTCATTCCATTTCGTAGTATGTGAACATTTAATAACGCATTTTACTCAACATAGGTGAATATTAGGAGTGAAACAAGACAAAGTGTTATTGTTGTATGAAATATTATCAGGATATAATCTGATGCATGTTCCCCTTTTTTACCCGAGTGTGTCAGCTCTGATCTTTTTCTCTCAAGTGCTTCCCTTTACGCTAACACTACTTCCATTTTTGTAGCATTTCAACACAGCCTGCAATTTTCTCTGCATGTTTTTCTACCTCCTCTCCTTTAGAGGGCAGAGAGTAGTCCACTGCTGAGTCTTGGGGTCGTAACATTCCACAGAGTCATAAATTTTCCCGTAAGACCCTCCTCCCATGACATAGAGCTTCTTCTTCATTGTAGCACAGCAACCAAACTGAAGAACGAGACAGGCATGCATTTGTGTAACACTGACCAGTTGTGTGATTAAACCACTGAATCACACTGCGCCACCACACACGCTGCTGTGTTTTTCTGTCTCACCTTTCGGACTGTAGTCATGCTGGTCTGGGTTGTCCAGTTATTAAGGTGAGGGTCAAATACTTCCATTGTGAGGAGGACTTCAGTGTCCTCATTCTCCCCACCCAGCACATAGATTAGTCCATCCATCTCAGCAATACAGAAGTGCTGCCTCGCCTAACCACACCAGAAACAACAATGGTCAAACACTGACATCTGGTGTTAAGCTGCGCTTTGTCTTTTCAGACCTGACGCAGCCATGTTGTTTCAGCATGCAAGTTGAAAAGCTTGTGTGCACTGCCCCTAGTGGAGGTAACACAACTATTCAATAAACAGGAAGAAGCTTTTTACATAAAATGGAAAAAATAATAATTTCCTGAAGAATAACCCCTTTGTTGGTGTTGTTAAAGATACCTGGTTCATTGGTGGAATATGCGTCCATGTGTTAGTCTCTGGGTTGTATTTCTCTCCACTACTCAACACGGTCTTGTTTTCATCCATTCCCCCAATCGCAAAAAGGCAGCCATCTGATCAAGGGAACAGTAAACATGAACCTCTCAAGAGGGTACAGTGAGTGTTTTCTTCGCTCTTATTAGTGAACGGCATTCACTATAATTAATAAGAAAAAATTAGTATTATAAAATCAGATTTGATCTTTCCACCAGCAGTAAGAAAAAAATCCAAGTGACATACTACAATTTAAATAAATAAATAAATAAATAAATAAATAAATAGCCAGTGCTGCTAATTTCATACAGTAAAATCCAGATGCTTACTACCTTCTTGTCAAATACACAGTCTTCATCTCTAGGTGTATTGCAATGCTTCTCTCAGCAGATGAGTAACAATTATTACCATACTCAGGTAACTGAGAAAATTACTTACATTATCATTAAATATTTCTAACACACTGTGTCATTAATCAGCAGCTAAAGCTTAGACTGTGCCTAAGTCCAGGTTCAGCTGATCTTAGTGCTAAAATACTTTTATTACTAGTATTTCAAATACTCTCAAAAAGTCAGCTGTTAGGAGCTACTTTTATCCCTAAAATTTTTTTTTGGGGGGGAAAAACTTGAAAGCAAAAAAATGAAATGATGAAAAGCTGTTTCATGAGAGCCACTGCATGATGGGAATGGGATCAAAACAAGTTTTCAGTATACAGTACTGTGCAAAAGAATTCTGTAGAGCAAAGACGCCTTCAGAAATAATAAAACTAAATGTTTCTACATTTTAAAAAATACTATAAAGAGAAGTAAACAGTGATAAATGAAGCAGCCTTCGTTATGTTTTTTGGTCTGAAAAGTTTCATGTAATCTGCTGCTTTCTTTCCTGACATACAAACATTTTTCTGTAATATTTAATTTTGTGCTGGAAAACTAATGTTTGGAAATCTAAAGTGTTTCTGTACTGAATCACTAATGTACAACTCATGAAATAAAAATCGATAACAAAGTGTGTACTAGGAAAAAATTAGGGTGCTTAAGACTTTTGCACAGTCCTGTACGTTTCTGTTCTAGCTGAGAATATAATTAGCTAGTTTAGTCTACACTGTTATCTAGATAACTAGCTAGTCTGGTTATACGCCTCTTTGAGTTGAGGCAACAGCCTGGTGGCAAAACCACGATGAACAGCCGAGTTCAAACCGCCTGTGAAACCGCCTGAGAAACTGAATACAAATCTATTCAGACTGAACAAGTTATTCTGATCATTTCCAAACAAACAATGGCAAGGAAAAGAAAAACACAACGCAAATAACCCTGTATCGGTTAAGCCATCGATAACGAGCTGAAATACCGTGCACCATTCTGTGAATGAGAAAACCTGTTGAGAAGAATCGTAGCTATGAGCATGCAACAGCAGTAAATTCACGGCGTGAGAAGGGCTGGACTGCGGTTAGTAGTCCATCAGGTGTGGGTTTTCACTTAAATAATTAAAAGGTCATTAGTTATGATTAACATTTTCATTAAACTGTACTACTAGCTCTCAGATCTGCTTGCAGTTTTAGGGGAGCTGAATGTGCCGCAGCCCCCGTGTCCTCCTACCCACATTAACTTCCCTGTGTGTGACATCAGATAACGATCATTTGACTTTGATGGATAAGAGCACCCAAGCACACAGGTTAGACACGTTTAAGAATTTGCATCTTGTCAAGACCCGACAGTGTCAGGCCCGGGCGTCCCCACCCTAAACACTGCAGCTGTATCACCATTAACGGAGATATCTTCAAGAGCAACACATATCTTTAAGAGAATGATCATCATTACGAGATATTTTGCAGAGTGATATTCTGCATAAATACAGGAGAGGACTGAAGCTCCGTCTTGAAGAAGGTACTGACCGGCAGTGACCACCCCATGACCAATTCGCCTCTCATTCATGGGCTGCAGGTCGATCCACAGCTGCCGGTTCCTGTCATAAAGAGGACACATGCAGCGTGTCACTGCAGACGGCTTCCGAGTGCTGAACAGGAAAGAGAGCAGAAAACACACTCAGTGTGAGCAGACATGAAGACGATTTAAAAAAAAAAAAATACACTGAATATGGCGTTGTTACACCCTAGTCATGGACTGACACCTACCAAAAAAACAAAGAGTTCACTACCAAGCCTGGTCAAGGGACAAATATTATCAACTTGTCTCAGTTTCAAATAACGAATAATAATCCACTTATACCACACAATGATGAATTCTTCATTCTGGCCCAGAGATGTTGATTCATTTTCTGAGCCAGCTGCTCTGACAGTAGTTCAACATTGATGTGCTCGTTCTAGCATGCTATCATTTCTCTAGGAATTTACACAGGAACTTGCACAGGGAATGCTATACATAAGTGTACGTTAAACATTATAAAACTTGCATAATTAATGACATATTGTAGTTTCTGGTGAGGCAGATGAGTAATTAGCATTTTTCAAGGAGTGCCAGAGTCAGAGGTGAAGCTCTAATCTAAGTTTTGTTTGACTGTAAAAACTTTTCACTTTCTTTTGATTTCTCTGCAACATGACAAGCTACTTTTCTTTTCTTCTCTTTTCTCTTTTTTTGTTTATTAAAGTACAGTATGGTGTTCTTTTATATTTTTTAAAAATGTAGTCATTGGTAAATTGCTGCAGTATAACAGGAATAAAACACTTCTGGATTATATTTATTCCTATTAAATCTCAAACATGAATGATTTTTAATAGCACATCTTGGCAGCGAAATCAGATGTCCGGACTGCTTTGTGAGAGTGAATCCAGGTTTGACTGGCTATAAACGCTGCATCATGTCGTCGCACCGTGTCCTGATTGTGGCTTGCTCTAATACTCACGCCCTGTCCTCACCCCCTGCAACGACGATGCACTCGGAGTAGCCGCGGGGCTTGAAGGCAGCGAGTAGTGCCTCTCCTTGCTGCGCTGCGCCTCTTAATGACTCCATGCAGCACTCGCCAATCACCTCCCTCATGAGAGGGTCTCCCACCATCTGCTCCTGCAGGTAGCTCTGGTCCAGGCCCTGCACCCACACTGCAGACATCACCTCCTTCATGTGCACCTACATCCAGAGAGCAGGAAGATTCAAATACATACGACTGCACACATCAGAGCAAACGTCTCAACTAACAACGGACATTCCGAGGATCAGAGATCCGATTCTGGTCTGTTGGAGGTTTGGGTATTTTTAAAAAAAAATGTTACACAGGTCCTATATATGTTTCAGAATGAGGTTGCAGTTTGCTGACATTGATACGGCATTCAACAACAGATATATTTGGTCCTGGAAATGTTTCTATAATAGCAGAAAGATGTTCATGGAACGTTCTGAGAATGTCAGAGAGGATGTCCTTTCTGCACAGTATGAAGCAAGCAGTGATTTTTAAAGGGTCAAATGTCAAAGAAATTCATTATTTCTTCACTGTCTGCCTTGCTACTGTGTTTTTCCACTGCCCAGACTACTCAACATCTCCCCATAGTGGCAACTAGTGAATGTATTCGTCAACTAGTCAATGCAATTCTTATTTCTTACTGTATCTACTCCTTAATACATTATATCTTCATTTACTCTATTACTAATCTATAATAATTAGTTCTGCTCTCTAGGTGGGAAAGACAGCCTTTCCTTCCTTCTTCACTGTAGATCAGACCAATATTATTAGCTCATAATGAACATTTATCGGTCAGTTCATGTACACAGAACAGGACAGCTAGAACCTGTACATAGAACAAGACAACTGTGCTGCTAAAAGAAGCATGTGACAGCCCTCGTCCTCGGAGATGAGAGGCAGCCTGTTGTGCTATAAGGGAACTGTTCAGGACGAAACTGAGTTAAAAATAAAATAGAGGTTTGGCTCCCAAGTGGTGCAACAATAAAGCATTCACACTATCATCAGGAAATTGCAAGTTCACAGCCATCTGTGGCCAGAAGTCAGGGGAACAAAGTTAGCCGTGTTCGCAGGAAGGGAGGGATGGCATTGCTCTCTATCCCCTGTCAATCACAGTGACACTAGCCAATCGTGGGCATCTGTGAGCTCAGATATGAGGAAGAGGGCAGATAGCACTTTGGTAGCTGTTGTATGAAAGGGGAAAGCTGGCTGGGAGTTGGCAGATGACCAAAAAGGAAAGAAAATGGGGAAACCCAGGATAACCCTAACAGTATTATTATTACTAGTAATAATATTAATACTATTATAATTATTAATAACAGAGTTCGCCTGTCTCACCCGACGGGCCTCGATGTCGTGGCCGAGCCAGCGCACCACGGCCTCCAGCACGTGCTTCTCATTACCCACGTTGAGTTTCTCCATGGCTAACAGCTCACACAGACGCTCGGGCGGCAGCTCGTGGAACTCCTCCGTGTCCACCACGTCCCTGAAGTGCGTCTGCAGGTACTCGGTGGCCACGTGGTGCACGTGGTGCAGGCAGTAGTGCAGGGAGAAGAGCCGGATGCCGATGCAGTTCTCCGCCGTGATGCAGCTCTCCAGGAACTGGCAGCACAATGACTTGAGGTCAGTGAGGAGCAGCATGTCAGCAGCCTGCACCACGTCCTGGATCGTGTCCTCACTCAGAGAGATCTATAATCAGACAGGAGGTTTGACAGGCTTTCCTGACAGCTGCTTAGTAACACACACATTCAGATAATCAAATACATCACCTCTCCACTGAATATGTAGTCCAGGATCTGCTTCATGATGGGCATAGAGATGCCCTGCAGCTCGATTCTGTATGTGGATCCATCCTCTTTGGGTGGGTTGTAATTTAGCTTGGTCCTATAAAAGTGTAAACATGACGGGGGAAAAATTGGCAGCATATACGTGATTACAATTTCGACACATTTCCCTGCTTTAAGGAAAGAACGGAAAAGTGTTGTTTTCTCCAAACCCACTTACAATCGATGTCTAAAGGCAGTTAAAACACACTTATCCAAAACATTTTTTGTATAATGCATTCCTGAATTCTTTTAATCAAAGGTTTAAACCTCTATATTTAACCACTGTACAGCTGGCCCTACTTTTTCAGAACATATACAGGGACTTGTACACTCCACACTCCACACTGATATATTAAAAAAAAAAAAAAAGAAAGGAAAAGAATGCCGTGGAATTGTTGATATATTGATGTTGTCTCTGAGGAGACATTTATTTAGCATTAATGGAAGTTTCCAGTGTCAGCGCTTTGTAACACTCAGTGCTAAAACTGTAACTTTAAATTTTCTGATACGGGAAAAAAAAAAGAGAACGGAGTTGTTTATTCTGTTTCTCAATAACATGACAAGCGACATTTTTTTTTTTTTAAATTTGACTTCAAGACATGGGGAAAAAAAAGATGCTGCTGAACGTTAGTGATAACAGGAGCTAACATGCCTCGCTGACGTTACATAAGATTAAACATAATGGATAAAGCGTATGAATGTTATTCTTTAACAAATATAGGATAGTCAGCATATTTCTGTGGTATAAGAGGAATAAAACGTGCCATTTTTAAAAAACGATCCACTTTGAGGTGGCATCTCACTACCCTGTTGTTGATTACTTTCCTATAACTGCACACTCTGTCACCTTTTATACTTTACAGAGTGTGCAGTTATAGGAAAATAACGCTTGCCCTAACATTTCTGTTATAAGCGAGTTTTACGTAAACAGCTTTTCTGTTCTAAAGGGATGCAGCTGATAGGCTACATATGCAGTGCAGAGAAATTAGGTTGAGAAACAGGTTGTTCTTGAAGGTTAGGAGTACGTAATGTGCAGGATGGGAATGTGAATAGTCGTGACAAGATATAAAGATCTGAAACGTGATTAACAAACCCTGCTCCTGGAGCTCCAGAAGCCTAATAGAGCTTCTCTCCACCCTGAACTGACACACCTGATCCAGTTCACAGCCAGTAAACAGTGTGTTGTGTTATAACATAACCTCAGCAGGGTTAGGCAACCTATTTGGCTTTTTCTTTTATTATTATCTCAGCTATGATGCATCATGCCAAGCCGCAACAAATAATTTTTTAAGTTAGTTGCTGCACAAGTGCATAATCAGTTTGCATGAAAACCTTTCTCCTTCAGTGTTCAGCGCAGAGACCTTGTTTCTGTCAAAAGCTACACCATGTGCAAGAAATCCATCCATATGAGCCTGAAGGAAAGGTTGTAAAGTGAAGTGTTATGACACACCCTGTTGCTGCTCCAGCATGTCTTCACAAGCATGACTAAGGCCTCATGCTACAGTGTTACACAAACCTGAACAACATGTCAACAATACTACACCACCGTGTAACACACTGTTATGGGAGATGTAGCCTAGATGTATCCAAAATGTAGGCAAGATGTAGTCTAGATGTAGACAAGATGTAGTCTACATGTAGGCAAGTTGTAGTCTAGATGTAGTCAAGGTGTATTCAAGATGGAGGCAAGATGTAGTCTAGATGTAGCATATATGTAGTCTAGATGTAGCCTAGATGTAGGCAAGCTTGTGACATTTTCATAGAAATGTCTTTCCAGTACCTGATATATGGACTTGCGGCTGCCAGGATATTTTTCTGCACAGGGATTTCTTCTCCTTCCAGGACCAAAACAGCGTCCTGAAAACTGGCATCTTCTCTGAAGGATCGCAGGGATCTTAAAAGCTTCTGGGAATGCTGTGGATCCGAGACGACTGACCCCGGATCAGCCTCAGCTCCAGCCTCTGCCCCGGCTTTCGACATTTCCTCCAAACTAACTAACTAGAAAGAAAATTACCTATAAAACATTAACGAGGACCCATAACATGAACAAACAATATGGATTAAGGAACAATTCGCGTATATTACCTAGTGTTATAAATAGAACGAGTCATACAATTAGTTTTTATAATCTAATTCCCGACCTATGACTTCATGCGCCTGGGAGGATTCTCTAGTCACCGCTACACTACAGCTACACTAATGTAAATACAGCAACTTCTTCTTCTTCGTCACTTATTATGGGTTATGGCGGAGTGTAGAGCTGCTTACCTCCACCTGCTGGCCGAAAGTGCAAACAGCAGTCAGTGTACACAGGGTTCAATAGGATTTAGCACACGAGGGAGCTAGAGTTCTTTCGTGGGTGTCAATAACGTGGGTTTTTATTATCATTATTATTATCAACATTGATACAATATAAATGTGATTATAAGTTTTTTTATATGCCTAATGCCTATGTCCTAAGACCATAAATAAAATCCATACTGCATATCCATACTGAAATGACATCAACGCCATCCAAGATTTATTTTGTAATAAAATTCTGCCTTGACCTTTTTAGTTTAAAGTTCTTTCCTAGATATGTTGGTCTATTAAAAGGTTAACTTTAGTTAAAAGTTTCCTACATTACACACAATAAATCGTCTGACTAGCTCCTGGTTCATTGCTACCTAAAGAGAGTGATGCAGCAGCGCTTAAAGGCCCGAGCATACTTTATGCAGAGACAATGCATTTGGGTGGCTTACACAAAGTGTGGCGTGATGGCAGAACACACAGACGTCCTGCGGAGGCTTCGCTCACTGTGTCGTGCACAGGGCAGCTCTGTGAACTCTGAGGATGATCAAGCTATGAACTGCCCAAGCTGATTCATTCCAAGATGAATGACACTGAGAAGTAGAGCAGGTACAAAAGCTTCAACTTTCATGCCAATATCACCATCAGTGCCATTACACTTGTCATCCTGCAGATCACTAAGTAGCCGAGCTGAGTCTACATCGTAACTCAGTGCAACTGTGTCGCATAACTGCCTTGCATTCTGCAACTTTGAGTGCAATGTTTGCTCTTTCCACTGCTTCACAATAATGATTCTCATTAATGAACATCACTGGAAAATAGTGAGAAAAGGTCTTTTTTTTTGGCAATGATTGTTATATTTGAGATCACTGAATTTTTTGTTCTTCTATTAAACGACATTGTACCTGAGCTAGCAGTGTGTCTCCCTGTGATGTCAGCGTGGGACACAACCACCAACTTCTCAAAGAAATAAAATAAAATGCAGATATATGAGCATGAGAATCACTATCACTATGAAATATTGGTGTGTATAAACATATTTAATGTTTCATGGTGGGGGTTTTCTTTAACTTTACAGATTTCCTTGTTTGTCAGTTTCTTCTGATATCTGATTTTTTGGTAAAGGATATGATACAGTAATGCATTTAAAGTAGCAAAATGAGTTTCAGATTTTATATGATTTTTTTTTCTATAAAGCAGTGTGAAATTGTTTTACATCATCACTGTTATTATTATCATTATGCTCTGCTGTAATTTAGATTTCTTCACATTTTAGCACTGGAAATAGCATCTGCTTGTCATTCATGCTTGCCATTTTTAAATATTTATAACTGATATGACTGAATAATCATATTTAAAAAATCAGTCAATAAATAATTCATTAATTGTTTCATCCTCGTCAGTCTAGGATCGAACCCTGGAGCCTGCCAATATGAGACATCAGCACTACCTGCTGCACCACCAGGCATTATTAAAACTTTGATTCATGATAAATGTAATGCAATGGATCTCACTAATGTTCTCATTTTATGCTACTATTTACAATTTCCTGGCCCAGAAATGAGTTCTATCGCAATCTGCAATGGAGCTGCTCATTTCTACCTCTTTTCCTTAAAAGGCAGTCAGTTTTCAGGGCTAATTAAAGGTCTCTTGCTGGAACTAGGAATAAATTGCACACTTCAAACCATTTTCTACCATTTTTCAACTTGCAAGCCCCTGCTTGAATTGTATTCATCTTTCTTGATGAAGCCTCAGCAATCATGGACAATTGAAGTCAAATCCAGGGCTACTGAATGTCCAGGAGATCCTGCCTGGCCTCAGTAGAGCACAGGGCTACTGAATGTCCAGGAGAGCCTGCCTGGCCTCAGTAGAGCACAGGGCTACTGAATGTCCAGGAGATCCTGCCTGGCCTCAGTAGAGCAAAGGGCTACTGAATGTCCAGGAGATCCTGCCTGGCCTCAGTAGAGCAAAGGGCTACTGAATGTCCAGGAGATCCTGCCTGGCCTCAGTAGAGCACAGGGCTACTGAATGTCCAGGACATTCTGTCCGGCCATTCTAGTGCAGATGATGTTGAAGACGCTACAACCGGACCTCCAATCATCTTCTTCCATTTACTAACCCCTCCATTTCCCAATTAATTTCCTTCAACAGAAATAAGTTTTGACTCTATGATGTTAACTGGTGAGTAACACTGTAGCAGTTGGGGGCGTGGTATAGCTAAAGTCTGTAACGGGAGGATGTGATTTCGGGGAGGAGCCAGAAGAGTGATAGGTGATGTGGCACACCTGAATTTTACATTATTTATGTTTTCTCTCTCAGAAAATGCTGAAGGTGAACAGGATAAACGGTGACCGAACTAATGGCTGTGTAGGTCTTATCAGCAGCTACATGTGTATGTTATAATATAACAAATATATTTGTTTAGTACAGAAAGCCCTTACTCTGTCCATGGCCAATGATGAGGCTTATGGGTTTTGTAGTACCCTAGACTACAGTGACCTCTAGCACTTATTGTAAAATCACATACAGTATTAAATGACTAGTTTTCTTTTCTCTAATAACCATTTAAACATTAAAACAGATGGTTTATTTAGAACAGAATGCACTATTTAGGTTATTTCTTCTCTTTTTTCAATGATAGAAAATTATGTATGTGTGTATCTGGGCAGAGAAATGCATTTTTTTTTTCTTGGAAGGATGATGGAAGCTGGTGAGCCTCATGAGTTCAAGGGGCTTGGGGTTGGGCTTGGGGATTAGCCGGTGCTCATGACCAGGATCTGAGTGAACTCAGCCCTTAAAATGGACGAACACATCAGACGCAGCTATGGCACTGAAATGTCAGACAGCAGGCTACTTTTTGGAGAAACATCTGCCTGGGTGAGAGATAGAGCACTAGAGAGATCTTATACTATACTAAACTCAGAATGCAGAAGAAATTCTGGTTGTATGTGAGATTCAAATGTTGTTTTCTTCCAGAATCGAATCGTCAACCTTACTGTTGGTGGATTTACATCTCTTTTAGTGATTGTGAGTAAATTATTTTAAATCTAAACTTGGAGACATGATTAGCTTACATGTACAAATGCTTGAGGAGAGAATCTTGATATGATCATCTGCTATATATCTGGTTTATTCTCCACAAGGTAACCATCATCAGTTCTTTTGTCTTTCCTACACCCGCTCCGAATGCTCTAAATGTCTTCTTTGGGATCTGCATCATCATGATCTGCACTTCAGTCCTGGTTCTGGTTAGTACTAGCTCTTTGATTCTTCTCCATTTGGGCTAGGATATAAAATATCAGCTTATACTTATGATATTTATCACAGGTTCCTCAGACAGATCTTTCACACTGAGCGCCATTGTAATCTCTTTAAAACTGTAAATGTATTATTCAAAGTATCAAAAGTATCATGTCATTTGATTATTTTTTAAAAAACTTCTTCTTTTTAGACCAATTAACAATACATTTCTTAATTTACAGATATTTTGGTATCGCCAAGGTGACCTGGAGCCCAAATTCAGACACCTCATCTATTACACCATAGCCTCAATCGTCCTGCTTTGTTTATGTGCAAACCTTTACTTCCATAATGTTGGGAGATAACCGTTCTTCATACACCTTAAAACTATAAAAAAATGTTTATCGTCTTTTTCACATGTTGCATAGTTTAACATCACAGCAATCCAATGATTTATCATGTATGTGAGTAGAGAGAAATTCAGAGTAGAGAGAATTCATATTCATATTATAGAGAAAATTGAGAGCTTTGTCTTTAACATATTTAAATAATTATGCTGTTTGACACATCTAACTGAAATAAATGTATTTATGTATAGGGACAAAATGTATCTGCACATATCTCCCTGTCAAACTACAATGTTTATGGTACATTACCTTAAATATGTACAGATGGATGGCAAATTAAAGGAAAAACCTGAGTAAATGAGTGGATGCAGTGCATGATACAATTAAGCAATAAACATGCTGCCATGCTCTGTGGAATGTAGACAAACGCTGATCAGGCCCACCTGACCAAGTTGGATCAAGATGGCAAGATGAAAAGAGCTGACTAACTTTGAAGGAGGGTTCATTATTGTGGAACGGATGCAGGAGCTTCAGTCGCAAAGACTGTTGGCCGTGTTTATTCTGGACTGAATAGGAACAGTGACTAAAGTAACATCTGGATTGGGAAAGACATCTGTACATTGGGTGCACATGCAATGACTGGGATGTTTGTGCAATAGTGTCATATATATATATAAAAAGAAAAACAGAAATACAACTGTTCTTCAGGTGACAGAGAATGACAGTGGAGTTGATCAGATTGGCATATATATATATATACACACAACATTATTTGTGAATTACTATTACAGGATTGCCAGGGCTACTCACAGTAGCCCAAAAACATCATATTATACTGTACCTTTGCATCATTTTTTTTCATGGTCAACATAATATTTTATGAACTGTAGCTTTAAATTGACTTAGGAGATTAGAGTAATTTCCCTGCGAAATTCTGATTTTATTATACTTGGACGCTTTTAATTATGCAGTATAATCTGTAGAGCTGTTTTAACTGCAACTGCTTAGATATAATACTATTTATACAAAAGTTAGTTCTGGTTCACTAATTTGTTTGGACAAGTTGCATTCCAAGAGTGCTGATATTTAGTATAACAGCACTGTTGCATTTTAGTATTTGTATCACACTGCTTGTCTGTGTTTGCTACATAAACTGTGGCCGGTTAGCTCAGTTGGTTAGAGCGTGGTGCTAATAACGCCAAGGTCGCGGGTTCGATCCCCGTACGGGCCA
>CM074950.1:7407738-7497522 GCA_037577455.1 Pangasius macronema | reverse complement strand
ATGTTTGTGCAATAGTGTCATATATATATATAAAAAGAAAAACAGAAATACAACTGTTCTTCAGGTGACAGAGAATGTCAGTGGAGTTGATCAGATTGGCATATATATATATGCCAATAATATAAAAATAATATATAATGTAATTTCCCTGCTAAATTCTGATTTTATTGTACTTGGATGCTTTTAATTATGCAGTATAATCTGTAGAGCTGTTTTAACTGCAACTACTTAGATATAATACTATTTATACAAAAGTTAGTTCTGGTTCACTAATTTGTTTGGACAAGTTGCGTTCCAAGAGTGCTGATATTTAGTATAACAGCACTGTTGCATTTTAGTGTTTGTATCACACTGCTTGTCTGTGTTCGCTACTTAAACTGTGGCCGGTTAGCTCAGTTGGTTAGAGCGTGGTGCTAATAACGCCAAGGTCGCGGGTTCGATCCCCGTATGGGCCAGTTACTCTTTTGGGGGGCAGTCGTGGCCTAATGGTCTGAGAATTGGACTTGTAACCTGAAGGTCGTGGGTTCGAGTCTCGGGTCCGGCAGGGATTGTAGGTGGGGGAGTGAATGACCAGTGCTCTCTGCNGTGTGTGTTCACTACTGTGTGTGTGCACTTGGATGGGTTAAATGCAGAGCACAAATTCTGAGTATGGGTCACCATACAAGGCCACAAAGTCACTTCAAAATTCAAAATAAAATTCTACTATGGGCTGTCAGTGAGTATGTGCACTGCATGGCAACACGCAACGCTCTATTTTTCCATTGACAGCGTAAAAATAAACAAAATATTTGCCCATACTGTGTCTGAAATTTCTTATGAATTTTTATGAATTCAGAGGTCTTATATTTCTGAAAGCAATACAGAAATCCCAAGCTGATTTTGCTGTCACAGGCACAACCATACATCACAAAGGATAATCACTGGTCGTGAGCTGAGATCGGTGGTCTGAAAATTTTCCAGTGTCACTCAGTGTCACCGCTGCTACAACACTCGTCTAAAATCTACCAATATGAAGATGCCATATGAGTGCACAAAACTCACAGGACAGCTACAAACACGATAGTGGCGATGGTGAAACGTAGAGCAAAGAAGGGCAGTTTGCTGAATTGCGGTAGCAGACAGAACATCTCTATAATGTCTCATCATGCTAGCTAATTTGCAAACACTCTGTTCACTGAGTTTATTTATTTTAATGTTATGACAACGGGAAACTATTTTTATGCTTTCCAGCTGAAGAGCTACAAGCCTGTGCTGTGTGGCTGCGGACCCAGTAGGGCAGAACATTGTAGCTGTATTCATCATTAAATCTGACATGAAGAACATGTGTTATCACACATTCTGCTACAGAATTGTTATTGGGATCATCTCGTACAGCGTGACAAATAATGATCATAAAAGACTGCTGGGATTGCACAGCGTAAAAGTCTTGTGCTTAAAGTCATGGCTTAAAGTCCCCATGAAGTGCCTTGAAATGCGCATTCGATGGGTTGACGTAATTTCTACTTAAACAGGAAGTCAGGGCGGGACTGTTTAGGTTACCTCACAACCTGGGCTAAACTGTGATTGACAGTTAGTACCATGGACGTGAGCCTGAGCAATACCTCCTTCTTCATGAATGAATTCAAGCCATTTCCTTCTTACCCAACTGACAGTTGGAAAACTGAATAAAATGTGCATGTTCGAACAGCCAAAGACACATTTACGACCCAAGCTTGCTGACATCTCTAGCTCAACAGTGGCAACTCTAGCAAAGTGATTTTTATAATGTTGGAGCGGGAATTCACATTCTAGAGAGCATTTGATTGGACAGCAAATCTGATGAGAAGCTGAAGTGCAGAATACACTGTGCTTATACACTTCTGGGCAAAAAAATGGGCCAAGCCAAAAATGGCAAAATATTAAGGTTTTAATGGTCTTAACAACAAAGCATTGGTCAGGGAGTTATCAAAAATTAAACAAATAGATAAAGGAAGTTAGTATGAGAAGCTTTTACCTTTGATGTCTTTAAATGTTTAAGCCTCATGGCCCTTGATGGGCTGCATCAGGTGTGGCAGATAACCAAGTAATCACTAATTTTTTATTAGAAAAAAAAAACCACAGATGGTATTTTTGGAAACTTTTGTACATCCAGACATGATAGTTTGAATGATAGTTTTACAAGACATGATATAACATTAATCATTATCATGATTTTACTTTTGCGTACAAGAAGACTGTATAAGTGAATTCCCCTGTTTCTAGCTTTTCCCCAAACAGTTCAATGCAGCAAAAGTAAACCAGCAAATGGTGGCACAGGAGCTCTCAGGAGAGCGTTTGTTTAATTCTCGCTAACTTTCTGACCAATTATTTCTTGTTAAGACCATTAAAAGCTTAATATTTGGCATTTTGGGCTTGGCCCACTTTTTTTGCACAGCAGTGTAGATAACTGTAAGGCTAACATATTCATACGAAAATCCACAAAACTTCAATTTTGATTTCATGGGAACTTTAAGAGGAAAATGATGTCACTAAAAGGCCTGCCAGTAAGAATGCTCTTTTCTGAAGGTGGATATGAGAAACTGTTTTTGACACCTCTGGCTTTCCATAGAAACTCTCTCTCTCTCTCTCTCTCTCTCTCTCTCTCTCTCTCTCTCTCGTTGCTGATAGCTACTTAATCCTGAATGGTAGGCTTAATGTTTCTCAGCCGGTCTAAGGAAAATCTGAGGAAGCAAATGGTGTTTATGTGGTGTTTTGCGTGGATGTGTCTCATCATTGTAGGCACTGTTTCTCCAGTGAGCACTGCGCATAACCTGCCTCAGTGCGCGGAGGTGAGAGCACATCAACACCGGCTCTTAATGCGTGTGTGTGTGTGTGTGTGACCTAGTGTGTGTGAATGTATATATATGTGTGTGTGTCTGTGTGTGTGTGTGTATATATGTTTGTATGTATGAGTGTATATATGTGTATGTATGTGTGACTGTGTGTGTATGTATATATGTGTATGTATATATGTGTTTGTGTGTGTGTGTGTGTGTGTGTGTGTGTGTATGTGAGTGTGAATATATGTGGTGCTGATTTGGTTTGTTCCAGATCTGGTTTGTATCACATGCTTCTAAAGGCTTTCTGCAGCTTCCTGCTATTAGGAATATTCCATGAACAAATGAAACTGCTGCATCTTAGCTAAAACGTGAAACACACTCTGTCTATCAATCCTAATGGATTTGGGTATATTTTTCTAATTAACATGCATTTTTATGTGTTCCTAAAATGCAACAGAGACACAGAGACATTATCTTCCAAATAAACTATTCTCCCTTGCATTTTCCTATAGTGCAAAGTGAACAAGTGAGGTGTCTATAACCTGTTTATGGATGCGACTGAATTTTCAGAACACATTTAGTGAGAAGGTGTTAATTTGCTTGAACAGCTCGGCTCTGACAATAGTGCTGATTGTATTTCAAATCAAAAGTTTATACTGATGTGTTTGTTCTTATGGTCTAGGTTATAGTTTCTATAGTAACAGCTAATTCACAGGGATTAGTGAATGGAGGATGCTTCACATAAACAGATTTCAAAAAATGTGTGTAATTGTTGACACGGGGAAGTTTTCTGGGAAGCATTTTTGGAAGGTCTCTATTGTCAGAGTTTTGTAACAGTTCGAGGTAAAGCTTAAGGTTTTGAGACCCAGGAAAGTCTTCAGAATAGAGGGCTTTGTGGTTTCTCGCTAACGTGACAAGATGATTTTTATATTATTAACTTCAAGAGAGGAAAAAGAGAGACTAGTGATGGAACGACTGTGTTGTAATACATATAGCACAGGAAGTAATCGGTTTTATAGACATTCCGCAACAATGAACTTGAGTATGAATGAATACAAAGTACGATGTCTCATTCCTTATTAAATAAATTGAAAAATGAATGGAAAATAATCAACTTTTGGGAGGTAACGGCCTTCAGCTCTGCATCGGGCTGCATCACATCACTCCATCATTCATTATTTTCACGATAACAGCATGCCCTGTTGTGTGCAAAGTAATTGTTTGTTTACAAGACTGTTTTATAGATAGAACATTAAAATAGAAGGTAGAACATTCTACAATACAATATTTTCCATTCAGAGTAGAAACCTTTTAGAAAGCTAGGACCAGTAATCCTCCATTTTTTCTAAATGCGTGTAATAACAATGCACAGCCAGATATATCAGATATGGCTTATGCGCTACTCTGTTCATTTTTATGTAATGCAGACTTCTCCCGTGGTTGTACTGAGAGAGAAAGGACTAACCGACACAGAGGACGGTCAGTGGTACATCAACCGGAAGAAGACACGTACTTAGACCCCGTAGATAACGTTTGAAGTGGCGTATAATGTATGTGTAATGGAAATATCCCCACAAACCCAGCATGACATACATAAGACAGTGCTGACTCTGACCTTTCCATAGTATTTCCATCATTCAGATATGGCCAGTGCATTGCTCTGTTAATTGCAGTGAACATCTACAGCTATACAACTTTAGTTAGTATATATACATATAACTCAGTTCTTTCATAGTTGTACATTCATAACAGTGTAGACCATGCTATTTTCTTGATTTTAGCGTATCTTATGTAAGAAGAATATTCTGTTTGTGGTGCTTTAAATTCTGGACTAGCAATGCTATCTTTAATATTATGCTAATGGATGAGACCATTTCTGTTGCAGTGTTAAGTGCTGATTTTCAACACTTGGGTCACTTCTGTGTTCTCATTTCAAGTACTTGATGATAGGCAAGCCAAAAATAGCATCTCTCACATAGCTCTCTTTAAATCTGAATGCATCCTTGGGTGTTTGCTCCTTAGGAGGCAGAATGAATGGAGGCTAAGATGCAATTAGCAAGGAGAAAGAACAGAACAATAATGAAAACAAGCGTGCAAGTACTTTAGTTTCTTTAAATATGAGTCAGCAGACTGATGTTTACCCATTCAGTGGTGTGATAAAGCTTTAGTCCAGTAGTCTGGTGCACTGATCTACATTAATGATAACGGCTAGTTATACAGAGTTCATATGAAAGCAGTTCCACCTTTGGTGAAAAAGAGCTTAAAGCCCATGAGGAAATGTATTGTTTAAAAAAAAACTGAAATAGTAATAGTCAAATGTTTTTAAAAATGCATGACTCTGCATTTGTAGTGATCGTTGTTTCTAGGGTGCGGCTCCTGGATATGCGGTTGCAAATGTATTCTATTTTTAATATCAAGTGAAAAATGGAGTCGGCTCAATTTTCCAGAGAACAAACATATTGATGTACCTACTCCTCACGGCACCTTCTTATAGTTGTGTTTTACATCCAGCATCCATTAACTTCATTAAACATGCATACCATCAGGCACTCCTCAGATGCCAGATCTTTTTAAAGCAAAAGCTGGTCATCACAAAATTTCTAGCAGGACAATAATCCAAAGCAGATTTTTACAAAAATGACTGATTTGACAAAGCAGTTCCAGGGACCATCCCAGTGCACAGACATAAATTTCAATCAAAATCAGTGAATTATGGGGAGTACAGGAAATTTTGCAGTGACCTCGAATCCTGTGCAATATGTTCTCAATTTTATGAAGCATTAAAGGCCAAGTAAGGAATAAAATATGACAGAGTTACGACACACTATGTAACGGTGGTATTTCGACTAATAAAAGATTATTGTCGTTTACAAAATAAGGAGAATATAGGTTCAATTTACTAATGGTAATTTTTTTATTAATTAAAGAATGACACACCATGCATTTTATTTGTTAAGATTAATGTTGTTGAAGGTCTGCAAAACAAACTGGTTCTTGTTATCACTTATGTTATAGCAGCTGTAAATAGTATTTCCCTCACCAGCCTCTATTTTTTACTCTCTCTAGAATTTAATAAGGAAATAAAATGCAGTTTGTCATGTTAAAGAGAAAGCCCTCTGCCCTCCGCCCTGAAGACTTTCCTGTGTCGGAAAACGTAAAGAAACAGCTTTACCTCTGAATATTACCAAACACTGACATTGGAGAATCCTTACGAAAAAGCTAAATAAATGTGTCCTCACAAAAAAGTTAGCCATATCAACGATTACATATGTTTTAATCTGTTTATGTGGAATGTTCGATTGTTACAATAGACACGATAAAGTATTAGGATGAGTGCATTATTATAAACCTCACGGCCAGAACTACTGTCAGGTTTGTGCTGTTAAAATTAATAAAATCGCAAAATTAAAAAAAAATGAAATGAATCAAAATTAATTAAACAACTTCTGAGAAATCAGAATCGATCATTCAACAGTGATGTTGTGTAATAATGAATACATATATGAATAAAATTAGAAGAGAGCTAGGAAACCTATTTTTGAGCCCTGATATCACAGTATAATAGTTGTATTAATAAGCAATTCATAAGCAAAGAAGTGCATTTTTCTGAGCATTTTTGTTTCAGGTTAATTGAGAGAGCCAGTAATTCTGGAGGGAACAGAGTCTAGCCTTTAGTCCTCTTGAGACTATGATCTGGAAGTCTTCAGCACAAAGCATTAAGGATTAAAAAAAAAGAGTCAGAGTTAGGGTAAAGGAAATGCATAACTTGCATCTTGTCAAATATGTGATTTTTTTGACTCTTATGCATTCATGGAGTTTAGCTGCTGAACAGCTGATATTGTACATGGGAAGATTATTCCCTCATGTGTTGACTGAGACTTAATGTCGTTTGCAGTTCAGAGATAACCTACGTACGTGTGGGTAATGAAAACCTTTACCACCCTTTCATCTATAACTTATTATCCTACTTATTGGTACAATAGAGCTGTATCTGGATTTGAAGTTGATTACAATAGATTCCATAAAAGGCTCCAGTGTTACTCATTAAGATTAAGGGTACACTCTTAGAAAAAAGGTCCCTCAAGGGATATTTGGATAGTTAAGTGTTCTATGCGTAACCTTCTTTGATCGGGAAACATTTTGTTGTAGGGTTCTACATGCAACCTTTACGGGTTTCATCCAGAGAGACAGACTGACAAATACTAAAGTTTTTTTTCCCCCCTAAAATTGCCACTGTTTTTTATGTTCATGTGATGACCTGTAGCCTGGCACTCTGTGTGCTGTGGGCCTCCTGTGTCACTGAGTGCAGCTGGCCATTTAGAGCCATGTGGGTTGGTAAAGCTGCAGTCTACTCTGCTCTGGTGTTGTTTATTTGCAGGGCATTCTAGGGGTTTATCAGTTTCCTCCTGATGGCAGCTGTTCCTTCCTTCTGTCTCAATCAGCACCGGAAGAGACTGGTGGGCCATTTTTGTGTGTTTTCAGCAAAAGAATGTGTGCTTTTTACCACTATCATTCTGTGAAGTACACACACTGAATCTCAGTCACAGACTTTATACAGTCGTCGATCTCTTTTGTCGTACTGAGGAGATAGGTAGTCTAGTTCAGGTCTTATTTAACTTAGGTCCAATACATCATTTATCCACAGACGAGTCTTTCAAGATCCAAACATGCCCCCAAATCACAGCTGGTTGCAAGACAAAAAATACCCCCACATCAGTCCCTGAAAACCTGTGGTCTGTACGGAGGTGGTCTGCATGGAGGAACTCTCAAGGTCCCTCTACAAGTGTCAGTAAACTTGTTAGACATTACAGGAAAAAGCTCAGTGTTGTTATTCTCTCCATGGCTTCACAGATATTAAATGTGAGGGTGTACCAGTGTTTTGCATGCAGAAGGAAACATTTTTTTATTTATAAAGTTTTATAATATACTCCTATTTTGACTGATTAAAATATGTTTATGGGTGGCACGGTGGGGAGCATTGCCACCTCACAGCTCCAGGGTTTCTGGTTTGAACCTGAGCTCAGGTTACAGTCTATGTAGAGTTTATCATGTTTTCCCCATTACTTTGTGAGTTTTCTCCAGGTTCTCTGGTTTCTGTTCGCCTCCTAAAACATGTAGGTAGGTCAAATGGCTATGCTAAATTGGCCTTAGGTGTTAATGCGTGTGTGGCTTGGGAAGGACTGGTGTCCCATCCAGGCTGTATTCCTGCCTCACTCTCAGGTGTTCCCAGGACAAGCTCCAGATCCACTGTGACCCTGACCAGGAGAAAGCACTTCCTGAAGATGAGACTTACTTTTATACAAATAATTACGTAACTCGATTATTGGACATATTGTCTTATTTCTTGATTATAAAAATACTTGCTGTTTACAGTTCAAAACATACCATTAAGGCTATGTTGAAATGCATAATTTCTTTTGTTGTGAAAATGAACTTTTTCCTGCCTTTGTCTTATTCTAATATTTTGCCTCTCTCCCACTGTGTCTGTCTTTCTCCTCTGTAGCAAAATTACTATAAACTGTAGGTAAGGTGTTCTAATTGATTTAATGTGGTGTTATTTGCCAGGGTGTTGGACTTGAGGGTATCAGTAGGGGAAAGGGTGTGGTGGCACTGCAGCATATGACTCACACTCATTACATTTTGTCTATTGTTGAGCTGTGTTTACATTGGCAGCACTTACGGTCAGTATTCACCTACTGTCCATATCCAGTAAAACAGAACCTCTATTCCTCTGGCTGCTTTAGCTAAAACAAAGTAACCACAAGGAGTGTGAGTGCGAAGGAGAGTGTTTGTGTGTGCATGTATTAAATTGCTAGTGTGTTTGTGTTTGCAGGGGGATTACTACTTTGAGTACACTGAGTGTGACAGCAGTGGCTCCAGATGGCGAGTAGCCATTCCTCAGAGGCCAGGCGAGTGCAAGGGACTGCCAGACCCTGTGCAGGGCACTGACTGCAGTAGGTCCATTTGTGTGTCTGTATGCGTGTGAAGTAGTGAAAGATAGAGGGTTCATATATTTAGAGAGATTTTATTCATTGTTTGATGGCCAACAGCCAAGAAGAGTTTGAATATTCACAATCATGACAGCAACAAGAACAAGTATCCGAAACACTCCAACACTCCAGCAGCAGGGTGCTTTGGGTACATTTCTGTGAGAATAGACGACTTTCCTTAAAGGAGAACCTGAGAGAACCTACAAGAAATCGATAACAAAGAAAAAAGTAAGCGCGAAGTGATATATTTTTCATCATCCTACAAAGAGCAGATTATGGTCTATTATTGTTTCATTAAACATGTAGTGTACCTAGTTTCCTATTATACGCTTGATCTTTTGAAATCTTGGATGTCCTTAATAATTGCAGTGCAATCAGTATTTTGCTCTCCAAAATATGTCCAAAATATTTTTGTAAATAGTCCATTACCTCTTAGTACACTGATAATATAAAGATGTAGTTTTATGTAGTTTGCAAAGAACCACGTAGTCCATGACCATCACCAAGGTTAAAGGCCAGATTATTGAAACTTTGCAAGAGACAGGTTATAAGCTGGCTACCTATGAGGTAGGTCCTGGGTCCTGGATTATAAACCAACATGGTGCATTAACAAAGAAAATTCTGCCCTTTGACAAGTGAAGGTGTTGCAGGAAGATTTATGGTATGATAGACTATATGGTAGAGATCAATGCATTGCGAATTGTGGTTCTTCTTAGAAGACCTGGACAGCTTGCTGCAACAGTATGCACTGGCCAATGACTGGCCTCACCATCTACTTACTATGCACTTTTTCCTCCTCTACTACTGATTCTTCTTATATTCCTCAGAATTCAGCAACTAAGCCACTGAGTCCTGGTGGTGTCCCAGAGATGGCCAACAACACCTTGGTTTCCACTGCTGTTTTCACTAGTGGTTGGAACACTCTGGCTATTTCCTCCCCCCAAGCAGATCTGCTGTCCCAAATGGGTGGAGAGATTTGGCAGCCCCAACAAAATCATTTATGCCTGTGGGTTTGGCTTCTTGATTGATTAACCAACAGAGAACAGGATTAGCACTCGTGAATGTGAGCCTTGTATGCTCTTATGTGGAAACTGTTTTGTGAATGGTGTGCACCTCATTGGCTAGATTCATTGCACTGCAATGTTTCTTCAGGGACTTCTAGATCCCGGCATATGAGGCATATGTGGGATCAACACCACATACTACAGTATGATGGCGTCTGTCTTATAATTTTTAGGACCTTTCTGAAAGGGGCAAGGTTCCTCTGTCCTCCACATTTCACCAAGTGCCTGGTGTGGGATCTCCCCCTTGTGCTAGGGTCCCTTAAGGCCCATCTATATGAGCCGATCTGAAATGGGTATGTGAAATATGGATTGAACCCAGGCTTTCTGCCTAAACTCATATGACTGTAATATATTTAGTCAACTCCTGGAACGTCACAAGGTAATTCCGTTCAGATCTGTAACAAGAAACAAGACGGGTCGTCGTACCCTACTGTACTGTTTAGACTGGAGAGCACATATCAGATCATCAGATGAGTGCCTCCTCCTCCTCATTGGTAATAGTTAGAAACATGTTGCTGCAGGAAATCTGATTTCTGTTACTTGGACATCACTGTGTGACTTCTCTAGGTTCTACGAGGTTAACAGCACCCCTCTCAGTGGAATGAGTGCAGTGATCATCTCTCAACACCTTTTCAAGGCAGTTGTCAAGGCAGTTTTCACTGATGGTTTTTATAAGCTGTGAAATAGAATGCTTGTGTCGATAACTCTGGTCTATGTACAGTGGATAAGCACCATTGGGTTCCTTGTTATCTGGAACCAGCAGTAACTTGTGAGAAGGTTCCAGGGAAAGATGGCTGTGTTAGAGCGCCATTTATTGCAAATGCTGCATTATACAACAAGATTTTCAAGTCTAGGCTTGCATGTGCACACTTCACAAAGTACTCAAGTGATTGTCACCACACCACAATATCTACAACTGTTTTACATGTGCAATCACATAGTGCAGTTATGTGTATAGGTGTCTGTATGGATGTGTCTCTATTACTGGGTCAGTCATAATGCTTTTAAAATTTTGCAATATATTTTCATGCCATCTGGGTATATTGAGCTTTTCCTTAGTGATATTTTACTATCGTGTGATTAAACCTGGCTTTGGCAGCGTTCTCCTGTGGAGCTGGGGAGTTTTTGGAGATGTCTTCACAAGAGTGCACTCAGTGTGCAGCCGGGTCCTTCTCTCTCGGCAGTGGTATCCGCTTTGATGAGTGGGATGACATTCCCCCTGGATTCAGCAGCCTGGTGACATCTCTTGATAACACACCAAACAGACACGAGGGGCCGAGCTGTAATGGGTGAGTGGAATGTTAATTTCTGACTGCAATCTTAGCACATTTTTGATATTTTAAATCATTGCATTATTGTATTGTTTATATTACTTTCCGATTTCATCTAGAATTCAGTTTTGTTTAAATGTTTGGTTCTGAAATTTTAGTGAGGTCCACATTATTGCAGAAATGTGACCCACTTCATTGTTATACAGATTATATATAATTTCTAATCTCTTAATCATAAAAGAGATTGGAATTCTGATAGCATAAGGCCATATGAGAGATTAAGTCAAACCTAAAGTGTGTTTGTGTATGTCCATCCGAGATTCTTGTTAGGGCGATATCTCAAGAATCTCACCAACTTACAAACCTTAATAGTAACATTGACGGTTTACTTGACAAATCTAAAACTTTAACTAGGTTTGTCCCATAAGGTCAGAGCAAGGTCAAATATCTGAAATAGATTTTCTTCAATAGGTTTTTTCCTGTTTATAATATACTTTAAGGGTATTTGAGGGTTACGAACTAGTAACAAGAAGTACTAGACTTGTCGGCAGCAGAAGTATTGAGTTGCTGATGTCAAGTTCTACTTGTCCTGCATTGTTTGTGTATGACTTTGTTATTTTTCTCTGTGTGTGTTTGTTGTCCTGTTTCCCTTTCAGCTCCTCATGGATCCCTCGTGGTAGTTATGTGGAGTCGAACCGAGATGAGTGTAGTGTCTCTTTTGTCTACGCTGTTCATCTCAAGAAGCCAGGTTCTGTCTCCTTTGACTATCTCACACACCTGTTGTTGTAGAAGAAGCTCAAGAAACATTCATCGAGTAGACAGAATTTGTGTAGTAATTAACACGTTCCATGGCAGGAGGTGGTGGAGCGTTTTAAATGATTTGAAAGAAATTGAATGTGTGTATCAATTTAGTATGGTGATTACTGTAACAGATTCAGAATGACCAGTGCCAGGAAATGGACAAGACTTCTGATAGGAAATGGATGAAGCTGACAAACAATGGAGAGTGGGCCAAACACACGGTACGTACGTATTCGAATGCCTACACATGCTGGCTTGTTTTGCATTTGCCTCTGAAATATTTGTTAAAGTGTGCTCACATTTTAGGACATTTTAGACAAGACGTCAGTCACTAACACACACAAATGTCGTCCCGGAAAAAGTGGGTACGTGGTCAGTTTGAAATCTGGTACAAACGTGCTGTACTGGAGAACCACAGGAGTTACTGTGGGGGCTAAAGTAGTCAAACCAGTGCTGCTAAAGAACATCCATATAGAAGGTGCAGTACCATAAAAGGAAACATTGATCTAATTTAATGGCTTTGTTGACTCTAATGTAGTTTTTGTCCTTCCTAATGTAATTTTCCTCTCTATTCCTTCGTTCCACTCTCTCTTTTTCTCTTTCTGTCTCAGGTGTGGCGTACATGTCAGAGTGCTTGCCCTGTAAGCCGGGGACATTCAGTAACACTCCTGGCTCTTCCTTGTGTAAACCCTGTCCTAGAAACACATACTCAGGCAGAGGAGCCAGCTCCTGCACTCCCTGTGACACGAACACACACTATGCACGTAAGCATATCACCACTATAATATACACTGTATATTTAACACAGGTGCTTTTAAATGGTGATTGCTGCCCTGGAGGTGTAACGAGTTGCTGGATATAAGGTTTAGTTTCTCCCCAAATGCGAATGTGTTCAGTATTCTGCTCAGTCAGATCAACTTAGGCTGAAATCAAACTTGGTTAATGCAATGTGACGTACAGACATCCAGATGTTTACCGGGGTGGTTATACTTTACATTATTTATTATAGTTAGAATTCTAAAGTTGTCATTGTATGAGTACAGAACCAATGAAATGCAGTTTTCACATATCCCAGCTTGCTAGGAAGTTGGGGTCAGAGCACAGGCACATGATACGTGCCCCCAGAGCAGATGTGGTTAAGGGCCTCGCTCAAGTGCCCAACAGCAGCAGCTTGACAGTGCTGAGGCTTGATCCCAAGACCTGCTGATCAGTAACCCAGAGCCTTAACCAGTCAGCTACCACTGCCTGCTTCCTTGTTGGTTTTAGGGAGCTAAGAATGTGTGTGCATGGTGCCCTATAATGGACTGGTGTCATTATTTTCCACATAAAGGCGGAGTGCCGTTCTCAAGGGTGTTAACCGAGGTCTAGGTCACGTTGGACTGTTCCTATGAGTGCTAACTGCAAATAAATGCATTCATGAATGAATGATTATAGGTGATCAGAAATTAAACAGACACCAGGAAGTTTGTTTAAATAGGGCTTAACAGCAAAAGCCATATACATAAAACAAGTTTCATAAGCCACTACTTTAAAATAACTAAATAACAAACTCTAACAACGCTGAATGTTTGAAGAAAAACAATTTTAAAGTACACGGTCTGTGAGATTGCAAGTAGGGCTGCAAAATATGGATGAAATATAAAATATGCAATAAAATATAATACATGTTGCTGAATAACATGAATAATAACATACTGTCTGTACGGAGTTTCTCCTTGTGATTTCCCCATGCCAGTGTAGGTTTTCATCTGGGTTCCCTGGTTACTTCTCACCTCCCAAAAACATGCATGTAGGTGTATTGGCTATGCTAAATTACCCCTAGCTGTGAATGTATGTGTGCATGGGGCCCTGTGATGGATTGGTATTCCATTCAGGGTGTATGGGTGGCACTTTATTCCCAGTGCTTCAAGGATAGACTCTCGATCCACACATTATATGATAATGATAACAGTATGATTAATCATTGTCAACATATCCATCATTGTTAATTTCCCTCTGGGATTAATACAGTGATCTATCTATAGTGATCTATCTATCAATTCTGTGTTTGAAGCTTGATGATGCCACATTCATCCAAAAGAGCATGATTTTATAAAAACAGAGCTTTTCAAAAAGAGCTTTTCTACAGAACATTAATGACATATTGTCAGTGCTTTATCAGCAACATTTTCATGAAAGTTTATAAGTTCGAATAACCTTAATGATGGCAGATTTGATAATGGCCAGGTCCATGCGTATAATATACAATAGTTTGAATGTGTTTTGAAATTTGTCTCTTCTTTCTATATGGGCCAGTGGAGGGCTCTACAGAGTGTAAGCCCAGACCTGGATGCTCAGAGAAAGACTACTTCCAGATCCACAGTGTTTGTGATAAAGAGGGGAAGGTAATGCGATCATACTTTACATTAATACCTCATATCTAATGATTTATTTATAATGCTGATTAATTAAATGTGTTGAGACCTTTCTTTATGTCTGTGTGTTTCAGACACAGGTTATGTATAAATGGATCGAGCCTAAGATCTGCCTGGAAGACGCTCCTGATGCTGTAACATTGCCCCCTTCTGGTAAACGTGAGCCGTGCCCACCCTGCAACCCTGGCTTTTATAACAACAACACTGCTACATGCTCTCCTTGCCCACAAGGAACCTACTCAGAAGGCCTCAAAGGTGATTCCCAGAATTCCTTCTTCAATGTAAATTTCTTTTCAAGTATGTTAGGACTTTGAGTGGGTGGAGTCATTGAGGCAGATTTGATATGTGGCTTTAAAAACATATAGTGAAGAACTGAATAAATATAAAATATATTTGTTGTTTCTTCTTGAATAGAATGCTAGTGCTGATGTGGTATGTGTTTTGGGTTTTCTGTGTCACCATGTAGAGTGCCAGCCTTGTCCTGCAGGCACGGAGCCAGCCCTGGGCTATGAGTATAAATGGTGGAACATTCTGCCCTCTGGTATGAAGTCATCCTGCTTCAATGTGGCCAACACCAAGTGTGATGGCATGAATGGTGAGAGAGAGAGAGTGCACGACATCCATTTGTCTGAAACTGTAGGAAACAGCTTAGGGGCCAGTGGCATACAGATGCAGAGCTGGTCGGTGACAGACAGATGGCACTGTTGCACCATGAGCAGCTGTTCTAGGATAGACGAGCCGGAGAAAGAGCACTCTTTTTAAAAACTGTGCTTTGCTTGTGAACATATACATTTTCATGCATTTTTCTGTGCAGTCCATCCATACTTTACTGATTTGTGGGTGTGTGTTTTAGGTTGGGAGGTGGCAGGAGATCACATTCGTTCTGGAGCTGGAGGTTCAGATAATGATTACCTCATCCTAAACCTTAAAGTGCCTGGATTCAGGTGAGACAAACCAGTTCTCTGTAATGATCAGGTAAAGGTTTCCAGTGGTAAAAAAAGTGGTAGAGAAAGACATTTGCATTCACTGTGATATAAGATATCTACTTATTGAGGAACATTTTAATATTTTGTATATTCTGGATTGGTACCAGATTGCATTTGACATATTTTAAGATTCAATCTTGTATTTACTCAAAAAAAAAAAAAAAAAAAGGCCATAATGTTGACTGACACCAACACAGATTGTGAGTGTGAGCGCAGGACACAAACTGTCTTAAAATATGCCACATGTCTGCAAAAAGTTTTTGTATAGCTTGGAAGCAGAAGTGAGCATTCTGTGAGAATGGCAGTGTCCACCCAGTATCTGCCAATGCTCAGAGTCCTGTCCCTAATGATATATGAGGAATAAAACATGACACAGCATAATGTTATAAGATAAATAATCAACACTGGGGTGGTGTGATGTGGTCTGAAGCAAAGCGACATTACTGTTGCCACCCTGAAGAGTTTAGACCTATTATACAATAGCAATTTTCTAACGATTACATTTTTGAATTAATAAAAGAACGACATGATACATTTTACTCATTTATAGTTACATCGCTGATGTTGTTGGACATTTGCAAATTAAGTTCCTGTTATATCTTATGTAATAACATTTACAAACTAGCCTCAGTAGCCTCTTTTTTTCTCGCTTGAAGTTCATAAGACAAAAACACAGCTTGCCATTTTACAGAGAAACTGCAAAAACCCTCCCTCCTGAACACTTTCCCATGACCTGACAACCTAAATTTACAGATTTACCTCTAACTGTTACAAAGCACTGACACTGGAGACTCCTTCCATAAACGCTAAATAAATCCCCTCACCATATCAACTATTGCTATGTTTTTTTAATCTGTTTATGTGTAGCACGCACCATACAATTTCCCATGTAATAGTTACTTTAGAAATGATAATGCATTAGACCGAGGCTGTTAATATAAACCTTGCAGCTGGCACTATTGTCAGGGCAATTAATCATTAGAAAATTAATCAACCCCTTCTGATCAATCTGATTCGAGCATTCACCAGCGCTGTGGTGTGATTTCCTCTGTTTAGTGATGATTTTTATAAGTGGTTAGATAAACCTTCTTAATTTCAGTTTGAAAAAAACAAACAAATAAACAAAAAAAAAACAGTTAATGCTTATTGCTAGCTCATAGTCTCAGTTATGAAAGATCACATGCAGTCGTTTTTATGAAAGGCTGCAGCTGTTGAAATTTTTCTGGTTATGTGTCCCAGGTTACCAACATCAGTTAGTGGAACCAGTGGAACTGAGTTTGGACGCATCACCTTTGTGTTTGAAACCATATGTTCAGCTGATTGTCAGCTTTACTTCATGATGGTGAGTGTGTATGTGTGTGTGTGTGTGTGTGTGGTCCTCACACATTTATCAGCACTTCATCATCTTTGGCATGCTTTGTGTCCAACTTTAGTTTGGGTTAGTTTTCCGTCTAAGGAAGCTATTTTGCATATGTGTTGTTGTTTTTGCAGGACACAGACAGACGGAGCACCAATGTGGTGGAATCGTGGGAAGGCAGTAAGGAGAAGCAGTCCTACACGCACATCATGACTAAGAATGCATCTGTGTCTTACACATGGGCTTTTCAACGCACTAACCAGGCTAAAGATGTATGTGTACACACTCCGATTCACATACATAGATAAGTATGGCTGTATTCAGTATTTAGCTAAGCATGCAGTGAGGATGTAATACTGAAATTGTGCTCATTGGTATTCAGACCTCAGACATACAGTAGCTACAGATTTATTCTCAGCAACAAAGCTGTGTCTCAGTTATGTGCAATTCTGACCTGAGACTTAAGCCCATTTTTCTTGTGTGATATCAGCTCAAGCGAGGAGCAGTATTAAGTCCAGCGCTACTGTCTGACAGTTCAAGTCATGCTAAAATGTATGTTTTGGACTGCAAAAACCATTCGAGGCCAACATTAAAGACATAAATATGGTGCAATTAATTAATTCATTATATGCCTCATACTTTTTTTCCAAAGAGGAGATCAGATGAGCATCTTAATCACTGATTTTAAACCAAATTTGTTATGGGTAAAATTATGAACAACACTTAGATAAAGTAAACTGTAAGTGTAGCAGATGACTGCTCAGGCAGCTAATCTCGTAACAGTGAGCACATCTTTTTAACAAAAACATTGCCATTTAATTAATTTGAAACACCAAATAATGAATTACAAGCATGATAAAATAGCTTGCATCCCATGATGTGTTACAGCTTCTTGAGTTCGATATCTCATGGCCAGATATCTATCTTGTAAATTCTGAGCCCAATAAAAAGTAAAATAATTCTTGTGGCTTGTCTAGTCACTTTCTACAACACTAAATTATACATATAGAGTTATTCATACATTCATGCTTTCTGACACTGTATGCCTAGTTCATTGTGAAACAAAATAGGATGTGCTGAATCAAGTGCTGTTTTATAAGCTGCTGAATAATGAAGGTGGAAACCATATTGCATGGACATTAATGTGATAATTACATCTGGGCTTTTTATGTAACAGTATATTTGCAGTGTAGTTGCCTACTACATTTTATAAAGGGAGTAACCTAAAAAACGAACTTTGTGTGTCTTTCTTAGGGGCGTCAATATGTCAACGACATGGCGAAGATCTACTCAATTACTGTAACGAACGCTCTGGACGGTGTAGCCTGGGCATGCAGGGCTTGTGCTATTGAGTCTCAGCAGCCTGGCTCGGCCTGCGTGCCATGTCCTGCTGGCTATTATATAGACGAGGAAACCAATCAGTGCCAGGAATGCCCACCCAACACCTTCCTCTCAGGACACCATATCTATGGCCAAGAAGCATGCCAGCCCTGTGGACCAGGTGGCCACAGCAACAAGGTACAGTCAATGCTTCTAGCCATGCTAGAGGATAATCAGGTTGCTGATCTTATTGATGTCCAGTGTTTATGATTCAACATCCTGTAGTGTGGGGCAGGGGTGACATCATATTCTGTCCAAAATTCAGTGACAGCCTTGTTGAATTGTCATCCTCCATGCTTGTTCCTGAGAAATTCTGGAAGATCCCTGGTTCCAAAAGGTGGGATTTGGATTGGTTTGGTTGGAACTCATGAGCATAATTGTAAAGTGTGTGGTGTTTTCATTCTGGGTAAATCTTGTAGTGCAGTTGGTTTAATGACTGAAGGACAACCTTGACAAAAATTGTGGTCTCCTACATTTTCCACTTCATTTAGGTGTGTACAAATCTTGCAGTGCAGTCTGTGTATAAGGTTTGTAGTGTCTTGGCTGTCTTGCCTGGCCATAACAGCAAAAATGCTCCAAAATATCTAGTAGCAAGTTTATTTTCTGAGAGATCTGAACACACTGTACTCAAGTGAACCTCTAGTTCCATCATAACCAAAGATTTAACAAAGATTCCACAACAGCTAGTCATTCCACACAACCACTCTGGAAGTTACCCTTTCAAAATTCTTGCTATTACTTAATGATTGTTTATGGCATGAATAATAGCCATATTGTTACATTATAATAAACAAATTCCTCCCACACTACACTGATAATCTTTAAATCGCAATGCGGTTACAGTACTCACTTCATTTCTTTCTATTGTGGTATTATCAGTTTGGTAATCACAATTAAGACAGCAATAGAATTTTTCTTCATAAGTGCATTGGGAGAGCTCCTGCTATTTTTATTTATCACTGTGGTAGTGTTGTAGTAGCTGATTCCAGCAGCGAGGTGTGCAGACCAAAATAGATCAAACAACTCCAGATGTTTCATGCTGGTGTCCTGCAGCACAACAATGCGATCTTGTAGATGTGTATGACTTGATTGGCTCCTATTTTTAAACTTCAGCTGTGCTTTTTATTGATTTGGTTTGTAGTACCAGAGTTTGAGCAGCTGGATGTGTGGCCAGTGGAGCGAAACAAGTGAAGGTCTATTTAATGGAATTTAAATAAGGCAGTCTGTAGACAGTGATTACTCTGGTCGTGAAATTGTAATGTATTGTGTAGGATTGGGCTTTGAAATGTATTCTGTTTGCTTTAGGAGCACAGCTTGTGCTACAGTGACTGTTCGTTCACACACACGGAGCTCAACCGAACTCTGCAGTATGATTTTAGTCCCCTGGGCTCCACCGGCTCCGTCATGAACGGCCCCAGCTTCACTTCCAAGGGCACCAAGTACTACCATCTCTTCAACATCAGCTTGTGTGGGACACAGGTATACACTGACACACAGGTTTGAGCTGGGATTATGTGATGCTTTTTAAAGTTGTATTTTATTGTTCTTGTTTGGTTTCTGTTCCCACTAGGGTCACAGGCCAGCTATCTGTACAGATAATGTTACAGACCTGTCTGATAAAGATTCTCACAGTGGTGAGGCCAACTATGTAGAAACCTTTATCTGTCAATCAACTATCATTCCCTCTGATGGGCGGGGCTTCAGGACTGCTCTTGCCTCGCAGTCGATCAGTTTGGCAGACACATTTCTTGGTAAGTTGGTGATGGGATTTTACAGATGAAGGACTTTATAATATTAGAAAAATAATTCAGACATTACAATGATGTTACACAATATAAACACCCTAATGGAGACATAACCTGCAATAGTCAGTGCATCAGTGTCTCTTTTTTGGTGGTCCAAAAACTCCATAATCTCATAATCTAATGTGGAACTGACCATATAGAAATGCATAGCTTTTTTTTTTTAATCCTTTTGCATATTTTACAGACGTTACTGTTAATGTTATTGTTAATTATTGTTAATAATCTAGATGGTTGCAATGTTAGCAATGTTAACTAGGCCAAAAAAAATTAACTAACATATTTTTATATAATTTAACCCAAATATATGACAAGCTAATCTGCTAGGTACATCGAGAGTTTATATAATTTATTCAACTAGTAAGTCTAGAGTATCTATTATTTATCTGACTAATAAATAGAGTTCTTACTAGTAAGAGTTAAAATACACCACTGAAGTGAATCACACAAGCAATAAATAGAAAGTGTTGTGCCCAAAAGTACATATCAAACTTAAAATATTGTTCTAAAATGAAACCAAATAGAGTTTTAGCTCTGGTTAGTGTATCAGAGAAAAGAACACTGGTCACATGTCCTCTGAGCAATAATGATTAAAAATTGGTGGATACATAATCTGCTTGTCCAGCACCCCAGATAGCAATTTGTAAACATTTGTAATCTGTGCATCAGTCCAGCAGTTATGATGCTTACCACGCTTATGATGTTTATGTAAATGTTTGACGAGCCACTCTGGAGTAGAAACAGTTCTTAAATGTCTTGGTCAAAGCTGCTGTATGACCAGTGAAAGCCCAGTAGGAACAGCAGATTGTGGACATGCTTCTAAAGTGTTCAGTAGCTTGGGGACAGGGATTTTCAGTGGAGAGTAGTTGTCCCAGGTGCTTTTTATTTGTTGTTCGCCTGCCATATTATATTATACCCAAGTCTAATTATACTAATTCAAATTAAAGCTGTGTAAAAAAAAAAAAAGGCTTACTCTGACTGGCTGCGATAAAGAGAGACCAAATGACACTGCCCTCAAGGAGAGCTGAACATTGACAGCAAATAAATTTTCAGCAGTAGCAAATTTTCAGAAATAACATCGATAACATCCCTTTGTACTGCTACACTGCACTATACCAGCATTACAATAGCATCACACTTGTGATGATATTACAGTAGAATTTCTATGCTGTCCGCCTTTAGCGAAGATGGCAGCATTGTTCTCACACAACCCCGGGCCATAACCACACTAATATGGATACATTTAAAAAAGTCATTTTCAGTACAGTGTTGTCTACTTTAGTATTTTTTTACATTGTTTATGTTACTTTGTTTCTTTTTGTCCAATAGAAGAGCCATTGCTGAGAGTTTGGTCTGGTTCCTTATAAAATAAATATAATAAACCTATTAAACCTATAATCGTGACTACCTCAGTGTCTCCTAAAATCCAAAACAAACTGGTTTGTTTTGTCTGTTAAGTGTGAGGTGGTTGTTGTGACTTCAGCTCTGCTACCGCACTGTAGGTGGTTTCATCATTGTTGCTAATGAGAGAGGATACAGTGATGCCCAGAGCAAACATTACAATTCAGTGGCTGTTTAATCCAACCATATGGTCATACACACACTTATTCTTTTAGTAAGCGTGCTATCTTTCAGTGTACCTCAATCTTACTGGCACATTTATCTTTCACATACTGCACAATTTTAATTGATAGCTGCTTTTCAAATAATATTTTGCAATTGTTTTGTGCTAGAAAATAGATATACACATTTATCTAAGCCACGACTAGGATTCGCTGAGCTCTTACNGTCTGATTTCATAATCTTTGCTGTGTTTATGTATATGTTTGAGAGTAAAATTTCATTTCTTAGGCTTGTGTTACTCATTGAATCTGTTTTCCAGGAGCCACAGTGGAGAAATCACTCAATGGAGTAAATGCTAGACCAGAACTCTTTGCCGCTTCATCCAAGAGAGTCCCAGACGTCAAGTTCTTCTATCGGTATCGGTGATAGAAACTCTTCTCCTTTTATATTAGTATTATATAAAATCCATGTGGGAGCCGTTCTGTTTTTGGCCATACTGTTCTTTACATAATGCACAAGATTTAGTGTTGTGCTAACTTGTGCAGATCTCCACAGACGACATCTTCTTGCCAGAACGGGCGAAATACAGTGCTCACGCTACGCTGTAACCCTGAGAAGTCCTCTAAAGGAGAAATATCTGCACCCAGGTATACTACCTTCATATGCTCCATGTACCGAGTCTTTACAGTACAAGCTTTAAATGAACATTAATCTTGTTCTGTAGTTGAAGTCGCTGTGGCAAGGGAACCGCAGTGATATTTCTGCTTTGTCTGCAGCCAGCCTGCCCTCATGGAACGATGGGGTTCATTCGTTCTTTAAACATTTGGCTTGTATTATGAAGTCCCAATAAGACAGTTCTTATATTGGATCATACATCATAAAGACTGTGCCACTAGAACAAAGCTTGTGTCTTGGCTCTGTTGCTAAAGAACCAGCTGCTAAAGTTCTTGTGTTACTTTTCAACTTTTGTAATATTACTCTGACTCTACAGTGAAAGTCTCTACACTATAGAGTTTGTGGGGTTTGCGTTTAAATAATGATTTGCTTAAATTTTGAAGGGCGACATGGTGGCGCAGCAGGTAGCGTTGCTGCCTCCCAGCTCCAGGGTTCCCGGTTTGATCCTAAGCATAATTTATTGTCTGTGTAGTGTTTTGCATGCTCTCCTTGTGTCCGCTTGGGTTTCCTCCTGGTTCTCCGGTTTTCTCCCACCTCGCAAAAACATGCTGGAAGGAGGATTGGCAATGCTAAATTGAATCTGTATGTGTGCATGGTTTCCTGTGATGGACTGATATCCTATCCTGGGCGTGTTACTGTTTTGTGCCCAATGTTCCTGGAATAGACTCCAGAACCACCTCGACCCTGACCTGAAGAAAAATGAATCAATGAATGACGTCAAGTCACTGGCACTGAGACACTGTCTTTAGCTTCTAATTTTTGATAATCGTTTTCTTGTTTCATGATCTTTCATGATTGTGAATCATTTTTACACCATCAGTTTTCTCCCAGTTTAGTCATAGACATCCCCAAGTCCCTGGCTGAGTAACCTCTAATGCACAATGTGAAATCTAACACATTTCCACCATGCTAATGCAACATCAGGGCAGCCGAATGCTCCAACTGCTCTCTGCTGTGCACATGCACTCACAGACGCCTATGATCTAACAGTCTTGCTGTGATTGACAGACGAAGGAAGATTGTTTTTTCAAGCCGGAGAGCAGGACCAATTATACTATCTTGGACTGTCAGCTACAATGCCTGTGGCATTCATTGTTGCCACTATTAAGGCAAACACTTTCCCACTTGGGAGTCTTATTCTGAAAATGATTCAGAGTTGAATTATTTATTCAAAAGTTTTGTTAAATTCTTGATTATTGGTGTGTTTACTGTACTGCATGATTTAAGTCAGTTGACAGCACTGAGCTTGCATATATTTGCAAAGTATAGTAGCAAAGTGGGTTGGGGTGATGGCTTTGCTAAGAGCTGTGTTGCTGTGTGTGTTGATTTTCAGGGAGTGTCCTGCAGGAACCTGTGATGGCTGCACCTTCCACTTCCTATGGGAAAGTTCAAGTGCCTGCCCACATTGCACTGAGGAAGACTACCACCAGATCGAGGGAGCCTGCAAGGGAGGAGTGCAGGTGCTCTTTATTTAGCCTGCAAAAGATTTCAGGCATAGAGATCTTGTTGAATATCTAGTAGTAGTAATCTTGGCAGCTGGACTTTTCATGATGATGTTGACCACTCATCCACTTAGGACTCCTGGATGTCAACTTATCAACCTACACCTGATGGGCAAGATACAATTCCTTAAGCACAACAATGCACACATTTTGGACAAAGACGACGGCGCTGTGTTCACATCAGCCTGTGTTCACATCACAGTCATTTTTTGCCTCATGATCCTCAAGTTGCTCTACTTTAGTTGCCAGTGGGCGTTCTTACTGCGCGCAAGTCTTGCCTATTTTGGCAAGTCAAGATGTATTCCAGCTAAAAATAAAATTCTGCAGGGAAATGCTTATGTATAAATTGCATCCGTGCAGTGCATCAGAATGAGCCAAAAACTTTAACTTCAGTTACTGCCATCTATTTGCGACAAAAGCATTGGCACAGTTCTGTTATATATTCTGTTATATCGAACAATTCAAGCCCAACACTCCAAGAAAATTTGGAACCAACAACATGAATAATGTTATACTGTATAAGAAGTGTATCACTGTTCTTCAATGCTTTAGTCACCATATTGCTCAAGGTCGCTTTTATTTCGTTCCAAAAACAACATCCTGAACCATAAGTTTCTCAAAAGAGATTGGGAGACTTTTTAAGTGAATCGTCCAAGACACATGATGATATATGGAATAGTTAAGATGTGATTGAATGTGTAAGTGTTGGCATGTTTTTTTTGTTAGGACACTGTGTATGTGTGGACAGAGCCACGGCTCTGTACAGGAGGTGTATCCCTGCCAGCAAAGAGGAACAAGCCATGTGAGATGATCGATTTCTGGCTGAAGGTGGGAGCTGTAGTTGGTGCGTTCAGCGCTGCCCTCCTTATTGCACTCACGTGCCACTTTTGGAAGAAGAACAAAAAGTAAGATTTCGATCTTAATCATCCACTCATGTCCTGTGATTATTCATAGTACACAACTTGATCTCTTGATGTGATGATGAAAATCACAAAGTTACTTATATTGTTAGATACCACATGACACAGGTGAGCACACTGCATGACCACCAAAAGGTGAACACCAGTGACATGTCACACTAGTCACATGTTATCACTGGTGTTCACCTTCATGTTTTAACATGTTAAAATGTTAAAAAAAATGTCAGGTATGGTAGCAGCACTGATTGATTTTCTTTGGTCTTTCATTTTCATTGGTCTTTCATTCTTATGAAGGTTAAGCACACCTGATGTTTCTTTCAGCAGAACTCTAGCTTGCGGTTAAATTCAAACTATTTTAACAAGCTGGTCACTCATCATGCGCAGCCTTCAGTATGTGAATATGCACATGCAGGCAAACTGACTGTGAATTGTGACACTGCACACACCTCACAATGTCCAATTCAAATTTCAGACATGTCAGAAATTTGTTGTCATATTCTTGACACAACAAAGACACCTTGATGGAATGCGATTTAGCCACCATGTGACAAATAGTTGAGTAAACCTGGCTTACGTTGTGTGATTAGTTGTTTCATTACTTGTTTGCAAATGTGTGTATATGAATGGTGATTCCCATTTTTTCCCTCATTCTATGTCTAGGCTGGAGTACAAGTATTCCAAGTTGGTGATGTCAGCCAATAAGGAGTGTGAGTTACCAGGAGCAGACAGCTGTGCCATCATGGAGGGTGAGGGAGAGGAGGTGGAGGATGATGTAGTTTACACCAAGCCCTCTTTACTGGGCAAGCTGAAGGCTATCGCTACCAAGGTACATGCTTCAATAATCTTGGTCATTGAACTGTGTGTATTGTTCTTTCAGTATGTCCCTANCTAAGAATACAGATCCCAGTGTGGAAATCATACATCATACAAGAGTTAGAGCACAGTGCTGCTGAATTCTTGATTCTGACTGTTAAGTTGTGACCACAGAAACAAGCACGCACATTAATATAAACATGGAATTTGGATTACAGCTTAGGCTACACCGAATGACCAATCAGATCTGAGAATTCAACAGGACTGTGGTATAAAGAGGTTTAAAGGAACTCTTAAGTCTTAATTTATCATGTGCTCTTCCGAGACTCTCTCTTAAATGTGGACTATTGGGGAAGGCAAAGGTAATTTATAAGGCTGGTGTAGTTAATGTGTATAACTGTTGCCTTAGCATTTGAAATTAAACCTTGCTTATCTGTGGTTACTGTGTAAAATGTCTGAACACAAGAAATGCATGCTTTTTAGAAAGACAGAGACCTTGGTTGAACCTGCGACAGACTTCTTCCATCTGCCTCTCTTGATGTCTGGGTCTCTTTCCCTTTTAATGCTCACAGCAATAGCAAAATCAGTGCGTGTGTGTCTGTGTGTGTGCGCGCGCAGCTGTGTGAGTATGTGCCTTGATGTTTAACTGAAGCCCGCTGAAGTAATCACTGAGGGGCTTCTTTAAGATTAAAAGACTATGTCAAGCTGCAGGGAAAGATGCAGCGTGCCACGTCGTGTTTGCAGCCAATTAGCGAGAGAGCGAGACAGAAATACAGACAGACTGCGAGTGCGCTAGGAAGGACTTTTTTTCCTTTGGAAGTGGTATTGTTACTTAATGATATACAAGAACATAGAATGCAGACTGAAGCTGAAGATGAAGAAGTCTCCGGGTGGGAACACAATTAAATCTCCTTTAGCAGACAGAGACCTTTTCAGACCACAAAATGTTAATTAAGGATGATTAAGCAAGTTAATCAATGGAAGCTAGTAAACGTAACTAAATTAGTTCTGTTAATCATAGTTGTAAATATTCACTATGTGATTTGCACAGATGTTTGAATGGTTTATATGCACCATGTTGATTTCCAATTTAATTTGTAAAAATAAGTGAAGGTTGTTAAAGTGGACAAAGTAATAAAAGCCTGTCTTGAGAGCACTGGGATTTTCAGCAAACAAAAGAGCCCGGTATTGAGTAATGATGCCCTTGAGCTGTGTAGGCATGTTGCTGGGCTCTGACTCCGTTGGTGGTAGATTCCTTCCTTTCTTTTCCTGTCCACAGCCACACACTTCATGAATACAGTTGAATGTGTGCACTGGTTGTCTAGGTAACCTGCAGCGATGCTGCCTCGTCCTTGGGCTGGATGAGGGCCGTGCTTTTGGAAGCGAGCTGACCTCATGGGCCAGGGTCCAGCTCCTTGCGCCTGGCTACATTTGTTCCACCATGTAAACTGCATGTCGCTGTTTCTAGGGCAACGAGCAGAGCTCCGAGGCTGTCCAGCTGAAATCCTCCCAGCCGGAGAAATGGGTGTGGGGATAGAGGGAGGAAGAAGAGTAAAAGAGACATGGTGGATGGATGGATGGATGGATGGATGGATAGAGACTTTGAAGCCGCTCTTCACTTGGGAACATGTACGCATGCAGTGGCACTAAGCCAGACAGTGGAAGAGCTTTGGAGAAAAGAGCCGTGGGGATTTGGGCCAGAAGAACAGAAAAGCAGAGCCTGTAAGACGGTTCTGTTTGATGTCATTATCATGTCGCTGTGCAATCTGTCTGTCTGTTGGGTTGTGTGTCTCCTTTTGTAATAATATTATAATACCATTTAGGATTTGGGACTTTATTAGAAGGGTTATGGTACTTTGGGCTGTACACAAATGCTGGAATTCAGGAACAATTATAAAATGTTTGAAAACAGCATTGATTTAAGATATACAGGCTGTGATATTTGAATGTGATACTCTGTCAACAGTGTAGTAATGAAAACCAGACACTCCAAATCAACTGAACAAATGAAAAGCAACTTAAATAAATCCACTGTGATCACACCTCTCTTAGTTAAATAGTCAAAGTATCTTCATGTATTATTATATTGTATATTATAAATTGAGGAGCTATATGTTGGAGTAATTAACCTGCCAGCTTTGGCACCCAGTTGATGGATCTAAATCAGGATTCCCTGATACCACTCCTGAAGAGCCGCAGTCCAGTATAGTTTGAATTTTTTCTTGCTGAAATGCACCCTGTTTAACTCTGTAGGACTTTTTGAGCAGAAAAATGATGAAACTCAGTGCTTGAATCCAGCTGTCTAGGACTGGTGCTGGTCTAAACATACAGTGGGGTCCAAATGTATGAGACCACACTGAACATCTTGAATTCTTGTTTCCACTTAAAACTGAAAATAAACAGAAATTTCTGGAATTTTGAAAACGTGAATATCTTAACTATTCAAGAGGAAAGATTCTGCTCTATTTCTATGTCACTATTTAAACTATTTAAAGTAAATGATCATGTTAAGTCCTTTGTGCCAGAGTTCACAGTTTCATCGAGACCTGTCCCTTCCATTGAGGCACGTGTACAGACAACATGCCACTGGATTTGATCTAACATCAGGTTTTTCACAAACTTGTGGATACATGCCTTGAGTTCACGCTGTCATTAAAGCAGATTTTCTGTACATATTTCTACGATTCTGTTTCCCTCAATTTGTTACCAATAATATAAACTGTAACTGAAAATATTAAATTAGAAAAGAATGCAAAATAGAAGCATGTTCACTAGTGGTCTCAGACTTTTGGACCCCACTGTACTTATTAGGATTATTAACTTTGCCATCTGAATGCGTTGATATTTATGTATGGGCATTTAGGAGATAAGACCTCTTTAGACAGGATAAACTGATTCTAGCAGAGGAAGATGGAGTGCCTTTGCTGTTCCCTTTCATTTTTCCTTTCCTGTTTTTGAAGTAATTAATAGTATTGAATGAATATTCATATTATTTAATATTGTGCTTGGAGTGAAATGAAAGCCATACCATTGTGTTGAACTGAACTGTGGGTTTTCCGATTTGGGTTTTGATATTAAATTACGATTTGCACTGAAATTGTGTCATTATTTTCTGGAGTGGCGTTTGAACTATTTTTATTAAGAACATGTATAACCTTTTTTTCTTTATTTCCTCACTCCAAATGCCATCTCTCACAGAGTTCTGAGATTGGACTAGAATGGACTGACTGAGAACTTGAGAAATTGCAATCCTGCTGTTTTTTTTTTTTTTTAATAAAACCATTCACAAGATCCATTAGAAAACCATAGAGAACAGAGGAAGTGCAATTCACAGGTTCAACCCAAAAACTCACACCCTTGCCGAGCACACACTAGCTCTCACTCACACTCAGTCACCTGTCCTCTTTTTCCTCAGAAGAAGCGCTGTAGTTGATAAAAGGGTGGCTTTTCAAAGGTTTCAGCACTTCCACTGCATTATTCCGGCTGGAAAATCTCCAGCAAAAAAAATTTGCTGTCCATTTTCCCTGCTCATATTTAATGCTCAGGCCACTTTAGAAACTCAGCTGGACATCAGCAGAATAATTCACAGCAGAAAGAAGTTTCTGAAGAAAGAACTTGTAGCTTTTTATTATTACAAGACACCTTAATTTCTTGAGTTTTTGAGCGCAAAGAAGTCTAGGGAGCTCTTATTGATAGTCTTGAAGGACATAACCATACACTATTTTTTGCTCGTCACCCTCACCCTATATACTGTTCACTCCTGGGCAAAAGAATGGGCCGACCAAAATGGCAAAATATTAAGCTTTTAATGATCTTAACAACAAATCATTGGTCAGACAATTAGCAAGAATTAAACAAATGGTCTCCTGAGAGCTCCTGTGCCACCGTTTTTCTGCAGTGAACTGTTTGGGGAAAAGCTAGAAACAGGGAAATTCACTTATATAGTCTTCTTGTACGCAAAAGTAAAATCATGATAATGATTAAAATGTTTGCTGTAAAATTCAAACGAACTGAGTGTACAAAATTTTCCAAAAATATTAATTCTTGCTAATTTCCTGACCAATGATTTGGTGTTAAGGCTATTAAAAGCTTAATATTTTGCCATTTTGGGCTTGGCCCATTTTTTTTTTTTGCCCAGGAGTGTATATAAGCCTGCAACCAAAAAAAATGGACAGACACCAGATGTACAACAATAGGTTATTATTTATTATATCATATCCGTGTTATTGCACACACTGCACCATGGGTACTGTTCTATTGCTTTGTGTTTGACCAGAGTTCAAAAATTCAACACAGGGTTCCTTAACAATACATTACACTGTATATAAACTGGGAGCACACAGATAGACAGAGGAAGACAAACGCCCCTCTGCAAGAGTGTTGTATCAAATCCACACCTGGGACACTGGATCCACATGTACATGTTCATCAATAACAGATCCAAATCCAAGTCACAATAAGAAGAGCATTACTTCTGATAAACCTTTGACTTCAGCCATAAATAAAAATGTCTACTCATTTTTATGTAGAATATGTTTACGTCAACTCTGCTAGCAACGTGACATGCAGGAAGAATCAGGGAGTTGCAGATTTTGGGAGTGTGAGGTGCAAACCTCATTGCAGATAGGCCTCAGACTGCTGAGGCTAGTGGAGCACTGAAAAAAAAAAAGAAAAAAAAAGCCTTCCATAATCCTACACTTTTTTCCTTCTGCATATACACATAGTCTGCTGTATTTTCATTTCAAGCACCAACACTCTGTTTGTGCTTTACATGTCTCTCTTGCTTTGTCGACACTTACCAGTTTGCACTGGCATCTAGAGAATATTTTACAATACAGATTAACAGTAAAATGGACAACAGAGCTTGTAATATGGATTCAATCCTGCATGTTGTTCTATAAAAACGCAGCTAGGATGAGACTTGTTGAGTATTCTCTGAAAAGTATATTTGTATGCATGTATTATCTTACTGGAAGACAAAGACCATGTTGTTGATCTGGCAAATGATCTTACCCCCCATAACTACTGTATTACTATATAACTATTTATTTTGTAGCCAGGCTAAAAATACAAATGTATACTATTTGCACCAATTTTTTGGGCCAGTTTCTGTGCACTAGTTAGGTCTCCATATAGCCACCAGTCTGGGAGTTTAAGGGATAACACTTGCTAGCAAACTTGGCCTCAGGTTTACTCAATAATAAGACTAATGTTAACTAGCTTTTTTAGGTGTTAATTACTGCTGCTACTGGAGAGATGATCTTCACAAATTAGTAGCCTAATTTAAACCACGGCTACTCTAAGCAGGCAGTTACTGAGGATTAATGAATGAATGTGGTCTCCAATCTGTTAGGTTTTTATCTCTCTTTTGTTTCTCCAATCTGCACACTTTTTTGTCATTTAAGGGTGCAAATAGTTATATGTACCTGGGGGCAAATACATTCCTTTACATTAACATTCCATACCATTACATTGTTTGTGCTTATTGTCACAGCAGTAAATCATGAACTTGTCCTACATCAGTGTTGCATTTGCCCCAAGTTATTACATTCCGTTTCTAAAATTGTAAAACTTAAAATGTACTTTGTCTTGACACTTGAGTAGACGTCATATGAGATGATTGCATGCCAAAGCAAGATTAAACACAGACCCAAGCCCTGTGATATGACTGCACATTTCAACCTGTCACATAAAATGCACCCCAGTCCTTCAAAATGTAGAAATGTATAAAACACTCAGATGTAAAAAATAATACACATGTAAAAAAGTGGCTCAGCAACTCTTAAAGGTCTAGAGGAAGCTTTCATATCAAACTACTACACACATGATAAGGCACAAAGAGCCATTAAACACTGGATCACCATTTACACTCCCTCCTGTCTTACCAAGCACTTTATGCATTGCAGAAATACCACGTTTGTAAAGGTTTAACAATCATAAGCACTTTGTGCATGCTCTGTGAGAAGCAGTTTATGAAAAGCACTAGCGGACGATATGAAAGCTTACTTAAAGGACTGTGAGACTTCCATCCTCTGGTCAGCCACTCGTTACACTCAACTTGACTCCTATAAGACTATCACCTTGTGTGGTTAAAACCGTCAGTAAGACTATTTACAAAATATACAACATAGAAATACATACAGAATAGATTGTTACAATGAGGCCTACAAAAGAAAACGACCAGGTTTGTCCAGTATTGCAGGCGTTGCCACTCAACACTTTCCCTTCAGTAATAAATTCATCATAGTCCAATGGTGAAACATTTTATCATTGTTTTTACAACAAACATAATAAAGCTATCAAAAAAAACAAAAGGTCTCCAAAATCACCCTAGAAATGTTTTATAGTTTTTTTTTGCTCCTCTGTTTCTCTACAACAATTTCAGTTAATATGTACAAGCCCTAGAAAATAATTTAATAATAATAGTAATAATAATAATACACACTTTCTACACACTGTGGACAGGAGGAGTTCTTGGATGGAGCACAATGTGTGCTGATTGGCTAACAGTCGCTAAAGAGCAATACATTGAAGAGGGGTCACAGAGAGGAAGTGGTGGAGTCGACGATCTCTCTGCCGTTACACACCGTTGGAACACAGTGGCCACTCACAGATGCTGCAGAGAGAGAGAGCGAGAGAGAGAGAGAGAGAGAGAGAGAGAGAGAATGAGAATCAGAGAGAGAATCAGAGATAGATAGATAGATAGATAGATAGATAGATAGATAGATCAAAGAAGAGAAAATAAAACACCACAATATTAATTCAGCTAACTACAGTTTAAAAAGCAAAAAAGACTTTTAGACTTTTTCCTCCACTGCTCATCCATCTCACCTTCTCTCACTCCTCCAGAATAAATAGTCTCTCCTTTTCTTTGTATCTGTCACATTATTTATGGGAAATAAAGTATAAATAAAGATGAAACTGTTTACATGATTTGTTTTTTTCTTTCTTTCTTTTTTTTTTGGCTATGAATTAAACATTAGAGCCAAGGCACTGGGCTTTGCTTGGGCCTGTTCATATTCAGCAGCAGGAATTACTGTTCTCTTCTCAGCTCCAGGATATAAATGTCTTCATCAGGTGACAATACTGATACACAAATTATGCCTCACGTAGAGAAACCAATAATTAACAATCACTGCAAGCTGCTTATTTAACCAGCGGAAGCAGAATCTGTTCAGCCTTTTGTGATACCTGTTATTGTTTCTTGAAATGAATCTCACAATTCTCCCTACAGATAATCCAAGATGAAGTGTTGCTTGTTAATTTGGGAACACTTTAGAGTGGCATTCACGACACATACATATGCCTTTCCTGACAAATCTACTGGACCTAAACATTTATGGTATAAAATGCATCAAATGTCATTAAGGATACGTTAATCCCTTTGAGCTAAGTCAAATGACAAATGTCATGGATGTTATATGACAAAATATACATCGCTGTCATTACAGTGTCCTGGCATAGTTATAATTATTTTTAAAAATAATATAAATATAAAAAATTCTTTACTTAAGGACCAGAACTCTGATGGACATCACATTAAGAAAGGGAAAAGCAATGTTTTTTTTTTTTTTTAAACTGATACTATTTATTTTATCATATGCATTTTGCAAAAAACTAAAATACCAAGTTAATATTATAGTTTCAGTTAGTTAAGGCAAGAAGTCAAATCTTACATCTCTGTTAAAACTATTTGGCTGACACCTGGCAAGGAACCTAATCAGCTTTCAAGCTACCCAGATGAAAAATTAAGGTAATATTTGAGGAGTCAATTAAACCACTCATTTGTAATTTGTCCAACCTCATGAGGAAGTGAACTTGCTGAAATAGCTCTTGTACTATATTGGTTCATATACAATGTGCAATGTAATCACAAAAAAATCAAATATGAAAAATGATGATCTGGGATATTTCTTTATGCAAGCTCTGATAGACCGTGTTCTCTTACTGCAATAGAAGTCTTTGATGGCTCCTCACCGTGTGACGCGTAGGTAGCAGGCGGACCACTGACGCTGAAGCGGTTCAGGTTCAGCCGGTGACTGGTTACGTTTTTCTGGGGTTGGAACATGATGATGTGGACTTTAGGAGCAAACATGCAGCCCAGTACCACAAAACCACTGAGACTCACCGATATACACATTGTGGTGGTCTGAACCTGGTGGAGAGACAGTGACAGTTCACTTAATACTTCAAACACCTCCACAGATACTTATAATCATGCTGATCATCAAATGCTATTAGCTGAAGTAGAATAGGGGGAGTTGCATTGAACAGTGAGAGTGATTGAGTGAACATGGGGGATAATTACTATGGTAGTTAACACTGTGGCTGCATAAATAGTGTTTGATTAGATGTTATTTGGACATCTTCCATTAACAGGCTAATCTTCTCCCCTGAAGGTTTGATTTTCTCTTTTTGTGCCTCCCTGCCAATCTTTCCTGGATTACAGCTATGACTGAAGAATAGACAGGAACTGAGGACACTGAAATGCAACAAAGGGTTTTCCCTTTAATGATGACCTCAAATAAAACCCTGTTAGAAAGCTAAAACCCCCTAACCATTCAAAGGACCCTTGAGGAACCTCTTTTTCTAAGAGCATAGAAAAACCCTATTTTCTAAGAGTGTGGAGGGTTTAACCTTTAAATATGATCTCAAGAAAAATGTTTACCTATCCAAAGAACCATAAAGACCCCCCCCTATTTTCTAAGAATGTGGAGAAATCCTGTTTTCTAAGACAATAGAGGGTTCCCCTTTCAAATATCATGCCAATGAGAACCCTTTCAGAAACATAAGAACCATTAACCATCTAAAGAACCACGGAAGAACAGTATTTTCTAAGGCTGTAAAGGATCCCTGTATTTAAGAGTATGGAAGAAACATGTTTTCCAACATTGTGGAGGAAATCTGTTTTCTAAGACTGTGGAGGAGCCCTATTTTCTAAGCGTGTGGATGCTTTCACCTAAAGGTGAATCAGGGTCCTACTTGAGACCAACATTGAATGGAAGCCCAGGGTTCCCCAAGGGGTCTTTGGTTGAATCTTTAGTTCGAGTACTCCACTGGACATATGGCATAATAGCAAGAGCAAGACACTATACTTGACTTTGCCTCTTGTCTCAGCTCTTGATAGTGGAATTGGTATTCCTTCACCTGCTTTGTTCTGTCTCTTCCTCTCTGTCTTGTCTTTTTCTCAGCCTGCTCATATCTCTAACGTCTCGCAGTGGTTCTACAGGCGTCAGCACTCTCTATTACAACTCTGTGTCTCAGAAGACCAGAACCTCTCTTACAGAAATGCTCTTTTTTCCCCACTTCATTGACTGCAGCCTTGAAAGACCCACAGAACAGACTGAGCAGATTGAGAAATGTCCTGCTCACGTCAGCAGGTCATGTGTCTATACAGCAATGCGGAGTTAAAGAGTGTGACTTTGGACTGTGCATGCAATCCATATGATACATGACTAATTATCTGGGAAATGCTGATGAGCTTCATTCCTTGCAATCCACTAATATTCATTATGAAGGGCTGACTGATTCTGTGCCATGTTTATTGGGGATTTAAATATCTCTCTACTTTTATTCAGCTAATTCCATGCATCCTTTATGTGTCCTAGGATGTTATACTATTGCTTAGGCATGCATCTATGCTTTGGAAGTAGAATTCATTCATTTATGCATCTGCATTAATCTGTTAGATGTGGTGGGCATTGGCAATACAATTCCCTGATGATTTCAATAGCCCTGCTGATTCACAATTCTCCATTCCATTTTTTAAGCTTAGTGTAACACAGTAACATTCAAGTCAATTCAGTTCATCCCTTTTCAGTACTCAGACGGCACATACCCTGTAGTCACTAGATGTGACATAGAAGATGGGCAGGAAGGCAAGCCAGATGATGCAAGTGGTATACATGGTGAAGCCGATGAACTTGGCCTCGTTGAAGTTCTCAGGGCACTTGCGGGTCTTGAAGGCGTAGACAGTGCAGAGCACCACCAGAACAACATCATAGCTGAGTGACAACAGCATGCTGGAATCCCGTACATTGCATTTGAGAATGACTGTCTGGCGCTTCTCAGGCAGTGTGAAGCGCCGAGTGCCAGGCACCTCCAGCAGCAACCACATGGACACAAGCAGAAGCTGAACAGAGATAAGTGCCAGGCAGATGAAGACCTGTGAGCTAGGGCTGATAAAGCGTGGCCGTTGTACACCACCATCTTTCACACCACTGAAGATGCGGGCGATGCGGTTGGTCTTCGTCAGCAATGCCGAGTAGCAGACTGCGAATGAGGTTCCAAGGCCAAGACGCCGCAATGCACACACGGCCGGTGAGGGCTTGGCAATGAAGACAAAAGTCATGGAGTAGGACATGAGGACTCCAAGAAGCAGGATGTAGCACAGCTCCCGGCCAGAGGCCTTGACCAGTGGTGTTTCATTATGGCGGATAAAAACGGCGAAGACCAGTGAAGTACAAATAAAGCCCACACAAGCAATGGAGACAGGACCAATAGCCCAGGCATCCTCCCACATGATGTAGTCCTCAGGCAAGTCGTAGCAACCACTCAGGTCTGCCCGAGGCCACTGGCCCAGAGCACAGGGTGCGCAAGTGAATTCATCAGGCAGATATTCATAGGGCTCGCAAGGGGTGCAGATCCAGCAGCAGTACTCCCCTGCTTGCATCTTCTTCATCTCATTTGGAGCACATGGGTCACTGCATTGTGAAGTGGGAACACCTGTTCCACGTGGCCAGCCAATCAGGTACTCGTTAAGAGACAGAGTTTCTGCCCATTCGCCAACATGGATGTAGCCAAACCGGTCGTTACCTGGCATTCTCTGGTAGTTGAAGATGTTGTATCGGCCCATGCCATCTCCGTATTGATCAAACTTTACCATGTTTTCTGAGCCAGGAGGGGAGAATGGAACTATACAAAGAAAGAGAGAGCAAGAGAGAGAGAGAGAGAGAGAGAGAGAATGAGCAAGGGGGGAAATAATAGAAAGAGACATCAGGACACAGGGCTAAATTGGATCCCAACCATAAATATGTAACTACAAGACTGTTAAAGAAAGAGAAAAGACTGTGAGTTTAGAGTTTCTGTTTTGTATGTTTTGTATTGAGAAACACCACAAAAGGAAAAATGTGTACTTCTCTGTATGTAATACTGCCTTCAATTATAATCAGTAAGCGTTACAACATGGCTGCAGGCACACAAAGCAATTAAACAGTAGGCTGCTAAAACCATAGGGGAGCATAATGAACCCCCATGGTTACACATTCTAAACAAAATGCCAGTATACTGAAATAGGACTTACTATAAACAGCACCATCAGCCTGTGAGAGCAAATGCATTCATTGTATAAAACATTTGCTTTAGACTTTACAAGCTCTTTCATTGTGTTTGATTTTATATGCCATTTGGCTAACATGAGTTATGAGTTCTCTCCTAAACTTGACACCCACACAATGTCACACTCTCTTTGGACACACAGAGGTAGGAGATAAGTGTTTTTTTTGGGTTATCATATAATAGAGGAACAAACAACACAAAAGCCAGTTACAGATGAGATACACAAACTGAATATACTACACTAGAGGATACTAGACCACTGACTAGGATGATCAATGAACATATCCAGGTTTGCTAGCATTAGCCAGATGTGGTACAGACATAGGCGCTACATCCAAATCTACACTCCTATTGTGTAGTCAAGTCCAAAAAAGATATTGCAGAATATTTAGGAATTTCTATAGTTGAATGGAATAGGTAATGTCTATTCTGAAGTGATCATGACTATGCCCTTCTCCCTCTGAAGGCTAATTAACAAATGGACTGAGCACCAAAAAAATCCCCAAACCGCCACCCATTTAAGAAGCTGATGTTCACTTGTAAATTTGAAGAGGCAAATAAATACAAATTTATAAAGTCTGAGCTGTAAACCAACACTATGGAAAAACCCAGGGGTAGAAATGTCAGCGTTCTCAGTACAGTCTTTGAATTCTCTTTGACAGTTCCTCAGCCTCAGCTACATCACTCATTATTGGTCTCAACTAGAGTGGTGCGCTTGCACAATTATTTTTCTTTGTACCTGCCTGTGATATTTTATAATGAATTTAGTTGGTTCTACTTTCCAAAATATAAACAAACTAGCATCCTAATTTAAACCAGTTTGAACTTGACCAGGCATTCCCACAAGCTTCAGATCCGACAGCTAAAAACCTCCTGTGAGATCCTGATGCACACCTCTGCTCTCAAGCAGATACACTATGTACCTTTCTGACAAGCTTTCTAAAAAAACTCACCAAAAAAACTAAAACCCTGAATAGGGCACCTCCTATATGTATCTGTATTTATATCCGTATAGAACATCATCTTTTCAGTCAGAATAATGACTGAACTGATGACTGAATTTGAAAACATTATTAGGGCTATGTATAGGTAACAGTGAATGTACATAGCAAAGCACTATATGTACACATGGATAACAACCAAGGTCATAGTCATGGTAACAGTTACCATAACAAAGGATTGAAAAGTGATGTATCCCCAGTCAACACATTCGTGCTTCAAAGCAAAATAAACAAATCAACTCAATCTCGTGGAGTAAAGGGATGTGCTGGAAAATCACACACTGTGGAAAAAAAAATGCTGCATCTGAGGCTGTGAAATATTTCTGTAGTGTACCAAGAGGGACAAAGAAGTGTAAAACCTCAGTTCATATGATGATCATGTACAATGCAATGAAAATCTTTGGTATACGGTCTATTATGTGAGAAACATGGACACGAGTGCATTAAATGGCGCTTAACGCCGGTCTCAGGAAAGTCCGTATGTGATTTATCACTGCAAGCATAATTGCTCTGAGGGGAATGATGACTCGTCAGATAGAGAAAAGAGGTTAGGCATTATGAACCTCATCCATCACGAGGATAATATCAACTTGAGCACTCACACACACATGCGCATACTGTACAAATGCCCGCATGCGTGCGCACACACAAACACACTTTCTCACACTACATGTAATCCAAGAATGCAAGAATACAATCCCCACATTTCAGCACTTCATCTTACTCGAACAAATTAACCTTTAGTTTAACTGTTCATCTCATTTTACATCATCAACACTTAGCATTAATCTTTATACTCAGCAGACGCTCCACACGCCCTCAGATTAAATAATCAGCATCTGGTAACAGGATAATTACCTTTAATAAAATTACTCACGACAAACACAAATTGCAGTTAATCAGCTTGCACTTAGGCTCCAGGGGAAGTGGTGAACATTTTGTAAAGCATCAAAAGCTTCTTAATACAGGGCAAGACAAAACAAAGAGGATTTACGTTCGTATTTATCAAAATAATGTGATTAAAGTATAATAAGTGTATTGTCAGGAAAGCAAGTGAAACTTTATATACAGTTGAGTGCAAATATTTCATACCCTTAACAAAAGCCAAAGAAATTTAATTTACAATATTTACAGACATTTAATATGTTACTATCACAGACCTTTTACTGAAGTTTCTTAATTATCACTAAGAAAAATACAAGACTTTAGAATTATAAGCCTCTGCCTTTTTTATGTTATTGAGATGTAGAGATTGAATCTGTATGCTTTATACCAAAATGGTGCTTAAATATATAAACATTATTTACAGCATCAACCAACAAATTAGAAACATATCACAGATACTGCCATATAAACATTAATATGCTTCATGGTGGACTTTTGCTTTAAGGCAGCGGGTAAAAAAAATCAAAACCAGTTCATAAGTTTGCCTCTCCCTTTCTGAATATGATATATAAATATATATTCTCAGATAATTTATATGCCCAGCCTCTTTTGTATCTTGTGAACAGCTTTTGATCTTTCAGTTGTACTATTCATCCTTTATACTATCTCATTCTTTTTTAACTCTGCCAAAGTCTCGGCCAGTCTTTTCTCGTTCTTCCTGACATCTCTGTAACTCTGCCAGATGTCATACAATGGCTTATTTAAATAGAGAAAACCTTGATTTCTTTATTCTTGCGACTGCTCCAACTTTTTAGGAAGGGCAGACCAAACCCTCAGCTAAATGGCATGGAGAGTAATTGTAGGACTGTAAAAGTGAGGAGAACTCTGATAACTTTGACTTGCACTAGTCAACCAGGAACTCTAATTAAAGAGCCTTGGATAGAACTTGTTGAATACATGGGAGGAGACTGGGAAGTGGTAGGTGTGCAGAGAGAGAGAGAGAGAGAGAGAGAGAGAGAGAGAGAGAGATGGGAATTTATAGGATGTTAACTAGTTTAAGGTGTGGGAGTTTAGACAGCTAAAATCTTTGTTGCTGAGGACAGCAATCTTGCAAATATCATTATTAGGACGGCTAGTAATATTTCCTCAGTTACCTGTTGTGTTGAAATAAATGTCACTTATATCTCCCACAGTAACAAAAAAAATAGTGTCAACACAAACTAAAACTGTCTCACAATCAGAAGATGGAACTTCAGACATGATCTTTCTCGAAGACTATTCCATAACATCATTTTTCTGGATACAATTACGTTTCATGTTTAAGGTTTAAGGTATTGGGATTTTTTTTGTAGATACTATATTGTAAAAATAGAAGTACATTTAAATTTTTTTTCCCACACCATGTGGTGTGCAAACTGCACTCAATTGTAGCCACTGATCTGAATGGAGCTGGAACAACAGTACAGTCTAGGTGAGAATAAACATTCCCTGTTTATACCCAGTTTGTCTAAGAAAATAATGAATTATGCATCCAGCTGACAGTGTTCTAGTGGTAAATGTTGTTCTAAGTAGGCATGATGAACCACAGCAGTGGAATGGAGCTCAAGGTATTATAACTAACAGAAAGAAAAAGAAGGTAAATGGAATAGTAGATGATGTTAAGAGACTATGTGGAGATAATGATGTATTATTATACATACTGTATATACTAAGCTGAATTGTGCACAGACACAAACATAGCTTAGCAGAATTTCTTGAAGGTCATCTCCTCCTCTGAGAAAAAAAAAATGAGTCAAACATTGTTCTCCCTTTAACAAAAGTATACAGTATTTTTTCTGTCACATAGTCACACAAAATGAGTGGCACTTTGTCATAATTGTTCTCTCTCTCTCTCTCTCTCTCTCTCGCTCTCATCTAAAGTACTGTTTGTCAGGTCACTTTAAACTCCTTGCACTCCATGGTGACATGGTGCCCTGTTGCCTGTCAGTTTTGTCATGCAGAAACTGAGCTTGTGCAATCAGTGACTCGGGTTCCATAACATCTTACAAGTGGTGAGGAATAAACGACTCTCACAGCTCTAACAGCCAACTCTCACATCCTCTCACTCCTCCACACAATCTCCATTCAGACTTGTTAGTTACATACCACTGAACATATAGACAGGTGACAAATTAAAGAAAAAATATTAGCTCTGTTATGTTGTAGGGGGCATTTATTTTTGATGACATGCTTTGGGTTTACTTAGAGAGAAAAGTCACTGCAAATCAATACAAAGTTTTTCTGACTGATTTTCCTACAATGAAACATTTCTATCCCGATAGGAGTGGTGTTTTCCAGGATGACCCCGCCCCTTTCCACAAGGCATGAGGGCTCAGTGACGAGAGATTTTGGAGTGATGTGTTAGTCCACACTCTGTACTACCATAGTGAAAACACAAACTGAAGAAATATCTTTTGCAAGAATGGCGTTCTTCCTCTAGTATGGTTACAGAGACTTGTAGAATCAATGCCAAGGTGCATTGAAGCTATTCTGGTGGCCCAACACCTTACTAAAACTATATATATTATTCCTTTAATTTGTCACCCATCTGTATACGTGTTACACTAATATATAACATTAAAGTGTTAAAATATACAAAGCCCATGGTCTTGGTATATCAACCCTATTAATCTTGTGCACATGCAAAACATTTTTTCTCCATATTCACCATAGAAATAACACCAGGAATAGTCGAACCCAATTACCACATATTTGAATAGATAAAAAAACCACAAAGCACAGCCTATAAGAAGGTTAATAAAACCCTTTTTTGTGACTCCTCAGTAGCAGAGGTGATGCATGAGTGCAAACAAACTCTACAACTGCTTGGCTCACCAGTTATACATGGCAAAGGGTCTCAAACTCAGAATGTCTAGGAATTACCTATATTCATGGTAATCTTATTTGTGTCAATATTCAACACTTCCCTTAGTGGCAACATCTCGCATTTCTGAAGCTGCACCTGGGAACGTGTCTCAAAAAAAAATAAAGCTCATCTTCTGAGCCAAGATCATGTTCCAGTGGAAAAATGCTAGTTTAACGTGTGCTATATGATCAGAAAAAGAAAACAAAATGGCAAACCCACATTAGCAAGTCACAGCTGAGAATTGTTGAGTTCAGTGAAGCTATATCTGTCATTCCAGGGTAAGACACAAGAAAGGACATGCATATGTTTAAGATGGATTATTATTATATATACATACAGTAAAATACCATAGATGACAGGAACATGTAAAGAAATGGTTTATAGTGAAATTAGGTGGAGATATTACAGTGTGAGTGTGTGTGTGCCACTGTACAGCTCCAGGGTTCCTGATTCGATCCTGAGCTTGAGTTACTGACTGTGCAGAGTTTCCATCTGGTTCTCTGATTTTTTTCCCCATGAAAAATATGCCGGTAGGTGGACTGGTGACAATAAATTGCCAATAGATGTTTCATGAGTGTGCTGCATCCCACCCAGGATATATTCCTAACTCATCCCTAGCGTTCCAGGAATCCACTGTAACCCTGGTAAGGATAAAGTGGTTACTGAAAATTAATTAATGAATGTTGTAGTAATGGGAGATTGATGTCCATTCTCACCTTTTACTAACATGTGATCTGTATCTGAATTGCTTCGATTTATACGAAAACAAATGATAATAGAAATGAAATAGAAATGCAAGGTTCTTAAAAATTAGATTATTTCAATGTATCCCACAAGTTTTAACTATTTGACCTTGCAAAAAATGGACGAGTCTCTTCCTTGGAAACAAACTGTCCAACAGCTTTGTAGGGTGTCAGTGCTTTTCCAATTAAAATCATAAGATTTCTATAGAAACAGAAATATGTCCTCAGCAATGTAAATAGTCTGGTCCATAAAATCCATCTCTGGCAACCCCTTACCTGCTGTGTTATTTATTAGTTTAATTTAGTTCATTTGTTGAAACATTCAGACCTGGCTAGCTACCCGTCACTCCATATTGCACTCTAAATTGGACAAAAAGCTGGAAATGTAAATTTTTCATTATACAGATAACACACCCAGGTACCCATTAATTATTTAATTAAATGAATAATTAGGCATGAAACATGAATGATGGTGTTCTATCTTCACCTGAAGAACAATGACTGAGCAAGTGTGTTCAAGTGTATTATTACAAATTAAATAGGCAAATTTAATCAATATATAAAACAGTATTTTCCATCATCTGCATAGCTGCAGTGAATGACATCTAAAACAAATTCCTACCAAACACATTCACATCCACTCATTTATGAGCTCATGGATCAGTGTGTGAATGTTTAATCGTTTCTGGTGTATTTATGTATTCTGTGTAAGAAAGGACCAATTTTCTTCTATCAGCTTAGAAAGCCATATTGTTTCACCACTGCAGCAAACTTTTACAAAAGACAAAACTATCCTCGCATTCCAGACATGAAGCATTATAACCAAAGGTTTGCACAGCACTCATTAGGCGCTCTGACTAATTGAAACACGAACAGAATCAGAGCAGCTGCATAGCTGCATTTAAGCTTTTTATCTTGTTTTTATGAGATGAGGCCTTGCTGTATTCAGTATAAACACTCATAATCTGGAACAGTCCCCGTCAAACTACATAATGGCATAATGAAGCTGGCTTTTAGTCAAACGGTTGGTCCAAGTCCTTAACAGCATAATGAAGTTGGATCTTATAGAGTCTCAGATTGGGTGGGAATATGCCGTGGGGAAGCGATCACTGTTAACAACAGATGGTATTTGACAGCCATGTTTGTTGTCATGCAAATCACAATGAGCCTCGTCGCCAATGACAACACCTGATCACTGAGCTGTTCGATACAGGGTTGAACATTTGCAGTGGAAGGCACCAACAATGCCACTTTACTGCTAGCAAAGCGACTTTTATGATTTACTGCCATTCTTCAAGTATCCAGATTGTTCATTAAAAAAAAATAAAAGCAGCTTGTAAAATAAATGAAACATTTGCTTGTGGATTTGTTTATATATATATAGGCTTGTAGTTTACATATACTACATTAATTAGGCAAACATACTGTATGTGCTTACTGTAAAATAACACTGATTCATTACAAACAGCAATTAATTGCAAATCAACAGTAAAATCATTTAATTTTCATTCTAATAACTGCAGATGAATAGCAGATTTTGAAGAATGTTATTTTTGCAAGGGTTAAGTGAAAAGCCATCCTAGGGAAAGCAGCTGAACTTATAGGGAATAAGAAGAGTCTGCTGTGAGAGAGGTAATTCTTTACACAGTCTGAATATGTCATTCAAAGAGCTGTATTCGTTGTGATGACACTTATTTTTCTGCCAGGCGAATAATCCATAAAATTTTATTTTTGCTTTTGACAGAATGTTACTCTAGGATGTAATATGAAACGGCACAGATTCAATAAGTGACTTGTAGACAGCGGTTATAACGTCTTCACTCATGTTAAATCTTCCCAGATTTCTCGGTATTAAAAAAACATTGTGGATCTTTTTTTTGTGTAGTGAATCAATCTCCATGCCTGGTCCACCTCTTCACATGAACTGAATGATCAGATCACAAGACAAGGCACATTTGACCCCATTCAGACCTGTACTCATAGTAGCTCTGTCCACTCATGATGGATCTGAATGGGGTTCAAATTCCCACCTACACAGCCTTCTTTCTTTTCCACAGAATGTCTGCTGGTGCTTAACAGTCTTAATTTGTCTTTTTCTATGTGAAAGTGCAGCTTTTGCAGCATGTCACACCTACATATGGCAGCTCTACAACAATGAACACGCTTACTGGTTAAATCCTGTCCACCGATCACCCTGAAATTCACTGCAGGTTGTGCAATTAGTTTTTCAACAGACCATCCTGAAGCAACTTGATGGCTTGGAGAATTTTACAGTGATTACATGGAGGCAAAATGTCTCAAAAATAGTTTTATGTCAACTAATAACATGCAGGTAAGCAATATATGCCACTTGGGAGATGCCTAAATGATGACTACACCCTTTTTTAAAAATTTTTTTTAAAGAAATATATGATTTTTGACTTTTATTTTATGTTACATAATTTAATTTTTTTTCTACCCATAGAATATACACAAATAGATCATTTTGAAGTATTAAGTATTTTATATTCAGTGCATCATTAAATGTCATCATTAAACTACATTTGACGACACTGAAAACATCTCTTACTGCATACTGTCACAAGGCCAAGGCAGACTGATGTAAATAATCTAGGTGTGTATTATCAATCCTAAAAAACTAAGCCAGGTATAATGAACAGAGAAACCAATACTGAGTATTGCACAAACAAATGACAAAACCTCCCAAAGTGTTGCCTGAACTGGTATGAATGCAAGGAAGTAAATGAGGGTTAAGAGAAAACAGCTGAATTCCATAGGAAGGTGAGTGAACTAATATCTGGACTGGATTATTGTGGATTTGTGGTGGCTCCTGGATTAGCACTGGATTCTGACAAGCTGTTTCAAGGCTTTCAGCGCACTTTTCCCCGACCACAGCACACTATTTTTAGTAATATTCAGTTTCAGGGAGCTCTTCTCTAACCAGGTAGTGAGTGCTTCCTCACAAAGAGTTGTCCATTAGAAATCCCACAAGTGCCATGCCTATGAATATTTGAAATGATTGCTGTTTTGTGTTATTTCGCTGGTGTAAATTAAAAACAGTGCAGGAGATAGGACGCAGCCTTAGGGGGGCATTTGGATTTTATAGTCAGCATAAAACCATTTACCACATGCTGTGCCCTGTCACGTAAAAATTTTTGTATCATCAAGTTGCTTCAGGATGGTCTGTTCTAACTAGGGATGTATCTGAAACACATGAAATACAAAACCACATTATTTGGAATGAACAGATAATGTGTTCTCCACAGATATAACTACAGATATGAATAGCAGGAACACCCCGAGAACACCAGGAATGTTCAAATGGCATCTAGTTGGCGTCTAGATTAGAGGTGTGCATCAGGACAAGGATCCCACGAGTGAGATTTTTACTTTCATGCAGTCTTGAAATGAAGGTTGTGAGACAAACAAAGGCCATATTCATTAACCTGTCTGGTCAGGGTCACTGTGATTTAAATTAAGCTGCTAGTTTATACTTTTGGAAACAGAACAACTAAATTTGTTCTGGGATTTTGATTTCTGAACTAAATTATGAATTATGAACTGATATAGATGAGGCTGAGAAATCATCAAAGCCAGAATTCACACATCATAATGACCATGAAGGCACTTCTACCTCTGTTTCCCCCCCAAGTGTTTCCAGTGCCATAGTGGTTGGGTTCATATTTAATAAAAAAAAGGAAACAAAAGAAAGAACACCACTTCTAGTTTACACCATACCTATTTGGGGTTTAAATCTGTATACAGATACAGATTTGGATATTTGGTGCACTATAAAACACAGATATAGATAATCGCACTGCATTATACCACTAGTTCTATCCTAGTGGGAATGTCAAGGAGGTTCACAACTTGGTATCCTGGACTCCACATTTTAGGCAAACAGCAGCGATCCCAGGTTGTCTTCCTTGTTTACCAGGAGCCATGCTTAAGCCCTACAAACTATCATATCATGCTGCCAGGTTATCCCTCACCTCCACAGAGACCTGCTGGCAAACTGCTCTCTCCATGGCTCAGTACAGATGTCAATGCCACTGGCCTATTGTCTCTTCCATCTTTAGCATTGACCTTCTTGGTACAAGGGATGATAGTCTATCAAAGCTGGAGTCAAGCAGTAGCTGAAAAGCTGTGCCAAAACACAGCCCTAGCTGTGCCAGGCACTCTTGGAGCACCATGCATTTAAACCTAAATCAGGCTTAGGAACCTTCCTGGGGATTCTAAACTTGGCCCTTGACAGGGGATGGGTGATATCAGACCAGAGTTAGGGCTATTAATATCTCTCCCATTTTCTTCCTGTATTTCTCCAACTTTGAACTTTTTTTTTTAGTTGTAACCCTAACTTTAACACTAACTCTGTCATCCTGCATAATCTAATGCTAAATTGTCAGTCAAGTATGACTTTTGGCTTGCGAGTTGTATGTATATATATATATGATATATATATACATACAATATATATATATATATTATTTTTTTGGTAGAAATAACACAAAAGTCTTAGCAGAAGACCATGGATGAGGTCATTATCTTTAACTCTTAAAAATGCATGCTAGTCTGTGATTTCAAAACAGACCCTCAATGCTTCCTTATTCCATACTTGGATTTTGTACATCTTTCCCATTTTAAATTTGAAATGCATTGTGATTGGAATGGTCAAGTGGCAAACCCAGTCTTAGAAATGTGTACCAACTGTCTTCCCATAGGATCAGTCCACTGTTTTATCATGGAGGGTAAGAAATGAGATGTATTGCTCCAAGCTTGGCAGAAACACAGTCACATCATATTTAAAAAAAAACCACACCAGGCTGGAACACAGGCTGGTGTCCTATCCTACTGACGACTCTATTAAATTTAAATCTGTCAGACATGGACTCTGTGGCAATCTGTGGGAAGTCAGGTCTAAAATCACAGTGACTTGGTGAATTCCCAGGAGAAAATGTCAGAATAACGGTTTAACAGTGGCCATTATTTCTAAGGTGCTTTGAACAGTTTGTTTCCCTCACCATGAGGTTTTTGTTGACCAGCACGCATGGTCACCCAGAAGACCTGCAGTAAACAGCAAGACATGATATTTGGGTGTTTTTTGTTGTCAATTTAAATACAACTAATTTAAATAATATGTGTTGCTTCAACTGAGACATGAATGTTGTCATATCCTCAACATTTGATGGCTAATGGGAAAAGATTTATTTGGGAGCATGTTCTGAATTAATGGATGACATAAAATTATATATTATGTCATCTATTAATTCAGAACATGCTCCCAAATAAATGACATAATATTATATATATTATAGTGTTATGTGATCATCAGGCTACAGCTTGTGCCTTTGGATTTTATTTAGACCTTGTCTAAAGTTGAATGCCTATAAGATTCAGCCCATATCAGGATTTAAAACTTGAACAGGCAGCTACTTTAAAATGTAGTTAGTGATCAAATTACAGTCTCTGAACACTGATTCCATGGGAAACAGCTACACTGCGCTGACTTGAAAGAGAAAAGCACCTCTAACCAACAACCCGGTAAACTATTTTAATAACGGATTAGCAGAAATAAACAGTACATGGTTGCATTCATATGTGAATCCATCAGTTCAAACACATGTCGAATACGTAAAGGAAATAAACAATGTAGTGCTTAAATGCTACCCACTTAGTAAAACTATTTCACTATTGTACAGCTACCTCATTTAAAAAGTGACATGGATGGAAGAATAAACCAGGCTTTAGCTCTCCTATGTTCAGCTGTACAGTATGCTGATTCTTTTTGCCTCACTTTTTTTTTTTGCATTTAAAATGTCAAATGGATATCTGTAAATGTAAGCAATGTGTGGAATTAAAGTATTAAAGATGCAGTTGCTTACATCGGACTAAGACTGAAGATTATATCTAGGGCTGACTGTTCTTCTATCTTAAATGGACTGCAGAGGATTCTCAATGAAACAACAAGCGCAGAATACTTTAATTTCAATTCAGACACCTGCATGTCTGTGTGCATTTATCTATCAAGTACAGAGAGAAAAACAGAATGTATGAGAGAGACAAAGGACGACAAGGATGAAAAGTATACTATATATGTGTGTGTGAGCATGGACTGAGGGCTTAACAGGTATAACCACACACACACACACACACACACACACACACACACACACACACACACACTACAAGATATCACATGAATCATAATAATATCCATGTAGGAGATTCAATCTTTGTGTGTAGGCCTGAGAGTGTTGCATGTGGGTGGAGGGTGTCTGAGATTTTATGGGAGAAAAGCAAAAACACAAATGTCCTGACTGGCCTGTGTGATTGTGTGTGTATATGTGTGTGTTCCTCCATCGCTACATGTGCATGGGCATGTGTTTACTCAGTAAGTGTAAGATCACTACAATCTGAAGTATCTCTCTTTCCATTTCTCTCTCTCTCTCTCTCTCTCTCTCTCTCTCTCTCTCTCTCTCTCTCTCAGCTGTGGACATATCATCCCCCTTGCACTCTATTGGGTTATTTCAACAAATGGTGCCATGTGCAGACCCAATTACCATAGCAACGGCATGTTGCCACAGTACATTAGTCTGAGTGAAGAGCCCGGCTTTGAAAAAAATGACAATCTGTGAAGCTGGGAGACGCACTCGAATGCTAAAGACATAAGTTCTGATGCAACTTCTTACATCAAATAGAACCTCTTGACCATTATATAAGAATAGGATGGAAAAAACCCATTGGATTTTGCTCTCGAACATGGCCAAAATTTTTTTTCTGCCAATAATATACTTTGATGTCTCTTTGTAAAGAAGATATCAGTATACTTTATTTAGGCTACTTTTTAGCATTGTCTCGGCTGTCTCAGGCCTGTCCCCTCATACAGTGCATTGCAAAGCTTAATGTTAATGTTAATGGACAGAAAAAAATATTCTTATTACCTCAGGGTCTATTTGAGGAATAGGTATTCCATGTTTGAAGAATGGGCATTCCTCTTTTTTTGCCTTTTAAACCATGTTTTCTCAATGCATAAAATTGCTAGCATTCTGCTGAGGGCTTATTTCTGTTTCTGCAAGCCTGGTTTCTTAGATAGCTCTGATTGATGTAAGGAGTAGTAATGTAGTAATTTTCTTTAATCGCAGGTCTTTTGTTAGAGGACCTTCATTGTATAATCTGACATAAAGAACACGTTATCACACAGTCATATATATAATTTGGCCAAGATTTTATTAAAATCATGTTGTACCGTGTGACAAGTAATAATCTTAAACGGTCACTGTAATCATACAGTGTAATCAGGCTTAAGTGTCTTTGTCAGACAATGGATGTCATGATTTAATTAAGTCACTGGATAGTTATGTGCCATATTGAAATGGTTATAAGCCCAAGCAATTTCGTTTTGTAATCAGATACCGGCTGTCAAAACGTCCGCAATGCACCTGCACCATCACATCATCATCAAAACAGAGAAGAGCGCTCACATACTCTGTACAGATAACAAAGTTTTCAACTCAGATGATGAGACAGAGACTGATGGAGAAATGAAAGTAGAAACTCATTTCTCGGTGTAAACTTATAATTCTGCCACACTTATGTTTCAGTGCTCCATTGGCACTGGTAAATGTGAAGCACAAAACAAGTCAGATTATTTCATCTGCATATTCTATAGAATTCATACAAAGGAAGTGAATTAAAAGACAAGACTGCAGCAAAACTTTGTGTGAAAAATCACCTTCCCCAGTGACAGACAAGAATCTTGTCTGTCCTTTAATTTAGAGAAAAAAAGGTTTGCTGATCTCTTAAACACAGGGAAGGCCACAGTGCTGCCAGAGATACAGTTAACTGCAGAATTATTGATGCCCATTAACGTTTTTAGCAATTTGTGCTACAGTAGCTGTTCTGTGGAATCGGACCAGACGGGCTAGCCTTCGCTCCCCACACGGATCAATGAGCTTTGGGTGCCCATGACCCTATTGCCTGTTCACTGGTTGTCCTTTCTTGGACAACTTTTTGTAGGTACCAGTTTTGGAGATGCTCTGACCCAGTCGTCCAGACATCACAATTTGGCCTTTGTCAAAGTCACTCAGATCCTTACGCTTGCCCATTTTTCCTGTTTCCAACACATCAACTTCAAAATCTAACTGTTCATTTATATACAGTTCTGTGCAAAAGTCTTAGGCACATGCAAAGAAATGCTGTAGAGCAAAGATGCCTTCAAAAATAANCATCACAATTTGGCCTTTGTCAAAGTCACTCAGATCCTTACGCTTGCCCATTTTTCCTGCTTCCAACACATCAACTTCGAAAACTAACTGTTCATTTATATACAGTTCTGTGCAAAAGTCTTAGGAACATGCAAAGAAATGCTGTAGAGCAAAGATGCCTTCAAAAATAATGAAACTAAATGTTTCTACATTAAAAAAAACTATAAAGAGCAGTAAACAGTAATAAATGAAACAAAGTCAATATTTGATGTGACGATCCTTCACTTCACAAAAATAGTAGTCTCAGGTACAATGTGTGCAGTTTTATAAGGAAATGAGCTGTAAGTTTTACTGAGCATCTTGCAGAATCAGCCACAGTTCTTCTTCTTCTGGACGCTTTCACTGTCACAGTTGTTCCTTATTTTTGCAGCAAAACCCAGCAGCCTTCATTATGTTTTTTGGTCTGAAAAGTGTCTCTTATGTAATCTGCTGCTTTCTTTACTGACATACAAACTTTTTTCTGTAACATTTAATTTTGTGCTGGAAAACTAATGTTTGGAAATCTAAAATTTAAAAATTTTTTTGTACTGAATCAGTAATCTAGAATTTCTGTGCTGGTAAAGAAAGCATCAGGAATGTAGCACCATATTTTATGGTGTTCATGATATGATGGTGTTCATTTCCAAAAAGGCTGATTTTGATTCTAATTGTTATTCTAGTGGCGGTTGCTCTTCTTTTGTGAAGCACTTTATAAGAGCTTATAGTTATTGTCGTTGTGAATATAGTGTCTAATTCATGCTCATGCCTCTTTTACTAACATTTGAAATGCTTTATTACTTACACACAGTATGCAACCTCATATTTTTCCCTAAGGTAGAAAAATCATGTAGACTGAGAGCAATAAAAAAAATGTAGATCTTTTTCCAGGATGCCGATTAATTTTTTTAATTTAAAATAAATGCAAACATTCTTATCTTTTAAACTTTTGATCTTTACTGAGGCAGGAATCACAGGAACCGTGCACACACATTCAATCACTCATTCTCGTCATTTAGAGTAGCCAGTCCACCTACTGGCATGTTTTGTGAACCCGGAGGAATCCCACGCAAACACAGGGAGAACATACAGAACTCCACACAGACGGTAACCCAAGCTTAGGAATGAACCAAGGAACCCGGAGCTGTGAGTTATTTATTTAATATACATTTTTGTCCATGCTCTGGAAGGGTACCAATAAATCTGCCAAGAAAACAATGTTGCATAAGATATCTAGGGTGCAGACACAGGAAAATATCTGTCAAAATTTTCTTAGAAATAAATAAAAAAAACAAAACAAAATGGGTTTAAGTGCACTTTCAAATGTACCAAATTCTAACCTGTTTGTTTCATGGGGATATTTTGCATGATTTGAGGAGTAAAAGATTTGATTCACACATACAAAAAAAAGAAAAGAAGAAGAAGTGTAGCACCCGGGCCTCAGATTAAAGGTCTTCTTCCAGACAGTCAAATCCTGCTGACTAAAAAGTTTCAATGGAATGAAATTTCAATAAATCAGGTGAAACTACTAATTCCCTATGGCATTTATAGCCTGAGTCTGGACTGAATAATTGATAGAGAAGTAGAGAGTGTATATCTCAGAAAAGAGGAATTTTACTGGACGCTTACATGGACCTCATCCTTCCTCAGCTTCTCTTTCTATTCTCCCTTTTCTAGCCTTCCTTTCTCCATTCTAGATCAACTTCCTGCTCCTTTCCTTTGATGGCTACACAACATTTCTTAAAACTTCCTTTCTCCTCACCTCTTTCCTCCATGTACACCATCCTTTCCTTCTGTTTCCTATAAGCTCCTGTCATTTTTCTTCTCTCCTGCATTGCTAGCTCCTTCTTCCCAATTGGCGCAGACTGCAAACCCCATATGCCTTTGATTTTGTGCTTGAAAAATGAAGATGGTGAATTTCAAAGAGAATCCTCTTCTGCTGACACAAACCAACCCACTCACATCGTTTTATCTCTCCAAGTCTCTCAGTTTCTCTCTCTCCCTCTCACTGAAACACAAACAGATGCAGATTCACACTCTTATTGCATGTACATATGCACAACCTATGTACGCTTTCTTTCTCTCCTTATATCTCGAAATCATATCTTCTTTGCAAAATAGAGTATATTTTTCCCACATCCTAACATCTAGATCTCTCTCCACTGCCTTGACGGAGTTAAGAACCCTCTCCGCTCCCTCCCCGCTTTCCTTTAACTCGGTTTTCATGTGTGTTTGTGTACAGTCACGGCGAAGTGTGGCATAAGCTCATCTAATATTGCCATGCCAGCCTGAGCACTTTTACATGGTTTATTTTTACCTGCTCCCTTTGCTCTCTACCTGTCAGTCAAACACAATCCTCTCAGCGGCAGTGAGCGCAGCGTCTCAGCTCATGTTGCCGTCACAGCCACAGGTCTGCCAGCGCAGCAAACACTTCTCACATTGGCTGACTAATTACACCGCCACTGTGCACCTCCACACACATTAACCACAGACTGACACAGAAATGCAGCATGACTCTGTAGACCTACACACATCCTGGTATATACCACTGCAAATAATGAGGCAAAGGCAGTATGCAATTTGAGTATCATAGAAAGACAGAATGGTGAACCTGATTTCTTCAAGTAGGACATGTACCTGGAGGAACATTTGTGAGTTCCTGGAAATACATTTCTTTTAATCAATCACTGCCATCTGATCAGTGTCATCAGTGTGTGCTTCCTAATTCTCCCGAGCCACATGAAAATTCCCTCCAGACGCACCATTTGGCTTCCGAACAGGAAAACTTACTGCAGAGCCCTGCATTTTAGTTCATAAAATGACTCAAAATGGTTAACTTTGTTGAAAAATGAAAGCATTAATGTTATTTAGGAGTTGGCTAGCTACACTCCATAAAACACTCTATAGAAAGCACTGAACATTTGAATTCATAAAAACTGAACAAAACCAGCATTTATTAAAAATACAGAATTCCACCTCTTTCATCTTTAATTTATAGGACTCAGTATTTGTATTGTATCTCGCTTGATAAGCTAACATTAGCTAGCTTTAGCATTAGCAGACACGCTGCAAAAAGTGCTTCTTTGAACTTAAATATCAGCAAAAATTGTTCAATATAATGAAGAAGTAATCCTCGCTTTTATGAATTATAACTAAGAGCTACAAAATGCTTTGTTGTCTGGAAGATGAGTGATATGTTTTGAAGAGAAGTAGTAGATGTACACTTCCTGTGGAAAAATCGAGCTGGGTCTCACTAGCTACTAGCTAAAACACAGGTTGCTCTGGTCAAACCCCCAGTCTTGTCTAAACTGATCTATAATTGATTGAGATTTGTTTCAGATCATACCATTGCTACTTTTTATTGTTACAATGTTGCATAAGTAGCAGTAATTTAGAAAAAAGCACTTTCCAGCTGGCAAGCATGTTGTTATTACCAGCTCGGTCTGTGTTTTGGCAGCTGGTAGTTGGTCAATTCAAGCTGCAGGGCTGATGACATCAGATTACAGTGTCTGGTTAAAAATAATGTTGATCCAGGAACATGTTGTACGTGAAAAAAAACAAAACATGTTTGCCTATGAGAAATGTAGAGGGATAAAGAAACCCACAGATTGATTAACATTACCTCTGAAGTTGACGTGAAGCAGGAAGTCCCGGTAGAGCCTCTTGCCATCGAGACTACGCATGGCATCACACAGGCGTGTGGTGTTAGCACACAGCATCCTCTGCATACGGTGTAATGCGTGTGCCATAGCGTACACTGCGTTTACCACAAACATGATCTTCGACTCAGGCTCAAAGTTTGAATCATCCACTGCCAGCTTTGGGTCACAGGGTGGTTTCACAGTTCCTGTCCCTGCCTGTGAGGTTGTGCTCAAAGAGCACTGGAACTTCTGTTCCCAGAAGTCTTTGTACCACGGGTTCCGGTGATTGTTAAGAGGATTGAGGCTTTGGAAGTAGCGGTTGAATTCTAGTATAGGATGTGCTGCGAGCTCTAATGTGATCGCACCATCTGCTGTGAACTCATTTCCTTTGATGATGCTCTCCTGCGCCCCCCAGCCATCGCTGGCCACCCAGAGGAAGGAGGCATTGAGGCGGGTGGCAGCACCCAGCAGCTCTCGGGCATCATCACTGCGCAGGAACAGCACGACCACACGGGCGTTGGGCTTCTGAAGAAGCTGGCGCACCACTGCTTCATATGAGGAGCGCTTTGCATTGGAGCGACCCACCTTTTCTGATGTAGCGATGCATATGTTGCGCAAGCGTGCCTCCTGCTCGAAGGCCTCGATACCTGTCTCACCGTAATCACCCTCAGATGCCACTGTAGAGACATATGTCCAGTTGAAGGCACGTAGGATCTCAGCCATGGCCTTTGCTTGGTAGAAATCCGGAGGGACAGTGCGAGCAAAATAGTCGTAGCGTGATTTGTCACTCAGCTTGGCACTCGTAGATGCGTAGCTTATCTGAGGAATCTGGAACAGGCGTAACAAGTTTGCAACCTAGGAGTAAACACACAAATGGTGGCACTGCATGACAAATATTGTTGAAATGAGTAAATCAGGGCCTTATGAATTATTTAGCGGAAGTGTATCATACATAAAACATTCTTTTTAAGGCAGTTTACGAGATCAGATAAGAGCAATAAGAGTGTACAGAGCAAGGCAGAAAAGGAGAGAAAAGGTTTCTCTGTGGTCAGACTCAGCTTGGCTCTAACACATCACAACTCACGCTGAGTGCGGAGGCACAACTGACACGAGCTGCCACTGCCTTATGCTGCTGCAAGACTGAGCTCGTATTGAGCACTTCACTGTCAGCTTGCAGAAATCCAGACTGTCACTGTGTTGTAATCCATGATCATTTTTTTCATCTCATTGCAATCATGCTTTTTGTAGCATGGACAAGTCTGGGATGAAAGAATGGATCTGAATTTAACATTAAATACTTGAACAATTGGATTAAGCAACTTGTATTCCAGTAAAATACTAATATAAAAAGTGATAATTTACTGTGATGCAGTGCATAACAATTCAGAAAAAAGCTTGTAAATGTCTGACACGATTTCTGCACTGCTGTGTAAATTACTCAGGTAATCACTGTGCTGTCTGTAGTTTTATGGTACATAAACCTGAAGCAGGCTCTCATTTCTTAAGAGTGGTACGTAAAAGAGCGGCTTGGCATTAAGAGACGGCGTGTAGGAGGCTCTACAGGCTCTCATGAGTGTCTGTCAGAACGTAGAACGTAGAGACGATGGCCAAACAACAACAGCAGGAAATAAATGGTGACTAATTGTTGCTGAGAAGAGACCGATCAGTAACAATGCTTTTTTTAACAAGAGATCATGATGAGGTCATGGCCTCACTGCCTTTCTCCAGAAACACACAACAGTATATCTGAAGAAATCACAGAAGGAGGAGAGAATAGGAAGACTTTGGGAGGCAGGAGAGAGAGAGAGAGAGAGAGAGAGAGAGAGAGAGAGAGAGAGAGAGAGAGAATGACAAAAACACAGATTATGGATTTTAGAACCGATAGGGAAAACTGGCTTTTGTGGAGCCCCAGATGGAGGAGGTTATGTAAAACTATGCAAATTCCCCCAGCGCTGTGCTCAGTTTCCAGTGCTGCAAGAAGGCAGCAACAGACAAAGCACACAATAGCATAGCCACAGTGCTAATCCAGGCACGTATGCATGAGGGAAGGAACTGGAGCAAACGTGCTGTATTTAAATGGGGAGGAATGAATAAGGGGTGGTGTGTATATTCTTTTTTCTCCAATGCTGCTCTTTAAATAATGGATCACGTATGACAGAGCCGTACAGGGGCAAGGTCTTTACACTCTTGTATTTTGCTCAGTTCTTAGAGGGTGGTGAAATCATTCAGTGGCCTGTAGTAATTCTGTGAGAATATATGATTATTACCTCTGCATACAAAGAGCAGTACAGAATAATTCATGTCCATGTAGCTGTGCCTGCAATGCACAGACTTAAAAGAGAGACGTTTGTAGATGCTTGTGAATGTGTACAGAGTATTTTTTCACTTTCAGTTGATAGGTGTCATTCCCTGAGGTTTTTGGGTAACATATTACTTAAGGGGTTAGAGGTTCGTTATGATAACTACCTGTATGAATCTACATAAACATTTATAAAGCCTCATTCCAAGTTGTGTCACCTGTTGTAGAGATGACGTTTGGTTAATATTGATATCATGTTGTCATAACATCGATACAGTCACATGATATCGATTTTTGTTCACGTAATCCTGTGTGGATTTATATTTGCAGACTTGGCCACCTTGACACAATTTTCATAGCACTTCTGATTTTTTAACATCAGAGTACGGTGCTATGAGTTGTCACACTAAAATATGCCAAAAAGAATATTTTTCCCCAATTAAAATGTCAGATGACTAATTGCCATATAAATCTGGAATGACTGACAGTTGGCTAGGTGTTTTGAACTTGCCTATATTAGCTAAAACCCCCTGGAAGCCCTGCCCACTTCCTTTGCATATCTCATTAGTAAAGTTTTCAGTATTCAGTGCCCTCATCTCAACTCGATTTTCTGATTTGCAGTGTTCTCGACATTCTTTCAAGATAAATGGAGAATGTTTTGAGTTCATTAACATGAAATAAAATCTGTCAATGCATGTTTGACATAGCTAACATCAGATAAGCATATGTATTAGAGAAGCCACTGAAAATTTTAGACTGCAAATGGTCAAGAATGCCACTTTTTCAGCTGAAAGAGAAGAAAGTCAGAAAACTTTGACCACGTTCAAACAGCTTGGCCAAGCTTATCATGATAGATTCTGGAGTGTGTGTATATACAGGCTTCTCTGTTTTCATTGAGATGTAGACACTACAAACGTTTCCGTGCCCCCCTCCCCCAACTGAAGCTTGCAGTTGATAGGTTTATTATTTGTCTAGTGGGCATTTATATCACAGCTATATTGATTTGGTTATGGCTAATTTAAAAAGTCTTTCCCTTCATGAAGCCATTACATGATTGGCTAAATGCAACACTGCACAGCGAGAGAGATTACAGTCCCAAGTGGGCAGAGTGCTCCACTGATGACTCATATGCAGAGTGGAGAACTTGCAGGTAGCCTGTACCATAAGCCAACATGACGGAAGGAATCTTTGCTTTAATTAGATATTTAATGGGGCATAAAATTTTTACCTGCAGATAGACCATAGTGTTAAGTGTTACCAATGAATGAACCTGACTTGCCTAACTGTTTATCACCAAATGGGGCTTTACTTGCATACCCAACTTGTAAAGAAGCTGGTACACTCAGTCACTGTATACTACCTCTAAATCAGTTGAAGGTTGAGGACCTTCTTCAAGGGCCCAAACAGAAACCATTTTCCAAGCTCAGTAGCTCAGCACTAACCTGTATGGAGACGCTGCTGTAGGAACCTCCAATGACTCCAGCAATAGCCAACGGGCTGTCCTCCTGAAACGCATACGAACCATCAGGGCAGATAAACTCGGTGTCATCCACCTTGGTCAGCGACGCTCTGACAAACTCTAGTGCTTGCTCTAGTGCGTATGTGTCTCTGGAGCATGTGTCCAAGATGTGGACACCCAGTGAGACGCCGGGCAACAGACTAACGTCTCGGTTGATCTGGTCTATTGCAAAGAGCATAGCTTCTAAACGCTGAATGCCCCGGTCCTCATTGATGCGCCCACACTCATCCATGCCCAGGCCCTTCTCATGTATGGGAAAGAGGCCTCCCAGAACCAGGTCTCCGTCTATCTTAATTTCTCGGCGTGGAGAGTCGCCACTGGACAGCAGGACTCCGGCTCCTAGCAGCACAAGCAACAGGGCTCGAACTGCAGATGACATGGTTACACAGAGGCAAAGCGAGAGCAGGCGAGCAGTTTAATGGTTTATGAGGGCGTGTCAGAGGCACGGGAGAGCCATGAACTGGACACAGGGAAGGGTGTATGATCACACATGAAGATACTCAAATGAGGAGTCAGCTTAGGACCTGGAGGGAAAGAGAGAGAGAGCGAGAGCGAGAGCGAGAGAGAGAGAGAGAGAGAGAGAGAGAGAGAGAGAGAGAAATATTAAAAATAGGCATGCGTTTGCAGAGAGAGATGGAAGATAAAAATGTAGTTATTAAGTCTGTGCTTGGATGAATGCTTAAGCACATACACACACAATTACACACACACCTTATCCAAAATCCTACTCTCATTTGTGAATCAACATGTCAGATACACTAAGATGAAGAAACATACAAACATGTAAATCAATGTTTGTACATGTAAAGTACATAGCATCTGAGAGAAGGCAAGAACACAACACTGGAATGAAAAGTCTTGAATGAATATGATAAAGTGAATTTTAGAAGCGAATACAATCCATCACTGCTGGACAGCTCGGAAAACAAAATCTCACTCAATAAAACTTTACACAACAAATCTATTCTATGAAAATGTATATAAGGATTTCTGCTCAAATGTAAACAATTTGTCCTATTATCCCTAAAATACTGTGGGGTCTACAAGTCTGAGAGCAATAATGAAAATGGCAATTCTATCTATCTAATTCTAATTTAATGCAACAATTTTCATTACAAATTATATTATTAACAATAATGTGACTGAAAAGTAAAATCTTTGAAATATTTACACGAATTTCAGAGTTTCTTAGTATTTGGTACGTCCCTTTTTTTTACTTTAGTGACAGTGTGTACTGGAGCTGGCATGGACTCCACACGTTTGTGGAAAATCTTATGATCCATTTCAAATCCACCGGAGTGTCATCTGAACGCATGCTTCAGTAGAAGAGATCTGACCTTTTGTATAAAGCAGTTAACATGCTCAGTATCACAAATTTGCTTACATTTAAAGAGGGACCTAGAAATGTTGAAATATTTAAGAAATTGAACATTTACCTTCTTTCTTTTAAATATTTTAGATTTCTGAAATCATTGGTTTATTCCAATTCAAAAAAAAAAAATCCCAGATTGTCAATGTGGTCTGAGACCATTTTGGACCCCACTGTATATCTATACACATTGCACTTGTACAGCTTAAACATTGAACAATTTGTTAAATCCAACAAATACTTTTACAATATGCAAAAAAAAAAAAAAAAAAAAAATTCAAAGAAAAAAACATAAAAATCTGAAAATCCAAAAAGAAATTATGTCACAATGGTGATAATAATAATAATAATAATAATAATAATAATAATAGTTTCAAATTTTTAAAGAAATGATTTAATTTCCATATCATAAAACATGCCAGTAGGTGGATTGGTGGCTATAAATTGTCCGTAGGTGTGAATGTGTGTGTTCATGGTGCCCTGTGATGGAATGTTGTACCATCCAGGGTGCACCTCACTCCCGGTGTTCCTGGGATAGTTACTGAAGATGAATGAATGAAACATATCACCTCAGTCTAGGCAACTGTTAACTGCTGTGTATTAAAAATTATATGAAAATGCTACTGCTACACAGCATGCTAAACTGCTAACACTGACAAACAAGGGACAAGAAAACTTAAGTGCCAGTGAAATCAATGTTTCACAGCTTTTTATCCTTTAGTGTTATGCACACCAATACGATACTTCATCTATAAAAAATACAACAGAATTGTTTTGGAGAAATTCTTGGTTTAATTATACAGTTTGTCTAGAACCATGTATGTCTCGCTCTACAGTAGCAGCTCTTTAGCTTGTTAGCAGCAGTAGCAGTTTGTTAGCAACAATCGTCGTCATCGTCAGACAATCGAACAATCGTCGTAATAGTCCACCTTTTTCGAAAGTAATTTTGGAAAGGGAATTCTCCATATTTAGCTAGTTTGGTAAGATATTGCCAATTTTGCTTAGAATTGCTGGGGTATGGAGTATCTCGAATGCTATTGGCTGTTGTCTAAATCAGTCAAACATTTCTGCACTGCATTCTGCCCTCCTGTTTCAAAAGGAAATATGTCAACATACAGAAAACCATTTCATAGGTACTTTACGATCTGGCCACCCAACTGTAATAAGTGTACTTAAACCTTTAGGGCTTAATTTAGCCAAACCTTGTTTTAATCACATTTCCATATTAAGAACTAATACCATAAATTGATCTGTACTGCTCACACATTACTGGCACTCATGAAAGAAGTAAAGCTCCCTACCTCATATATCAGCTTAACCCCTGCCTAAGATTAAATCAGTCCCATGGCCATTTTACAGAAGGCATTACACACTACTGTGACTCGGTGTAGAGCTGTTGTTGTTGTGTTGTGTTAGTGTTCTCGTGCCGTGTTTCGTTGCTTATTTCTCTTATAGGCAAGTCATAGGAAGTAGAGTGGAACGATGGGAGAAAATAAAGAGTATTTAGGATGTGACGGATACAGTGGAAGATTCTACAGCAGGGAATTTCATTGTATGGGAGCTGTGATGCTAAAAGAGCTGCCACATCTTGCAAGACCTATTGGAAAGCTATTTTGAAGATTACTAACCAACCTACTTAATTCTGAAAAAGAAAAATTCTCATTGCATATAACACACCAAAACATTATTTTAAAACAAAGGGGTGCTTTCTATTTATTTATTTGTTTGTTTGTTTGTTTGTATATTTATTTATTTATTTATTTTTTACAAAACTTACTGAATGCCAGTGTATATTAAAGTATAGTCTAATATAGTTAATTATTATGTCTTATAAATATGACATGAAATGTAAATAAATAATAAATGATTTAATTACAGGTATGACATATATCATATAAATATAATTATGGTTATTTATTTATTTAAATTATATTTAACATTTTAAATTGTAACATTTTACTTTTATATGTATTTTATTATAAATAAATAAAATATGTCTATTTACAATATACTGTTTACATTTTTTAAATGTTATTTTTCCACAAATTGTACTTAATTCATTAATTGTTTCCATTCAAAGTTTTATTTATTCCCTTTTAATTGTGGTGACTCAGTGATGTATGAATGAATAAGTAAAATCTATAACTATAGCATATTTCATTCAGGATGCTCTAGCTTCCTAACTGATGGCTCAAATCTGTGCTTGTTGTTCCACTCCTGGTGATGAGATGCTGAAGCTGCTCAGATGATATCTAAGCCTGTGTTTTGATCTTGAAGCTTAGAGAAGCTTCTCTAATCTGATTTCTTTTCCACATTCCCTTGTGGAGGATGCATTTAAGAGCCCCTGAGAGAAGCCAGTTGGGTTTTGCAGCACTCTGGCAGGCTCAACAAAGCCTCAAGGACCGCACTGGAGACGGCTCTGGTGCCAGATAACAGTCATCCCCTGTGATGCTATCTTCAGCACGTTATCCTACACAAAACAAGACGCACAGGCCTCTGGTGACTGCACGTTAACAGCAGCTAGCCTTGTTATCTCTCTGTACCGATTCGGTCTGCCAGCCACAAACTTCAGGCTCCAGCCAAGCTGCCACAAAAGTTCTCACACTGATTGTGTGCAATGCGTTTCAGTGTGTGTCCTTTTGCCTTTCTCTTCCACATTCCCCTGAGCGATCAGCAGAAGATGTTAGGGGTGAAATCTTTTGATTTTCGACAGAAACTTGGACTGTTTAAGAGCTGACTGGTGTCATTTTAGCACACTGAGACTACGGAAGTCTGACTGTTCAAGTTGCTGCTCTTTGTTGGTGCCAAAGCTGCCCTGAATGTTCAAAAAGGCACAGAGTGTATTTAATTCATACTGGTTTCCACAGGAAAAGATATGTTCAAAGCACAAAGCACACTGAATATACTGTCTGTGCAGAGAAAACAAAATGTCAGTCACATTACACTATTCAGTCTAGTTATAGTGTGTTAGCATGTACAAGAAAAGCCTAAAAGTAGCTAAGTTTGTCCGGGGTACAGCACACTGTGATCCTTTCCATATTCTACTAAGTCTGCTGATTAACTGAGGAGTTTAATTGGGTGTAATGTATGTGAGTCTGGAAATCACAAACATTGCTGGATTCCAGACATACAGTATAGTTGAGCATCCTTGTCACACACCATCAGTATAAAACTCAGGCTCATGCAAATCACCCACATTTACAACAGTTCCCCCAATCCGAAGCTGAGAGGAGTTTGCTAAGTTTCGTCAGCAAGCAATCAAATGCTTCCTCGGTCCCTCCCTGAGCCACGTACGTTTAGCAGTTCCCCTTGGTTAATCGTGTTAATTAGCTTAGTGGGGTGGGTCAGGAGGGGGTACGCGGCCTTTTTTTGGGTACAGAGAAGCTCTGAATATAATTGGATTTTTGCTTGCAGGCAGTTCCTTAACGCCATGCTTAAATCAAACAGTCAGCTCACAAAATCAATTCCAAACTCAGACGCCAAATCCCCAAGTACTGCCTCTCACCACAGCAACAATGTTCTTTAGCTGTGCTGTTTTGCCTTGAATATTACATTTATTTGTAAAGAGAAAATCCCATTAGACTTGAGGAAAGCAGGAACGGATGATAAGCCGTTATTATACTTCACTGATTCGCCATCCTTGTTGTCACCAAGTAGCAGTATTTAAAAATATATATATTTTGAAAAGTATTAGGATGACTATGAATTATGAATATTAAAGTGATTGTGATAGGTCTATTAAAAACCATTGTCATTGGTTCTTGAGTCATTATAGCACAAAATATTCTGCTTTGGTAACATATTATAATTAAATAATACACTAACACATTAAAAAAAATTTTTTGTTTGCACTGGGTACCTGTTTTCTCTCTCTTTCTCTTGTGTGTGTTTGTGTGTGTGTGTGAGCGTGTTCCTTGTGGGGGAACAAATGTGAGCCAAATGTCTCCACAAAACTGCCAGATATTCCTATCCTTATAGGGATACACACACACAAACACACACACACAATCCTGCTGTAATATCAAGTCCCGCTGTGCCTAGTTGCCCTACACAATCCACTGATCCCACTGTTTTATATTCTGCAAATATTTAAAACCACCACAACACACACTGTCTAACCACAGTGGATGTTGGATGAAGTCAGAGTTGAGGGAGTGTGTTTCTGTTTTTAACAGCCATAGGGGCGGGACACTATTAAATATTAACACAGCACTCCTTACTGCACTAAGGCTATTGATCCATAAACAGGACCCCAAGGTAGAGTGGAAAACTAAAAAGGACAGAAAATAGGCAGGTTTTGAATACGTGTTACTGTGTTACTCAAACTGGGAGGAAGTTAAGTTCTGTGGAAATGTAGGCAGAGGTGGTTTTTATACTCATGTGTGTGCAATTGTGTGTAACTCATATGCTTAATAGCATTGATCCTAAGTAGCATTTGACATAAATCGCTGTTTTTAGTTACTGCTCTTTTTAGAGAGAGAGAGAGAGAGAGAGAGAGAGAGAGAGAGAGAGAGAGAGAGAGAGAGAGAGGGAGAGAACTACACTGTTTATTTTCAACAACATGTAAGTGATATATGCCACAGCCGTCTGTCAACACTAATTTCTTTAAGAACAACAGTATATAGTTACATTTAATGTTATGGAATGTCCACAAAAGAAGTTAGTTCCTTTTATCGCTATAACGTTACATTATATAAGCTAGGGTTGTAGTCAAGACTGCTATTGTCTAGGTCAATTCAATTTTATTTGTATAGCACTTTTAACAATGCACATTGTCACAAAGCAGCTTTACAGAAATATATAAATTCTGGATCTAGATTTTAAATATATAAATGTATCCCTAATGAGCAAGCCAGAGACAACAATGGCAAGCAAAAACGCCTTGAAACAACATGAGGAAGAAATCTTACGAGAAACCAGACTCAAAAAGGAACCCATCCTCATCTGTGGGTCACCAAATAGTGCAGTCATTATTATAAATCATTTCTCTTCTATAACTGTATATTATATTGTCAAAAAGTGCTCAAGAAGAACAGCCATCTTTATTGTTTCTATGTGGTACCATCCACAGTAATCTCATGATGGAAAGGGGTTGAGGCCAAGGCAAGATTGAGTCCAGATGAAAGTGAGCAGCATTCAGGATTGAGACCAAAAACCATGAAATTCTTTTCAAGGCCAAACTTTTGCTTCAGCTAATTCTTGCACTGCACCAATAATTAGTTGTTTTCTACAAGAACAAATTACTTCTTGTCAAACATTGTGCATTCACAAACAAAAAAGAACTTGAACATTATTTTTTTACAAACTCTCGTCTGAAACCAAGGCCTTCTTTAACAACGAAACTTCCCAAGGCCAAGACAAGTCCAAGTCAAATGTCTTTTAAAAAACTCTGATCTGAGCTCAGAACGTCGGCATTATTTTCGATATTTGTCAGCAAGGACACTAAACGCTAGCAGCCGCCACAAGTGTTCAACATTACTGTGGTATAATGAAATGCATAAGATGACATTGGATCGTGGTAGGTGTACAGGTACTGTACAGGTGTTCAAATATTAATATGAATTGCACAAATCTGTAAAGCGCAGTATTTGAGTATATACATATACTAATCGACATCTTAACGACTTCAACCTCGGTTTCAAATACCACCATTATCGTCGTTTTTTCACTGAGAACTAAAATATATTTTATAAGGATTGCTGTTTGTCATCAGGTAAAGTTTAAAAGTTAAACTGTTAATGAGTGTAGTTATGTAACATTACCTGTACCTGACAGTGATAACACCTTACAGATGGTTTGTTAGATAGCGAATGAAGTATGAATATTCCTTTCCCCCCTTCCTCCAGCTCATGCACAGGAAATGTAATCTTGTTCGCTATGCTTTGGCCGTCTCCAATAATCACCATCATTATGCACAAGTGTGTCTGAGTGGAAGCAGATTCATCTCTGTTTTTCCAAAATGTGCATTACTATCTGGCAAAACCATCACCTCTTCAAATGCGTACTGATTCATCACCTGAAAGCAAACTCTTTAATCAAGATACGATGGCTAAGTTCTTCATCTTCATCGCTCTTGTTGCACCACTTTCCGGCAAATACTATTATCAAAGCAACAGGCTTGTCAAATTTTTAAAAAATGTAAATTTGGGTTGAAACTTCCAACACAAACCCTGCACTAAAGTGAAACACACTTGCACATGAAACATGTATTAAGCGTGTAAAAAGCTTAGTCGTGCTTTAAAGCCAAAGTACGTGTGAGCCATGCAGAATAGGAAATGTGAAGCTCTGCTCTGCACCAACAACACACAACACCGCAATCACCACCCCACCCCACCCCACACACCCACCCCTCTCAACAGACCCAGAAAAAAAAAACCTCCACAACTACAAAGCTGCTCTTCTTTTTGCTCAGATTTGCTTGGCAGCGAATGGGACTGACAGGCTGCTGAAATCTCTTCACACTTCTGCTTGTGCACACCCACAGATAGACGCATACCACCCCAGCGCTTTGTTGATTTGACGCAAGACTTATGCAGCATTGCCGCCTGTTTGGGTGGAAATTTAAGAGCTTAATTTGCAGAACCATTTTCAGAAGGCATTCATCATTCAATCTACGTTGAAATGATACTCTCTTTCTCTTGCTATATATATATATATATAGAAATAGAGAGAGAGAGAGAGTATTATATAATATCTTATAGGACTATATGGCTCGATCTGGATGAATACATAATTATTACAGGATACCATCTTAAAATACTAAGGTCTTCATATGAAATATGCCTAAGGCACTGCTTTTCCTCCGTAATTATAAAAAAGGTACAAGCAAGCTGATGCTCCTTCTGAGTATGAGATTAAGGCAGAATTGATAGCATAGTTTCTCACCCCGAGGCTTCGTCTGAGGCAAACATGAAGAAAGTGACAAAGGTGGGTTACCTCTATTGAGGACATGCACGTAGGAGGAAGAACATTTCTCAGGTTCTCACAGATGAATATAAATTAGCGGACGGAGCTATCAAGACTTGCACATGTATTCAAATACCTTATATTTCTACCTATCTTTCTACATTATATTTGTTTTTTTTATGGAGATAGTGTACATTAGCGTGAACTCTTACCGTGAACTCTTCCCTGCTTGTCCGAATAGCTGATAATTATACTGGTTATACTGTTTATAAGTAAACAGTGTTTTAGACTGGTTCCAGGGACTTATTTATATGCACAATGCATGCTGTGCTCTTGAATAGCAACTTATTCGAACACAGTCCTTTTACTGCATCATTTTAAGCATCATCTTATTGAGTGCACCTCTCTGTCACATCCACCTCCAAGAAATTAGATGCAGTAGACGTATACATCTGACCACTCCTTAGTTCATGTTTGTGTGAATGTTTACCCACTGTTTAATTTCCTCTTTTTTTAACAGTGGCACTGTTATGCTGTAGGGGGCATTTATTTTTGCTGACATGCTTTGGGTCCATGTATCTCTTTAGAGGGAAGTCTCACTGCAAATGAATAAAAATTTCCTCTGACTGAACATCATTTCTATGCTGATGGGAGTGGTCTCTTTGAAGATGACTCCTCCCCCATCCACAGGGCACAAAGCCTGAGTCACTTATCGACCTACTGTTAATTTGCGATTAATTTGTGGATACCCTCTGCGACCTGGTTTCACAATCTGTGCATCCTCTGCCACCATCTTCAAAACACCAGCTGAGCGAATATGTTTTGGTGGAGCGGTGTTCATCTCACCAGTGGAATTTCAGAGACTTGTAGTATCGATGCCAAGGTGGACCGAAGCTGTTCTGGTGGCTTGAGGTGTCCTAAAACCTTTCTAAGACACTTTATATTGGCTGTTCCTTTGATTTGTCAGCCATCTATACAAGGATGCATTTATACACAAGTGCTTAACATACATTTTAAGTAGCATTTAAAGTTGTCTACTACACACAGAGAGCGTGAACTGAGTAGGCTGTATTCACTGTTACAAGTGTGCCTGCAGCACATGTACAGTAAAAACATCCTGCTGTCCAGCATACACACAGAAATCTCTGCAAGGGCTTCATAGGACAGGTTCCGGTGGTTGACATAGACTAACGACTCGTGTGTGTGTGTGTGTGTGTGTGTGTGTGTGTGTGTGTCACACACACACACACACACACACACTATATAATGCAATTGCATAACTTATTGCTCACCTCACAACAGAAGATACTGGACTTTAGAAGATGTAACGGATAGGACGTGTAGATGTTCCGAAAAGGTTCGTTCTGATGGTTCTTGTGTACTTTAGAAGTGTGTAGGTGTGCAGGCACCGCTGGGGCATTCCCTCATATTAACCAAGCTCACCTTTATATCTACAAGACCGGCAAGAGGAAACTAAGCCTGTGTTCATTTTTTTTCTGTCATGTATTCTACACTGAGTCCATGCATTTCACGCTGTTAGTGTTAGTGATGAATGCTTTTAATTCATCCCTGGTTTATTTCTGTGCGTTTTCCGTGCCCAGTTCCCTGCGGTGTAACGGCAGTGCTGTGTAAACAGCAGTATTAGCATTCAGCTCTGTTACACACCGCGCTTCTCCACAACGCTCCCGACTAACCCGACCTGAGGTGCATGGATCGATTCCCTCTTCGCTCGATATCCTCAGGGTTTCTCATGCACACTAAAATTCCAAGTGATGCATTAACATATCATACGCTACACTTTTTTTTTTTTTTTTTTTTTTAAATTGATTTAGTTTCCTAGAAGTCTACCTGGCAACACTGCAGGTGTTATTTCAAAAGTCGGGATTTTTCTGCGATTAAGATTTGCACACTAAAATAGCCAATATCTGAGTAAATAAAACCTTTGAATAATCAAATCAGGTAGTTTAATCCTACTCGACTATTTTGGATCTCTGTAAAAAAAAAAACATACCAAATGAACAAAAATGTGATAAAGCAGTGCGCAAACATGCGCAAACACGCGCGCACCTGCGCGTCGGGAAGCGCACACCAATGTTTAATAGACCTATCACTCACACACAGCGCAGTAATAGGACGACTTGCCTGACTTAAAGTTAGGCTGAAAAGTCCACTCAGCAAGTGTTTATCTCGTAGGTAAGCGTAGGGATAGGCTACAGCCTCACCTAACTGTCCTAAGCGCACACCCGACTGGCATGGGCATCCACATCAGCGCTCCTCTAACTGAGCTGGAGGCGATCAGAGCAAAGTTTGCTCTCCTGATATCATGCTCGCTTACTACAAACTGCCATACAACTCCCTCTGCAACTTCAGCCCTCACTAGCACTGCAACTCCAAACCAGTATTATCTACAGAATATTTTCTAGGAATAAAAAAGTAATATTCTCCATGCGATTCATCCAGTGATTTGCTAATATACCCTGCATGTTGTTTATTCTAGAGCATCGTTTTTGGAATTCCCGCACTGTAGATTACAAAGTAGCTACTAACCTTCTCATAAATAATAACAATAAAGATAAAAATAACTCTTTAAAATGCCGCAGCTGTACCTGAAGCAGAGATCCCAGAGGGTCACATCTTGCATTTTGCCGTCTTTACTGAGAAGATAAACTCCAGTTCTGTGGGTGCGCACACGGGAACGCACTGTAGCCACTGAGAGAGAGAGAGAGAGAGAGAGNGAGAGAGAGAGGGGAAAAAAGCGAACGCGTCTGGCATTGAGGAGGCGGCCTCGCCTCAGGATGCTTCTGTCTCCTAGCAACAAAAGCTGATGTGGTGCGGATGCGCTTAGAATCGGATGAAGATAGAAGAAGTCGCTCAGACTCACCTTTGCCAGGTTACACACGGTTTCAGGTATAAGCACAAACACAACAACTGGATCAGACTGTTTTAAGTGAGGCAGAGAGAGGAAGTGATGAATGACTGTATGTGGATGTGTGGGAGGGTGACAGACAAAAAAAAGTATTCCACCTGCACAGGGTATGTACTCAGAGTGGGCTGCAAATAACTATGCACCATGGTGTAAACAGAGCATTGGACCAATCTGAATGAGGGCGGATAATGTGGTTGCATGTAGTCCAATTTTATAGCCTACATATTAAGAAAATGTAGACCACGAACACCAACTCCGCCTCCAGCCTTAACCTTAACTAGTGTAACTTTCAGTACAAACTGAGTCATGCAAATGGTCGTGAAGTTACAAGCGTGAGACCACGCTGTATACGCAAAATGTGTTTGCTGTTTCATTTAATGACCAGGCTGGACACACTGAAGAACCATTGTTCCAAGGCGAATCTAATGCCATTGAATATACATGTACATAGTTCTAACTTTATGATTTTGCTCTGTAAAGAAATTTTCAACTCATCGAAAAAAGGGATGGTGGATGTAGTCTCGTTCGAAAAAGTTTTGTAGAAATTTTCACATCACTGACTACCTAACATATGCAACATCTCCTTTCAATGTTCCCTTCCAAACCCTCCCCCCTAAAACACATGAATGTGCACTGGCTAGGCTAGAACACCTGAACGCTAGTACAAAAGGGGTAGCTTTAATTGTCAAATAAATAAAGGTGCCTCCTTGTCATCATTGGTTTGGTGTTTGTGGTCATTGGCTTTTTTCCCCTCATGCTTACAGAACCTGGGGTGTCACAGAGACTGGAGTTTCTCCTCTGAGCAGATATTTCATTGATAGCTGTCAAATGAAATGAGAAAAACTTCACCAAGTCTTACAGGTGCACTTAAAGTATTCTGACTTTAAAAATCCCTGACTGTTTGATCACTGTGCATGATTCTAAATAATTCACTACAATGTACAGTATATACATGCCAGCAAAGTCAATCTGTGTATATGTGAAATAAATATATGTAGTACTATGCAAACTTCAAACCAAAAGTGGAAAATTTCCAGAAATGTCACACTGCAAATAATATTGTCCTTTATATTTTTTACTAGATTCCAAGTATGTAGTATGGTCTACACTGACAATTAGAGAGATAAATAAACAAATAAACCAGTCCCACATATGCCATATATGTATGGAGATCTCGGAAAACCCCTTGTATATCTCTGTGCCTGAATGATTTTATTTACATTTTAGCCTCGCCTTGGCAGTAAAGTGAGTTTGATGATGCCACAGCCAACCGTGGCCAGGAATTCAAGAGAACATGATTGGCCATGGTCTTGGGGTGGGAGGGACAGCAGACTCTCTCCCCTGTCAATCATAGCAACAGGGAAACAATCTATGGGTGTCTGTGATTCCATGTATGCAGAAGAGTGTAGATAACACTATCCTCCAAGTGTGTTCAGCTGCACGCTGATATAGCATGAGCAGCTCAAACCTTCCTACACCCACCGACCGAAGTACACAGGTCTTCCTTCGTCCATGATTCAAAGTGGGAGGACAGATTGGTGCTGTCATGTGATTGTGGAAAGCTAGCTAGTGGGTGGGAATTGTCAAATGACCAAATTCTGAGAAAATGTAAACAAACATAACAGTAGAAGTAGTCCGTCTAACTCTAAAGATGTCTAAAGCCTTGCTAGCTACATGTGATTTCTGCACACAATGTATGTTGGGCTTTGATCAAGGTGTAGGATGGCAGTGTGCTGCAGTGAAATGGACATCAGCCTAATCAAAAATCAGACAGTGACTTGATGCTCCCACGCCAAGATACACACAAAAGATAAAACATTTCAGTTCAGGAAAACCTGACAGTAGAAAATATCACATTTGATCATGTGAAGGATTTTCGCATAGCATCACACATATCAACTATCGGCTCATAACGACAACAATTGGCTATGATTAGCCCTAAAACATCCATCCGAATGACATCACCAGTAACCTCCGTCTCACCCTGTGCACCCTGGTGTGACTCACACAGAGAGAGGAAAAGTCATCTGGCCAATTTGGCTGGAGTTCTGTGAATGAATTGCACAGTTTTTCAGGGGCTGTATGTTCTTAAATTCCCTCTCCTATCTTTCTCTTCCACCTCACCTCATCCCTCTTTCCTGCTGTGGACGCTGGTCTTGGGCGTCAAGGCAGAACTGTTTAGCATGTGTCATTAAAATGCAAGTATTTAAGCCTGTGCTTCCTCTTGAATGGGCTGCGATTGGACGAGGGAAGAATGCATGCATGGCTGAACAGGAGCGCACTCCCCCCTCCCACTTTTGTCCATGTTCAACCAAGTGAAAAATACAAAATGTTCATTTCAGGAAAAAATGTAATAATTCACTCTGTATTAATGATTTAGCACTTTGTGAAGTTGCTGAAGTGTGGAGGGCTTAATCTTTAATCGTACAGAAAATTAAAGAAAAGGTACACTTTAATTTTTCCAACAGACACACACACACACACACATTCATTAGCTGCTTCACATGCATAGTGTGTTATTAGTGCACTAGTGCTCAGCGCCAACAACTTGAACTCACTGTGAGCATCAAATGCATGTGAGAGGAGAAAATCTCTCTCAAAAAGTCACTATGGTGTGGAAGGGAATCTGACAAAATGTGATTTTTAACTTTGCTGCTCATGTCAAAAGCATGTGCGAGGAGAGAAATCTCATGCACACATAAAAATGAGGAGAGTCTTCATGTACAAGCTTTTCTTTTATGCAGCCTGTGTTAATATTACTGATGAAAAGTAAGATGAAAAATATTTATTCATGACTTTTTTTTTTGTCTGAAGAAAGTGAAAAAAGAACTAGATAAAAATGTATCAAATCAAAATGTATCACAGAAAAAGCTGATTGGACAGAAGAGAAAATCTTTTCCCAATCTTTATGAACTCACTTTGCAAACAAAATTAAGCGATTACATTCATTCACCTTCAGTAAACTCTTTATCTTGGGCAGAGTTGCAGTGGATCCAGTGGGGCAGTCGTGGCCTAATGGTCTGAGAGTCGGACTTGTAACCTGAAGGTAAACCTGAAGGTCGTGGGTTCGAGTCTCGGGTCCGGCAGNGCAAGGCACCGATCCCCCAACTGCTCCCCGGGCGCTGCAGCTAAAATGGCTGCCCACTGCTCCGGGTGTGTGTTCACGGATGTGTGTGAAAATTGGATGGGTTAAATGCAGAGCACAAATTCCGAGTATGGGTCACCATATTTGGCCACAAAGTCACTTCACTTCAGGAAATACACCCAGGATGGGACGTCATATAGGAGGAAACTAGAGGATATGGAGGAAACCCATGTGAAAAACGTGAAAAACTCCGCACAGACAGTAAACAGAGCCCAGGATGCAGCACGAGGGAGAAATCATAGGCAGTAATGAGAAAGCATGCATGCATGTAGCAAACATGGAGGGGGGATCAGTCCATGGATAGACACTGCAGAGAGTTAAAGTACAAGAGAAACTATAGAAATCTACTGGTACATTTTTCACAGTTCCGCTAATTGAGTCTTATTTTTCCCAAAATGACATGGTGACTGTAAGCCACTGAGATACCGCTGGAGGTCTGGAGGATTTCCAAAGGAGCAACAGACAGCTCCTGGCTATTAAAGATGTAAAGGCCAGAGTAACTAATTGCTTTGTGTTGTACCGAAATAAATCCAAGCTTTTACCCAGTATACAATTTTGGGCACCTATGAGGTTATCAATAAGCAAAGAAAAATAAATCACTTCTGCTGTCATGGGAAAATAATCACCAAAGGGTTGGTGCTACATGATTTGTGATTATTTATCGTGATCATTTTATAGCAACTATAAATGTTTCTTCCATCCCTAGCCTCTCTTAATAAACATGAGGGAGAAATCATAGTCATTACTGAGACAGCATGCACGCATGCATGTAGCAGCTGTAGATAAAAACATGGCCTGCCCATGCCAGGGCTTGTGAGAATCTGTGTCAGTGTGCTGGTGACCCAGTATAGCAACATCTGTTTTAGATGATTAGAGTAACCTACAATGTCGCAGGGGAGACAGGAAGTGCTTAAACCTGCATCCAAAACAACAAAGCTGGAAAGACAGCATTTCAGTAAGGACCCCCTGAGGGATCGGGTCTCTGTCTCTCCACCTTCTTCTCATCTAGACATGATAGATTATCCTGCACACCATTTATAGCTACACATGACATGTACAAATGCTCCTATGTTATTGCTTATGGATGTATGTTATTATGAATGGATGCTGACTTCCTGATATAGGGCATTTATGAGGAGCTTCCTAATGTGAATTATTATTATTTTTTTTGTCAAAGTTGAAAATGTCTACTAAGGAATATGAAGCATCTCTTTCATGTGTTATTGGAGGTTTTCAGAATATAATATATCAATATATATATCAAATTTATACTTTCTCATTTTTCTTATTTTTTATTTTAATAATACTAAAAAAGAGCACCAAATGTGTATCAGAAACTGGCTAACTCTTGCTCTGATCTGCTTGTCACTCGGAGACGTTTCCAGTCCCCTTTCTCAGAGCCCTGCTGTTGGTTTGGAGCTTTGATGGATCAGTCTTAAGCTATCCTCTGCCATGCACGCTGGGACTGTGAAGAATGGCAGCTTTGTGTGTTTGCATGCATGTATGCTGGACAGAAGTGCTTTGTTTGGTCAGAAGCCTCTCTCACAGCAGAGCAGGAGCAGGCGCTTTTGTCCTGGTGACTCTCCATAGGATCCAACTGTGCTGTCAGTAAAGGAAAGGACAGCAGAAAGAAATGCGAAAAGGGTGTCTATGAAAAAAAGAAGGAGATGATACCGGATAGGAAGAAAAGGGGAATGAGGAGAGGGACAGGAGAATTAGAAGTAGAGAAGAAAATATCAGTATCTTTAGACAGGAAAGTGTGTGTATGTGTGTGTGTGTGTGTGTGTGTGTGTTGCAGTGAGAGAGAAAGTTGAACACTTCCCCCTCATAGGGCGAGTCCATCTGCTCTTCCCTCTGTAGACAAGCACAGCCCAAATGTTTAACTAAGCGACCGAATCAGAGTATTAACACAATTATCAATGCCTCATTTATCATCAGTGCAATGGCAGCCATGACCCACTGATTGACTATTATTCAGTGGATGCTTGCACACTCCTTTTCTCTTTCTCTCTTTCAAAACAAAATCAAAAATAAAATATTCATCATAAACCGCATACAGATACAAAGCTCACTTTACTTTATATTCTCTTTGTTTGTCAGCACATTTTTCAAAGAAAATCGGGCCTTACGCAGTATTAAATCCATCTGTGATTTCTTTACTCTGCATATTTGTAATTTACTTCCAGTGCTATTCCTTTATAATCCATATTATCTCACTGGCCAGATGGACTAGTGTTATCCAGGGGCACGGAAGAAAGTAACCCGGGTGTTTAAACTCATTCTGCATTGAACAGTTTATAAAAGAAGTCAAAAGACAAAAAGTCTGGCTATCATGACTGCCTGCTTTTATTGAAGTCAGTGTTTTCTGATTTGCTTTTCAGAGCATCAACAACCAAAACAATTCATGAGGCGCGTGTTATGTAGCATGGAAATGCACTCTGTGTCAAACAGCTGGTCCAGAGCCTTCTAAACTTTCATACCTGACTGTGTTCAGCTTCACCAGAGGAGGAGATAGCGAACTGCATGATTTATGACTTTGTATGGATGGCCGAGAACGGTTTGCTGATTGGACATATCCATTTCTGCAGAATAATTAGTGTTTCATGCTGGATATCCCCTAAAATTCTGCAGTGGTGCAATGATGTTACAAACAGCAAAATAAATATGCATAGAAAAAAATCTTTAATGTACATTATACCACAGTGCTGTTGATTTCTTAAATCTGATTGGTCAGAAGACATTGGTTAATTATCTCTCACAGCACTGCAAGGTTTAAAAGGTTTAACATATTACTACAGTACATTACATTATTATAGTAACAGTATAGTATAGTATAGTATAGTTACACAGAGATTTTACAGCAGGTGTGGCACATGAACAGGTAAAAATGTGTAATTGTGGATGTGGTGAAGTTTTCTGGAGACACTTTTGACACGGGAAAGTCTTCAAGCTGCATTTAGTAGGTGAACAAAATTCACTTAATTAAAGTAAACAAAACTAGAATTAAAATTAAAATTAAATAAAAGTGCAATCTAAGTGTGCATACTGAAAACCTAAGTAAGCAAAAAAGCAGTGGTGGCTCATCCACAGGGGCAGAAGGGGGAGATGCACCAAACAGGGCAGTTTATGACAGGACTGCTCAATTAGGCTAGGTTAAAAATTCTTAACTGGCATCAAGATTTTGGTCTGTAGCAAATAACTGGAATCAAATCTATTACGTACATACAGTAATGTATGGAATTATTTCTATTTTAAGCATAATTGCGAAGTTTGGGAGAGGGAAATGGGAATTATGGAGTGGATAATGTGGATACATCAGCTGTGTTTCCCACGCAAAGGCTGAGAAAAAGAAGATAAATGTGTCTCCTGAAATTTCCTGTTTTTAGTCTAGTTTGAGGTCTTTTTAGGACAGGAAGCACGCCTGCTCCTCTGCTGTCGATTCGATCCTCAACTGCCTGGGGCAGTTATGGGGTTTCTCTAAAAATATACTAGATAGTACCTATAGCATAATCATGTGTGAGGCTATGTCTTTATTAATGTTGTCTTGTTGCACCAAAATCTATGGTCAATAGGTGCTCCTGCAAAATACATATGTATCCTTATACCTCTTTCTTTGCCCAATTGACTGATAATACAATCACAAAATTGATGATTGACCTTTAGCCCAAGGTACTCTGGCACCAAGTATACTTGGTATATTATTGGCTTACACAGAAGTCTGATAATATTTCAGGTGAACCCAAGTGTAAGGGGGTTAGTGTGGGGAGGTTCATAACGGGAGTAAGGGTCGTACGTGTGACCAGGGAGTCGAACACTATGGAGATGGATTAGTCCGAACTGCTATTTGGTGCATATACACAAGCAACAGTTAGAGTTTTCTTTCCTGAGACTCAAAATCTCATGGTGGCAACTCTCTTGTCCACTGGGAAAAACTCCAACTGCAAGTCCCTCCGCTTGGGACTGAGCGCTAGCGCTCCTATAGGGACCAGCTCTCCTGTGGGGACCCCAGAGCAGCTCTGATCAAGACATTGCGTACTGGAGCACTTACTGTGTGTGGATGTAAAGCCAGTGAAGTAAAGTGAAGTGACATTCCTGAAGTCAGTTTACATTCCAAGGGCCTCCGACTGTCCATCACGTGCCACCCGCCCTCCAAAAAATAAATGTGAATAATTAAAAAAATAAATTTGCAAAATAAGCATGCAAGCAGTGTTTTAATAAACACAAAATTGTTAGTGACAAGCATTTATAAAAACATATTTGTAAGACATAAGATCTCTTTCTATTATTATTATTATTATTATTTTTTATTTTTATTATTATTATTATTCAAAAGTAAATAATAATAAGAGTATTCTGATCTAATTTAAAATAAGCATTGATACCAAAAATTGAGTAAGTAAAATAGGTATTCATATAAAAAAAAAAAAACAAGTGTGCAAAAAGGAAAAAATATTGAAAAATGCTTCAATATGCTTCTATCGCAATAGTTTTGATACATGTCAGTGTAAGACCAGGGGCTAAATTGGGATTTAGGAGACAGAAGAGCTTGAATTCTTTTTGGAGTTTTGAACGTGCAGATCTCTACATTGTTTAAAATTGCTCTGTTGACCTCCACCTCAATTTAACCCCTGGGCACACCCGGTTTTAAGATGTCTAAATCAGCTTGCACAGTCATTCATCTTCCTGTCTGAAAATGGCCTAACAACTGTTAGATGCTGCTGCAGCATAAAGGAGGGACAGATATATTGTGCATCTGCCTGTTCTTTTTTTAAAGCAGCACTTAACATAACAAACTCAGTATGCAAGCATCTGTTTCTGATGTCAATTGACGTTCAGCCACCAACTCCCCCTTTCTAAACACACTGTGTGAGTAGAAACAAAAAAAAAAAAAAAACCGACTCTTGCTTTTGAGCACTGGGCTATTTTTATCAACGTACCTGATTTACATCAGCACGGAAATATTTCAAAGATGATGTTTATAACACGTACTTCAATAAATCTGCCACATCAAATGTGGCACACCCAAATCACATAATCTACACAACATTTTATTCTTAATAAAACAATAGATATTGGATATTATTATACGAGAGCACTGTTGAATTCTTGAATCTGATTGGTAGATGGTAATGTGATTGGTATGGTAGAAGGTGTTAATTAATTTTCTACAATAGCATCTGTAATTCAAATCACAAGGTTGTATTAATGCAGTTGTTTGAATATGTTACTGTTTCTAGAGTAACAACTTACACAGGACAGACACTTGACATAAAAAGTCATGTAATTCTTGACATTATGAGGTTTTCCTCGAGGAGGCGATTAACAAATTTGGAAGGAGTCTCCAGTGTCACAGTAGTGGTCCCTGGTGGGCTAGTGGTTAGGCCATAGCACTCTCACCGCTGTGGCCTCGGTTCAATTCCTGGCCAGGGAACCAACCCCAGCGCTCTCAGTGCCGGTCCCAAGCCCGGAGAAGTTGGGGAGGGTTGCATCAGGAAGGGCATCCGGTGTTAAATATATATTCAAATATGAAGACCCAAGATCTGCTGTGGCGACCCCTAACGGGAGCACGGCTTTCCCTGAAAGAAAAGAGGTCACAGTGTCATTGTCAATCTTCATTTCGACAAGGAAATGTAAAAGGTCTTGTGGAAGGTCTTCAGGACAGAGGGGTTTGTGATATCTTGGTAGCATAACATGCATTTTTTTTATCATTAAAAAAGAGAGGCTGGCAAGAAAATTATTGGTTATAGCTGTTATTAAGTAAGTGATAACAGGAACTGACTTGTTTATTAAACATAACTAAAAATGGCTTAAACTACGATGTCATTCTTTGATAAATAAAACTGTTAGTGTGAATAAATAAAACTAGCTGTTATCGGAAAATAATCAGCTTTGGGTTAGGTCGTATTACACCACGCCATCATTGATTTCTTTCCTATAACATCACACCGACTTGCCCCATTGTGTTTTATTCATTATTTAACCAGGTTCAAGCTTTTGAATAGCCTATGACACAAATGTAAGCATGACAAAAATATAATGTTTAACCCAAAGATGGCACATTGTTTCATAATTAAAATAGTCATGTTAGACCACGCCCAGAAATGTGTTATCATTCAGATACATCTAGAAATGCAATCTTTGTCAATTTACCAAACATTTACTGCAGCTCTTCCCAGGAATTGCTTTCATCAATTCGCTTCTTAATCAGTATACCACATATTTATGTCCCTTCATGAGTTATACTCAGAAGTAAAACTGTCTAAACTTACACAAAAGTAACTGTTGCTTGTTATGTTCTTTCTCTCAGTATAGGACAAGTGAAGGAGAGGAGACATATGTTAGCTGTTTATGTAGATAGATTGTATGGCTGCAGGGCTGGACAGTAATTAATCCTGGATTGTGTTCGTACCCACGGTCTAACTCCGTTATTTTCAGGAAACGTCCTGCGTATACTGGAGTTTGTTAGTCTCACGAGAGTTTTTTTAGAAAAAAAAGAGTTACTCGTGCGTATGGTTGATGGTTCTAGGCTTCTCTATGGCTTCATCTTAGTCTTTTCTGAATGGAAAATCAATGTATAGTCTTACATAGAACTTTTAAGGTTTCCTCAAAGACCAATTTTAACTTAATTTTGAGATTAAGTCTTGTAGTTTGTTTTGAGAATAAAATTTCAACTGTATTATTTTTTAATGAAAACATAAAATATATGGAAAGTTTATTTTCATCTTATTGGAAATGGGAATTTCACATTCCCATTGTTTTTTTTGTTTTTTTTTACTCTGAATCACCGGTGACCCATAATCTCATGACAGATAATGCACTAATGAGTTAATATGCACCAATCGTCAGGAAATCATCAGGAAAAACTATTATCATTCTGTTAACTCATTCTGTTAATTAATAAAGTGATTTCTGCAGTATCAATAAAGTTAATTTACATAATTAACAGGTAAACTTTAACTGTAAATAACTTGGGAGAATCACAGTTTGCAATTCAAAGCCAACACCACTAACATGTTGCTGTGAGATCACATATTACAGTATGTCTCGGTTTTACTGACTAGCACTGTCCAGAAATGCAGGAATATATAGATAGAGATATAGTTAAAAAAATCTAAATTGCAACAAAACTGCATCCAGCAAATCTTTTTCAAACATAATGATACTCAGAGCCATAAAACCCCAAGTCTTGAAATAAGCACCTGAATGAATACACTGATTCTGAGCTTGACTCGCTGACTGATTTGCATTTGGGCGACAGTAAGCAGGTCAGTGTGTGTAACGCAGTAGCGTGTCACTATGTGTTCTCACTCTGTATGCTCTCTCTTCATCCGGTCTCAAGTGAACACAGCTTGTTAGCCAGCACGGCCACTATTCATTAGTGCTTGACCACAGAAGCCCTGCTCATCAAACATTAACACCGGCATGCTGAATTATTGATTCATCAAGATTACTGATACAGCAACTCTGTGAGAATTCTTCACAATGTGGGACATCAGTGAAGTGATAGTTTCTGGTAAGAGTGTAGGATCTTGTGTTGGTATGTCAGTATGATCCACTGTACACAGATATTGCTTAGAGCTGCAGACCATGCAGTGTTTCTAAAGTTGAAGTAACAAGACAAACTGTGAAAGTAGCAGAAAAGAAATTGCAAGTCTGCATGATGTAACTCATCCTTTATCACTATGTGCAATGACCTGCAATGTTTCGCCACATGCTTTCTCCTCGGGATTGTGAGAATGAGGTGGCTCCTGTGGTGGGCTAGCACAGACCCAGAGAGGGTCATTAGCTTCTGGAGGTGACCCACAGAGAAGGCCCTAAGCTGGCGACTCAAGCCTGGAGAGGAGGTGCCGTGTCTGATTTGCTCTGTTACTTTTGTCCCTTAACCTCCTGTAGGGAGGACATCTGTCCCACAGGCTGCCCTCACTTTTCTGCAGAACATTAACTTCAGTTAGTCTAACCATAGCCCTACTTAAAATTAAAATGGTTATTCATATTGAAATCTCATGTCTTGGCCAGTAATGTACCTATAAAACACAGTATCTCATTGTTACACCAATCTGTGCATTTCAGAATAGCTTGACATTTATCANACTCACAAATACTCTTAAAGTAGAAGTACTTTACATACTCTTCAAATAATCTTCATGCTGCAAAAGTATGTGTATGTTAAAGACGATGAGAAATGATGAAGAGTAATATTATAGAGATATGTGATTTAGCCAAAACTATGTTGCAGGCAATAATATACTTTGGTCCTGGTCCAATTTGGCACTGTGGCAAAAAGCTAATTTTGGGAAATTGCTACTCGTAGTCTTAGAGTAGGCCTACGTAGTCTTTGATTTGACAAAATCACTAAATTGACCCATTTACTAGCTAGTTCTGCCAACTTGGTTCCATCTTCTCAAAACAATTTCTATATCTAATAAAGGAAAAATACAGGAAACATCTTTTGTTCTTTTTTCAAATTAGTAATATTAGATCATGCCAGATATTCTGCAGGACCATTGATCTAGGGCTAGTGCTGCTCAATATTAGATCCTTATATTTAATGCAGTCATTATATGTAAATAGAACTATAACTGCTTTTATCCAGACAATATTTCGGGCATTTTAGCATATAGCCAATCCTCCTAGCAGCATGTTTTTGGAAGGTGGAAGGTAACCAGATGAGAACCTGGATGAAACCCATGCACACACTGGAAGAACAAGCAAAACTCCACACACATATCAACCTGAGCTCAGGATTTAACCAGGGACCCTGGAGTTGCAATACTACAATGTCTTCACTGTCTCAATTCAAAATTTCCAGTCAATATTCTGAGAGTTTAGAATTAATTTTTATAATACACAAGACCCTGTGAGATAAGGGTTAAGTCTAATCTCAGGGCTCAAAAAATAATGGTGTCAACTCAAAAAATAATGGCTTCAACACTTTTGATTTAATACTGATGTTTGGCAATCAATATTCCCCAGGCTGAAATTATCTCATTACCTAAGGTCATTATCTTGTTTTGTATTCACCGTGCTTTATCTATAATGTCTTTACCTCACTACCACATTAAGCGTGCTATCACATCTACCACAGAAATCAGCTTTACTGAATGTCATCCAGATTTTTTTAAAACCTTGACTGGCTTGCCTTTCAACAACACAGGATGACTGAAGTGACTGAAAACGTAGACTCTACTTTTTATTTCACCCCAGATAATGTTGCCCCACTCACAAAGAAAATGATAGTACCTGCACTATAAAGAAAAAACACTTGAAAATTGGAATGTAAATCATATCATTCTAAATTGGTAATTTTCCAAATTGCATCGAAGGACTATAATAGGGTCCTTCTTATTCAGCAACAACAAAGCCTGATAGGCAAATCCGAGATAATTATTCAGTACAGTAGCTAAATTAACTAGGAACCAAAAAGCCAATAAAGCACAGTGTGTAGACAAAAAAAGAAGAAATTACACAAAAATATTTAGAGTATGCCTCTAACCACATCTAATCTAATACCTAAAATGGCCTGCATTAACACAGAGGTAGATGTAATATAGCCAGGTCAGCAGTGAAGGCTGAAATCCTTGCCTGAAATCCCACAATCCAACAGACTGAGAAAGTTTGACCAATCTACTCCTCAAAATTATCTACTTATTAACTAAATCTGATCCCTGTGCATTTGCTCAAAGATGGTGTATGAAGTAATCAGACCATAGTAAAATCTTCCATTATCATTGGCTATATACCAAAAACTTTCCTATTAGCAGTCACCAAAATTTGACTAAGAAATTTGCCCTTGACTCCTGTGACTTTTAAATTGACAGAATATTTCAACCCACCAACTTTTTCTTCAGAGGTCCGTCACTAAGTGCATACTTATCGATGAAATATTTCACTTTGGATTTAGGCCTCAGTAAAATTCCAGTTACTGGCCTTCAATTAAGGCTACATCTCTTTGCTACTTGGTTTTAATGGCTTTTGACAGGTTAGATCACAAAATTCTATTAGATAGTCTAGAAAATCTTGTTAAGATTAAGGGAACTGCATTGTTCTCATTCAAATCTTATCAGTTTGTACATATAATTTGTGATGGAAACGTTTTGTGTGCACAAGGCTCTGTTGATCCAGGTAAAGTAAACAGTAATGTATACACCGGTACCTCATGTTAAAAGCTATAATCCAACGTAGACATACATAAAGCGATACCAGATAATCAACACTATTTTTTACTTTTTAAAGACTGCTTTAATCTGACCAACCAAATGCTTTTTCTTGATGATAGACAAAAGCTGTCTGATTATTTGTCAAAAGTGTTCTTAGTTTCATTGAGTGTGGCTGTAATTAAATGATGCAAAAAGGTGTCCTTGGCTATATCACCTCTTGGTGGAACTTTACCACTATACATTGCTATATGAATGTTCTGAAACCTTAATAAACTCCAATTAGTCTAAATGCAGAAGCCACTGTGCATAATGGACCAAGAAGTTTTGACTATATTTGATCTATTTGCATTGATTACAGCAAACTACTACTTATAGCTGGTGGAACTCATTTTCTATTATGATTTTCAATGTCTACATGTGACTAAAGGTGTCTAAAGGTGCAGGTTCTTTATTAGCACCTAGAATAATGAAGATTACAGTTAAACCTCTCCAGCTATGGAATAACTTTTGTGAAAAAAGAGACTGGTGAGGAAACAGCTGTTTATTACTGTTATAATGTAAGTGATAACAGCAACTAACTTGTTTTATGGATGTTCACATAACTATAAATGGGTAAAATATAAGATGTGTACTTTTTTAATAAATACAAAAAATGTTTGTGTTGGAAAATTGCTGTGGTATAAGAAGAAAATATGGCTCCCTTTTAAGTCAGCCTTCTATCAAGGTCTCTTCCAAATGCCATCAGCAAATTTTTTATGACACTATTACCTTTGGCTTGCTCATTATAGGTCTAGACCTGGGTTTCTGTGAAGCTGTTTTGTGACAATGTCGGTTAAAAGTCCTGTACAAATAAAATCAGATTGAATTGAATTGTGGGACTGCTGCAGTATGATACTAGAGGTCAAAGAGTGGAAGAAGCAAATTCCCCAGGTTTGGCTCCAGACTCTGATAGTGTCACTCTTTTCTTTTAGCGTGAGGAGCACACAGAGAGTGCCAGAGATCTGAGCTGCAGATACATTCTCAATAAAGCACAGCAGTCACAGAGGTAATGGGGGAAATGTCACACATGAGAGGAATCTTTCTTCAGCTCTGTATTTAGCTTTTGTCACTATTTTAGCTCACAATGGACCAAAACCTTTGATGTTCTTTTATTTTGTCAAAATAAGTCTATGCATAAAACATGGCATAATATTTATGACAAAACTGTAAAACTTGTTTGTTATGAAGGTTGTTCGCTCATTATAGCAAATAGGTAAATGTAATGGCTTATGTCTCCTTTAGACAGTTGCGGGATCTGAGTGATTGTCATATTTGACAAAGCTGGGAAGATTTCAGAGTTCAGCATAAGGTACAGTGCAGTTCATTATCTCTCCTTTTAATATTTAATTCAGCGATCTGAAAAAGTGATGTAACATTTATGAAGTGATATATCTCAGGGTCGCACAGACACATTCATTTCAGCTGAACTTTCCTCTCACTGAAAGACGTTTTCTTCAGCTTTCTTCTCAGATTCAGATGACAGAAATGTTGGCCTAATTTAGCCTTTGGATGCTGAATTGTCAGAGATGTGTGTGTATGTGTATGCTTTTCACTCTGGCCAATTATAAGCCATTACAAAACATGCTAGAGTTTGGGAAGATTGCATATGGCCAAACTGATGACTTCCCACATTGCTCTGTGTATGTGGTGTGATGCTATTCACAGTTCTCAGATGTCTACTCTGTGGTTGTCCACAGTGACCATGCCCTATCCTCTGCCCATCTGAGAAAGTGATTTACACACTTCAGCACACTCCACTCATTAAATGGGTTAATTACCCTCTCTCTGTGTTCCTCTGGCCTCCAAAGCGCTTGCACAAGGCCAGCAATTCATCCCCTGTTTCACTCTCCATTTCAGCTCAGGAAGCACTGTAGGTTTGCCCAAAGACTTAATCAACATTATGTTCAGTGCTCACGAGACACTTCGCTTCGTGACTTCTTGTTGACACACATCTGACATAGCTATGATTCAAATGTTTGAATTTTTGCAAGAACATATGATAAATGTGAGAGTTTATGAGTCCAACTGGTGGTTTTTACACCTTGTCCTACTTGTTAGGTTGCTAACCAAATCAGCTTGCTAGTTAGCTGACCACAGTAACATTAGCTGATTGCAGTGATGTTAGCTGATTGCAGTAATGTTAGATGATTGCATTAACTTTAGCTGATCGCAGCAGATTTAGCTGATCACAGTAATATTATCTGATTGCAGTACCATTAGCTGATCGCATTAGATGATACATTGTGTTAGCTGTGCCATTTTTAATGTATGATTTTTCAGTAATCAGTGAAGAGAAGCAAGAGAGAAAGGAGGATGAGCACATGCACAGACAATAAAATGCTGATCCTGGTTACGGCCATGATGGAAGCATTAAAGTATACAGACACACACCCACCTACACACCCACACATATCTTTGTGCAGAGCAGACACAGCTTTTTTTTTTTTTTACACATAGCTTTTCCAATGCATAGAACCTGAGTTGTTGAAACTCTGTGCGCTGTTGTCTCCTTGTGTGTGTATTTGTGAGCGCTGCAGTCCAGCTCACAATTAGCTGAAATCCAATGTCAGCCAACACAGTAAACACAAAATAAGCCAAATATCTGTGTATGGTTTTGGAATCATTTAGCAAAGTCAAACCTAATATACCTCTTTTCGTTATGAGGTTCTTATCTGTCTGTCTCTCTCTGAAACAGGCTTCTGCTGGCTAAGCCACTCAGCCTACACAAACTGTGCTCTCATGTCTTTGTGAGGACTCAAGCTGCTCGCCATGAAAAGAGCCTCTCCAGAGCGGAAGAGAAGAAGAGAATAGCCTGAATCCCTCCTTCACTCTCTTGCTGTCTATCTCTGAGCCTCACAGAGCTGGACTCATTCCCCCCTCAGCAACGGCCCGTAGTTCAGTGAGTTTGCAGGGCTGTTTCTCTGGAGATATCGCTTCTGTGCTCCACTAACACTACTGTCTAACTCCCTCCCTCTCTCTCTCTCTCTCTCTCTCTCTCTCTCTCTCTCTCACTCACACACACGCACGCACGCACACACACACACACACACACACATACAAGAAACACCACACCAAGGCTGTTCTGAGTAATTTATTGGCATGTGGAATACCATGGGCAGTTGAAATGCAGCTAAAATAAATGATGGATGGCAGCTTTGTTGAGGAAACAGCTTGTTCACTCATATTTAATGATAGCTGGACCAAATCAATCATACAACTATACAGAAAAAGGCCAACACCCCCACAGAGATGACGGAAATAAACACATCCAAAATGATTTAGATTGATTTCTAATAAACTCAGCACTTCATTATCGGCACTGTGCATTGCAGGATGTTTGAGGTTTCATTTCCTGTAAAGTGTCAGTTTGACGAAGTAAACTCGGGAGTGTTTTATGAATTTTCTCCTGTGTAAAGTGACGTGAGCTGAGAGACAAGCGGCTTGGCTAACATGCTAATGTAGTCAGGAATGTCTAATTGGCATACAGTGATATAATCAGTTGACTCGAAAATGCACGGTATGTGCAGTGAAAAACAACTGATAAATGGATTGCGGATTGGGAAGACAAGTAAATTAATATAAGCAATTTAAATTTGATTGATTTGGTGTTTATTTGGTTATGAAACTGTTCGGAATTGTGAAATGTGTTGTGACGGCAGTTTTCTGTTAGGACTCTACAGTCGTGCGTTTGGATTTTCTAGGAGAGAACTGGGACAATGCTTTTGAAATTGCCTTTCTGCGCAGACTTGCCTCGCTGTCACAGTTAGATTATCTCATATCCCAATACACACCATTAGAACTCATAAGCCTGCCTCCATCTTCTTAATGCTCAGCTGAAAGCGTGGGCTGTTTGTTCTGAGCTGGCACAAATTGTCTCCTTTAGAAAGCAGTGCAATATCATTGACATAAAGCATTCAATAACATTTTAATCACACACGCTGAGCCCTGCCAAAACACTTTCACAGCTAAATATAGAGGAGAACAGAAAAAAAACACACACAGCCTCCTTTAATCAGTTTAATAAACCGGCACATAATGTGGTTAAAATGTCATTAATAGGATTTTAATATCGGCTACAAATAGGATGATTTCTCAGCCTCATTTCACAGCTTGAGAAGATAAAATGAAGCTCCGTTTCAAATGTACTTGCCCCTGATATGTGCAACAACTGCAAAAACTGTGAAATCTTATGATCCCATTAACCCAAATGTCAAAAAATGTACATATACTCTATGACATGCTCTGAAAGGTTAGCGTGAAAACAAATATGATATTGTGACCGCATATTTTTCGCAAGGTTGTACAACATTATTTGCACATCCTTTTCTGACTTTCTTCAAAGTCTTAAATAAATCCGTTTGGTATGCAAGGTATTCTGAAATTCCAGATTTATTTTTCTGTTTTGCTGACATTCTTTGAACTCTCATTCCTTCATTCATCCTTTCATTGATCTAACCCAAAGAATATTTTCCCAGCTTTATTTTGTGAATGCTGTAGGTCAGGAGGTTTTTCTGCAAAGCAGCAGGTAGAAAAATGTAGCTGCTCTGAAAGGATATCTGAGGAAGTTCATGTCTCTCTCTCTCTCTCTCTCTCTCTCTCTCTCTCTCTCTCTCTCACACACACACACACACACACACACACACACACACACACACACACACACACACACACACACACACACACAACGTTCCTATGTTGCTTGTGCTTTCTAATAAAATGGCACTAAATGCCCAGGGCTGTTGTGAATACAGTGAATAGAAACCATTTAAAATGTTTTCCTAAAACCAACTTCTAAAATCTTATCCTACAAATTTCTTACAGCAAAGGATAGTGAGCTTCTTTCAGTTCACCCTAAACCTCGACTGAGCCTCTAAAAATCTGTCTCCTTCTTTATGTGTTTTTACTGCCAGTTTTTTAATGCCAGATAATCAAAGCCCGTAATCCTCTCCTGACAGTTCAGTGTTTTGTTTTGTTTTTTCATTTCATTTATGCTTTATCCCATTTCTGCCATTGGCAACACAGGGTGTAAACCATCCTCTCTTTTCAGATTTCAGCATTAGATTGGAGCATTTTCTGATAGAATCATGATTTACATAAATAACGACAACGCTTTGCCAAGCTCAATGCAGCATTAAAGAAAGCAGCTAATGTGTTTGATTGCGAGCCACTCTGTTCCTCATATATTTTGAGTTTGTTCAAGAAGACAGCTCCAGTATATCAGCATTGCAGTGATTGTAGAAAGTTTGGACAGTAATGTGATAATAATTGTGAGAGTTGGTGAGATACCAAAAACACACCTGACACACAAAAGCACAGGAGTCTTTAACACACATAAAAGAAAAATGTGATAAAACAACATTGGACATGGAAGCACACAGAAACACAATAACACACAGAAAATATGCACACTGAAAAAAAGAAACCTTGACTTTCATTACCATTATGCAAATTGAAGCAAAAATTCATTAAAAAACAAACCTGTACATTATTTATGCAACAACACAACACTACACACTGTGTTTAATACATAATGAACCTGAGTTTATGTTTAATAAATGCATTATTCATTTGTTCAAATGTGTCTCCAGTCAATTCATTGATGTTAAATTAACACAGAAAAACAAAATGAACAAGAGCTATATCATATTATATTATATTACCCAGCCATCCATTTTCTGTACCGTTTATCCTACACACAGTTGTGGGGAGCCTGGAGCCTATCCCAAGGAACACTGGAAACAAGGCGGGGAACACCCTGGATGGGGTGCCAACCTGTCACAAGGCATTATTGCACACACACACTATGGACAATTTGGAAATGGCAATCAGCCTACAACACATGTCTTTGGACTCGGGGAGGAAACTGCTGTACCTGGAAGCACAGGGAGAATGAGCAAACTCCACACACACAGAGTGGAGGTGGGATTCGAACCCCCAACATCAGAAGTGCAAGGCAACAGTGCTAACTGTGCTAACTAAGTCACCCAAATTATATTGCACTTCAAATTATATTACATCAAATCATATTGCATTTTTTTAAATGTATACATGTATAAAGTTTTGAGATTATCCATTTTTTATCACAGCAAAAAGTATATGCTACACATTGATAAATGAACATTAAACAGGAAGTGGGTGATCTGATTATTGAGTCCATGTGATTAGAACAGTTAGGACATAAATGTGCTGTATATTCATAGCTTGTTCAAAATTTTCTGTTGACTATTTATGGTCAAAAGGTCAGCTTGACAAATAGTGGTAAATGCAAGCATAAAAAAGCAATCACATCCTCTCTCAGCCTGTCTATAGAGCAATGAAGTGCTTGCGTGTGTGTGATTTCCGGCTCTGATATGTGTATGTGCTTCCAAATGTATGCACACATGAATTCCTTAGGGAGTGTTAGTGTGTGTGGGTGTGTAACTAATCAATGCAGAGTGAAAATGGCAGCTAGGCATCACTGTATGATACATCTCTTTATGGCGCTACACACTTTAAACGCCTGCAATTCATGTGCTGTTGGAGGCTGTCCAGGCTTATAGAGATGCTGATAGGAAACGTTTTGTGTGTGTGTGTGTGTGTGTGTGTGTGTGTGTGTGTGTGTGTGTGTGTGTGTGTGTGTGATGATCACCCCCAGGAGACCCAGCTCTTAAAGTGTTTGGTGGGTGAGAATGAATAGAGAAGCTTTAACAGCACATAAACATGAATAGATGTGTCACTTTAGTACACAAAGCTCTTCGCAATGTCATTTCACATCATGAGTCCATCACCCTTTTTTTTCTCTAGCATCCTTCATACAGGTTTCCCAAAGCAAAAGTTGTTCACAGATGTCTCAGATATTAAATATTATTCATAATTCCTTATGGTGCCTTTGTGAATTAAAACAAAGTAATGCCTTTATACTCGTTCGTATGTTTACTGTTTTTATTTCCTTTTGGGTTATATTTCACACAATCATTCCATAACTCGATAACGCTCGGTCCAGAGCAGCTTCAGTGCTCCTTGGCATTGATTCTACAAGTCTCTGGAACTGTGCTGGGGACAAAACACTTCCAAAAACTTCCAAAAAAAAAAAAATCCCTCAATTGGTGTTTTTATGGTCTGTCTAACATGTCACTCCAAAGTCTAATCCAAATCTCTCATAGGTGTTCAGTTGGTTTGTGGTGACTGTAAAGGCCATAGCATATAATTTACTTAATTTTCTTCATTTTCTTCATATTTACTTCATTTTCATCCTCATCAAACCTCATCATAAGTGAGCACTCATGCCTCATCCTGGAACAGACCACGCCCATCAGGAGAGAAATGCTTCATCATGAGATGAAGTGAAGTGAAGTGA